>JAVGWX010000008.1:88291097-88602232 GCA_036924085.1 Ariolimax columbianus | reverse complement strand
ACATAGCGCCTTTATCTTATTGACAAATTCACAGACCATTATCTAAATGATCCATTATTAGTGTCAATTTCCAAGTGACCAAAGCAAAGCACCTCAGTCCACTTGGCACATTCACAGCGTCTCTATCTGACACATTCACAGCGTCTCCATCTAATTGACACATTCACAGTGTCTATATCTAATTGACACTTTTACAGCTCACTTGTTGTGTTTTGCGAAGATAGTTATTGATTGATATGCATTGTGATTGTGATTTTTTCGATTTCAAGACTTGTTAAATTTTCGTCACTCCATGTCATCGATGTTCACTCGCTTGGGTGATCTGTATGTTTCATTACATATACGGGGACGGCGTGGCCTAGATAAATAAGGCGAACGCAAAAAAATTTTTTTTTTTTTTTTAACTTAAAAAAAAAAAAAAATTACATATGCTAGACACCAAATGTACTGGAATATGTTCTGGTATCATTTTTCGTATGATCTAAATTTCTGACTTCAGTCAAATAGCTGACATCAAGATTGTTCATGTCTTGTGATCACCGAGGGAAAGATTCAATTTTGTGATCACCGAGGGAAGGATTCAGTCTTGTGATCACCGAGGGAAGGATTCAGTCTTGTGATCACCGAGAGAAGGATTCAGTCTTGTGATCACCGAAGGAAGGATTCCGTCTTGTGATCACCGAGGGAAGGATTCAGTCTTGTGATCACCGAGAGAAGGATTCAGTCTTGTGATCACCGAGGGAAGGATTCAGTCTTGTGATCACCGAGAGAAGGATTCAGTCTTGTGATCACCGAGGGAAGGATTCAGTCTTGTGATCACCGAGGGAAGGATTCAGTCTTGTGATCACCGAGGGAAGGATTCAGTTTTGTGATCACCAAGGGAAGGATTCAGTCTTGTGATCACCGAGGGAAGGATTTACGTTCAAGAAGCCTTGATGGCAAGAAGTTGGTTGGGGATCCGACTGGTTTGTCAACTGTCCAAAACACTGCTGTGTCTCGCCTAGCAAGCCGACATGGGTTTATCTCTGCCCCCAAAATCCGTACAGGAGTTTAAACTCAACGAACTGTCTTGTTAAAAAAGGAGACGTTTAAAAGTTACGGAACAGCGTCTCCGCTAAAATAGTACCATTAATTAAATACCTATGGTAATAGTATGGAGAAGCCGAAGTTACAAAACCTTTGGTTAAAAACACGTTAGAGATTCTCGAAGTTTCCAGCCCTACACAGTCTAAATAGAATCTATAAGACAAGGATAACGTTTGAGACTAAAGAAGATTATATTAACCACAAGAGAGCCAGACGAAATGCTAAAAGAATATCAAACACGCTGAAGAATAATATGGGAAAGATTGTATCAAATGAATAGCCTCAACATGTCAACATCGCCCTAAAGACTTATAAAAGTATCAAAGCAGTGACGTTATAAGATGAGGACCTTCAATCTGATGTCATTCATTAATGACAAAAAGTGATCCAAAATTAAATTGTATAGACTCTATTAAGACTATAGATTATTCCACCTCTTTACTCCGCCAAGCTGTTTATTTCTTCCCTGTCTAACGTTTGTTGTGTCACGTGTAATGAATGTTTTCGAGGTGGCTCTCTGACTGCTTGATTAAGTGTCTCAAAAACAATGATCATGTCATTCCTGGGAATTTTTTCTCCTAGTTTATGGAAATGTATGACCAATATTGACATCTTTCTTCTCATACGTTTCCTCTGTGGTGTTATTTGCGAAATTTCGACTGGTCAATGATGAGTGCCCATTCAAATGTTCATAATTACTCCGGAAAACCGCTGTTTCTTCTGTGTTTGTCTTATGGGAATGTGATCTTCTGTGTGTGTAGAACGAGAATGTGATCTTCGGTGTGTGTTACGGGAATGTGATCTTCTGTGTGTGTTACAGGAATGTGATCTTATGTGTGTGTAGAACGGAAATGTGATCTTATGTGTGTGTAGAACGGGAATGTGATCTTATGTGTGTGTAGAACGGGAATGTGATCTTATGTGTGTAGAACGGGAATGTGATCTTATGTGTGTGTAGAACGGGAATGTGATCTTATGTGTGTGTGTGTTACGGGAATGTGATCTTCTGTGTGTGTAGAACGGGAATGTGATCTTATGTGTGTGTAGAACGGGAATGTGATCTTATGTGTGTGTGTTACGGGAATGTGATCTTCTGTGTGTGTGTGTTACGGGAATGTGATCTTATGTGTGTGTAGAACGGGAATGTGATCTTATGTGTGTGTGTGTTACAGGAATGGGATCTTCTGTGTTCGTGTGTTACGGGAATGCGATCTTATGTGTGTGTAGAACGGGAATGTGATCTTCTGTGTGTGTTACGGGAATGTGATCTTCTGTGTGTGTCTTACGAGAATGTGATCTTGTGTGTGTGTGTGTTACGGGAATGTGATCTTCTGTGTGTGTAGAACGGGAATGTCATCTTATGTGTGTGTAGAACGGGAATGTGATCTTATATGTGTGTGTGTTACGGGAATGTGATCTTCTGTGTGTGTGTGTTACGGGAATGTGATCTTATGTGTGTGTAGAATGGGAATGTGATCTTATGTGTGTGTAGAACGGGAATGTGATCTTCTGTGTGTGTTACGGGAATGTGATCTTCTGTGTGTGTTACGGGAATGTGATCTTCTGTGTGTGTCTTACGAGAATGTGATCTTGTGTGTGTGTGTTACGTGAATGTGATCTTCTGTGTGTGTCTTACGGGATTGTGATGTTCTGTGTGTGTTACGCGAATGTGATCTTCTGTGTGTGTTACGGGAATGTGATCTTCGGTGTGTGTTACGGGAATGTGATCTTCTGTGTGTGTTACGGGAATGTGATCTTCTGTGTGTGTAGAACGGAAATGTGATCTCATGTGTGTGTAGAACGGGAATGTGATCTTATGTGTGTGTAGAACGGGAATGTGATCTTATGTGTGTGTAGAACGGGAATGTGATCTTATGTGTGTGTGTTACGGGAATGTGATCTTCTGTATGTGTGTGTTACGGGAATGTGATCTTATGTGTGTGTAGAACGGGAATGTGATCTTATGTGTGTGTGTGTTACGGGAATGTGATCTTCTGTATTCGTGTGTTACGGGAATGTGATCTTATGTGTGTGTAGAACGGGAATGTGATCTTCTGTGTGTGTTACGGGAATGTGATCTTCTGTGTGTGTCTTACGAGAATGTGATCTTGTGTGTGTGTGTGTTACGGGAATGTGATCTTCTGTGTGTGTAGAACGGGAATGTCATCTTATGTGTGTGTAGAACGGGAATGTGATCTTATATGTGTGTGTGTTACGGGAATGTGATCTTCTGTGTGTGTGTGTGTGTTACGGGAATGTGATCTTATGTGTGTGTAGAACGGGAATGTGATCTTATGTGTGTGTGTGTTACGGGAATGTGATCTTATGTGTGTGTAGAACGGGAATGTGATCTTCTGTGTGTGTTACGGGAATGTGATCTTCTGTGTGTGTTACGGGAATGTGATCTTCTGTGTGTGTCTTACGAGAATGTGATCTTATGTGTGTGTGTTACGGGAATGTGATCTTCTGTGTGTGTCTTACGGGATTGTGATCTTCTGTGTGTGTTACGGGAATGTGATCTTCTGTGTGTGTTACGGGAATGTGATCTTTGGTGTGTGTTACGGGAATGTGATCTTCTGTGTGTGTTACGGGAATGTGATCTTATGTGTGTGTAGAGCGGAAATGTGATCTTCTGTGTGTGTTACGGGAATGTGATCTTCTGTGACACCATCTGTGTTGTGTTCCTTGTGCCATGATGTGATGTGACTTTTACGGCGTTTAAAGAGGATATTTGTCACTATAAGACAATTCTCAGAACATAAGTATATAAGGTCTTCGTCATTGCTCTTCCGTTCTGGCAAACAAGCATATAAGAGAAGAAAGCGATGGAAAGAGCACTTCCAAGAACTTCTCAACACAGTAAGCATAAAGGAGGAATCAGCGTTTGTTCCCAGAAACAAGGATCATTTTCAACTTCACATATCAAGAGCTATAATGAACAGCCCCAAAAATAATTCTTCTGATATGTTATAATCGAGGTAACTCAAGCTTGTGGGCATAGAATGCCGACCTGACTAGCAAGACTCTTTACAACAGCATGGAAGGCCAGGTGACTAGCAACAAATGGGCTGTGGGCTGTTCAAGAGCCTTATTTGGATTATGTACATGTGTGGGCTGTTCAAGAGCCTTATTTGGATTATGTACATGTGTGGGCTGTTCAAGAGCCTTATTTGGATTAGCTACATGTGTGGGCTGCACTAGAGCCTTATTTGGATTCTGTACATGTGTGGGCTGTTCTAGAGCCTTAAACGAAATAACGATTTAACAATTAAAATTACTTTTATCGACCAAGAAAAGGTTCAGACAGAGCCAATAAGAATAAACTGTGGGCTATGTTTGAGAAGTACAGAGGCAGCAGCTGCATTCCGTGGGAGAGCTTGAACGTATGAATAACAATGCGATTAGAACGATTGATAGCATCGCAGACGCTTTTGAAATAAACACAGAAGTTTCCTAGGCGTGTGCTTGCCCCTACGCTGCTCAACATTTATATGGACTAAATAACGCCAGAAGTCAGTCAAACTGCGACACTAAATAAAACCGAACTCAAAATCTGAAAATCATTATTGAAGACTGCCAGAGCCTCGTGTGTCAAGTCTAGTTTATAGACTGCAACACCATATGAACGCGCTTTGAGCAGCATAGACTGCAACACCATATAAACGCGCTTTGATCAGCCTAGACTATTACACCATATGAACGCGCTTCCAGCAGCATAGACTATAACACCATATTGTATTGAAACAGAGTTACACGGCTCCAACAAGCCAACGCCAGGGAAGTTCTAAAAATACCGTTTGTGATACACACCAAACTTGAGAACCATGCCCGATATATTCAGTTCATTGAACGGGGCATTGTCCTTAATTCTCAAACAATGCAGTTTAAAACTGTCCAGCCAAAATGGTTCTCTTCCCACGATTCTACTGGTAATTCCACGAACTCTATGTCGTCTAGTACAAGTGTAGTTTGAAAAAACAAGGCAGCCTTTCTCTTGGATACGCTAGTTCAAATAAATTTGGAGGGAAATGAACTAAGAAAGTAGAGGACAAAAGCGGGGAGCTTAGCTAAGCTGGGGGAAACAGATTAGGAGGACAGATCAGAAGGAGCAGAGAAGGGTATTATACCGTGCAGTTTAGTAGGTAACAGACAAGAACAGTTTGCTAGATAAAACTACAAGACTTAGCCAGGGATTGAACAAAATAGAGAGATAGAATTAGAAGCCACCGAAGCAGACCAACACTGAAAGGCAAAGAGAGACCACACACGTGTAAACATCTGTCAGTGTGTGATGTTCTGTTCGAGTCATTGCTAACGCCTGTTTCTCGTGACCCAACTTCATTCTCGTCAGATGAAGACTTGTTGCTTCAACACGAAGTTGTTCTCCTGGACAACACGTCGTGACTCATATGTTCCCTCGGCGTGATAACCATAGTAACAGAACCACTGTCGTCTGTCATAGGTACGAGCCTGCTGCACTCGCCGACTAACTGACGTTGAGACGAGACAAGAGGCTCAGTAGACATCAGCCTTACGTTGAGACGAGACAAGAGGCTCAGTAGACATCATCCTTCCGTTGAGACGAGACAAAAGGCTCAGTATATATCTGCCTTAAGTTGAGACAAGACAAAAGGCTCAGTAGATATCTGCCGTAAGTTGAGACGAGACAAAAGGCTCAGTAGATATCTGCCTTAAGTTGAGACGAGACAAGAGGCTCGGTAGACAATACACGTTGTGTAAGCTGAGAGGTGGAACATAAGGCCATCAGAGAGATTATGACTGAACAAGTAGCTTGACAGCATTATATCAGCGCACAGAGATAGACAGTGAATGGAACAATTGCTAAATTCCGACCACGTGATTAAAGCCCTGAGAAAAGTTTAGTACAAGAGTAAGTCATGTGCTAATTTCACTAAACTCTTGAAAGTAATTATAGTCAGTTAGAGAAGTGTTGATAACAAACTTCTTGAGGGACATTAAAATTAGTTAATAATTGATGAACAATAATAATACGATTTACGAGCCTAGTGCATTGATATGATGTTTGTGAAATAAACAATCTCTGTTTTACTTTTGTTAAAAGATCTGTTAGTGGTTTAAATAAAGTGTGAGTTAAGGAGTTGACTTGCCACTGGGGTCGGCGGCACGAGACGAGAGAGTGGGGATAAAAAGTAGCGCAGTTAATCCTTACTAAAAATATCGCTAGCAAAATTAATTATGCCATCATCTTCTAGGATGGACGGCGGCCTTTGTCTTGAGTTGAGTAATGATAATGGTAAGGAAGAAAGATAGTAAATAAAGTGATAGAATAGCGTTAGACCTGCTATATATTAGATCAAATAGGGCCGTGACCTAGGATTGAAATAACGTTAATCCTGTTATAATATGACCACGCTTTGAGCAGCACAGACTGCAACATCATATGAACGCGCCTTCAGCAGCCTGCGAAGAATATAACATTCAAATGAACACGCTGAGACAAAAATTGTGAGAATTTGCCAAACACAAGGTCCACTTAACATAAGTGTTGGGAGTATTGCTCTTATCATGTCATGATTCCAAGTATCTTACACAGAGCACGAGATTAGATGTCAGACAGCATTTTCGTCACTGCTCAAGCATCCAAACTTCAGCTTGGCGATAAAGCAACAATTCGTTAGCATAATATACGAGGCGTGTTCAAATGAAACCGGATTAATTGCAACATTCGAACATATGTACGATGCGTATGATGACGTCACTTCTTGTGAAAACAGCACTTACCAGCCGTCAAGTTAAAAAAAAATTCATTATCCTCCGACTCATAGTTTCCACAGTAGACCATTGAAAACATGGCGGGAGTGAAACGAAATCCGCCCAGAGTTGATCAGCGAGCGGTGATTCAGTTTCTAACAGCTGAAGGATGTCGACCCGTTGACATTCATCGCAAAATGCAGACAGTGTATGGTGACACAAGTGTGTCGAAAACAACAGTGAAGAACTGTACAACGATGTTTAAAGAAGGACGTGAGTTAACGAAAGATCTTCCGAGACCAGGCCAGGCGCATATTGTTGCGTTAACTTACGTTCTTCTTTACGTCATCGTGTGCATGGTACGTATGTTCGCTTTGTCCGGTTTAATTTTAACACGCCTCGAAATATACCGATCCTGTGCTATCAGTACCAACCTTGGTCCACGTCCAAAGCAATTGAGAGTTACAATCTTGACGTAGGATATTACATGTCTGACAAAGGTTCTCGATGTCATCATACATTTACGAGAATATTATAAACCTGGTTTAAACTAATCCTTGTGCTGAATACATATACTTACACAGAATATGATGGTTCGGACTTCTCATGTGAATGGGCAATAATCTACTTCTACTGCTAAATTACAACGCAAAACGATCTGGCTACATGACACGATGGAGGCCGAGTGGCAGCTGGATAGATGACATTGGAGTGATTCTGTAACGACACGGGTTTGCATCTAATGGCGTAATACATTTAGCGTTAGACGGACAATGGGACCTATTTCTGTCGCTCAACAGCACTCGTGAACAGGCAACTAACTCTATCTAACATCATTAACTACGCTACTCGCTAGTTGACACATTTATTAGGATACGTTCTAAAAGCTGTTTTCACTGTGAGATGTGCATAGCCGTAAATTATGTGGCCTTCTATCTGAAAGGAACCTATGCCTGCTTTATATAATTGTCCTTGTGTCTGTATTACATCGCACAGCACAGCAAATGAATTATATTGCACATAATCCATTTACATACAGGCACTATTTATGAAGTGATTGAATGACAGAGACTTCGCTAAAAATACATACGCAATTTGAAAAATTATAATAATAGAAGAAGTATTCAAAATTTAAAAATACATTAAAATATAATTCTTCTGCTTCTGTCTGTTTTCATATTAAACTCCCTGCGGAGTATATGGTAACATTTACAGTCTGCCTTCTCTAGGCAACCCGCGCTAAATAATTGTGTTTGAATTTGCAGTTCCGCACCGAAATAATTCAACCAAAAAATATTAAATAAGCGTTGTTCAAGCTATCCCTTTACACTCCCTACTTTTTTCAAACTTCATTCTCTCTCATTCCCCCACCCAGTCATAGAGTTATATTGTTAGGCATTTAAATGGGGTTTCTAGTAATAAGAGAATAATAATAACAATTCGTCCATGGTCATCGATGAGGACCACAACATCATCATGTGTCATAATGCAATCTTGAGTGTGTGTGTGCGCTCGTGACTGATCAAGCGAATTCGAGCCTGGAAAAGTCTATGGCACGACTGGCAAACGTAGTCAGCAGTTGTCTTTGAAATTTCTTCTGCTCCTAACTTCCTGATTACACGTCTATTCTGAGCTGCCTGGATACGGAGACCTTCGCTGAGTTCAATGCCGTCTGTGACCATGCTCTTCCATGTTGAGCGATTGTGAGCCAGATTCTCCCAGGTGCTAATGTATATTTAACAGCACTGAAGGGATTCTGTTAGACTCCTTGAAACGCTTTTTATGACGTCCTTGTGATCGTTCTTCTTCACTCAGTTCGCCAAACAGGAGCCTCTTTGGAAGCCTTTCGTTTGACATTCGGGCAAGGTAGCCAGCCCATCTCAATTGGGATTTTTGCAGAAGTGCATGAATACTTTGCATGTAGGCTCTGGACAGCACTTCAGTATCTTGTGATATGGTCCTGCCGGCGTATATGCAATATGCGTCTCAGACAGTTTATGTGAAAATCATTTAGTCTCCTGGCGTCACCAGCGTAAATAGTCCAGCTCTTACATGCATATAGCAGGGTGGGGACAATGGCGGCACGGTAGACCTTCATGTTAGACATTAAGCTGATTCCTCGATTTTCCAATACTGTTGAGCGCGTTCGGTCAAAAGCTGTGCTTGTCTATGCTATTATATTAGCCAGCTCATCAGCAATAGTCACTGATCACGACAGCGTGCTTCCGAGGTAGATACACATTTCAACCACTTGTAATTTCTGTCCCTTCACTGTAACTACTGGCTGTTTATACTGTGTACATGATGCCGGTTCATACATGACTTCAGTTTTCTTTATGCTAATTGTTAAGCCAAAGTTGCCACAAGAGATTGCTGATAACAGAGAAAGCTTAGATCTTTGACAGGTGGGCAGAACATTTCTGCAACGTTGTTAACAGTCCATCATCCATAAATGAAGAGGCCATCCAACGCATGCCCCAGGTAGAAATGAACACGGCCATGGGTGATATTATAACTGAAGATAAAGAAGACAAAGCCATCAAATCTCTTTCTCCTAGAAAAGTTCCTGGTGCTGACGCAATATCCACAGAGGTGTATGCAGACGAACAACACGAAGCCATAATTACAGTTATACAATGGCCGCCCCACTATTGACATGCACAAAAGAGGAGCTGAGTTCTGTTACCCATTTTTTTAGCAGCGACCGGGGGGGGGGGGGGGGGGGGGAGGGAACCTTTAGAAATCCGTTGCGTCGGCAAATGAAGGTTTAGTATGGGGATGTATGCCTTTCGCTCCAATGTATGAGTAGAGTAGGTAGTTCCAAGACGGCGTTAGTTCTGTGACAGACTGTTCACAACCTGTAAGGCACACCGAGTAGTGACCCAATAGTCGACTGCAGTTGTTAACCGCTTCGTAAAACAATATTTGAATGTATGTAAGTGAAATTGTCGTACATCTAGACATCAGTCACGGCTCAGCACATCCGGACATCAGTCAAGGTTCAGCACATCTGGACATCAGTCAAGGCTCAGCACATCTGGACATCAGTCAAGGCTCAGCACATCTGGACATCAGTCAAGGCTCAGCACATCTGGACATCAGTCAAGGCTCAGCACATCTGGACATCAGTCAAGGCTCAGCACATCTTGACATCAGTCAAGGCTCAGCACATCTGGACATCAGTCAAGGCTCAGCACATCTGGACATCAGTCAAGGCTCAGCACATCATATCATCCATGTTGTGCTACAGTACCACAAAGTGTCTGTAAGGTTGGTGCCAAGGCAGCTTACTCCAAAATTGAAACAACGATGCGGTGATGCCTGTCAGGAACCTTTGTGGCGTTTTGAAGCATAAGGTGATGGTTTCCTAGCAAGAATTGTTACTGGAGATGAAACCTGGGTTATTACCACGAGCCTAGGAGGAAGAGAACGAGCAAGAAATGGCGCCACCAATCCTTACCTAAACCGAAGAAGCTCAGCATGCAGCAATCTGCAGGGGAGGTTATGCTGAGTCTATTTAGGAATGAACAAGAAGTAATTTTAGAGCACGTGTACCCAGATGGAACACTGTCAGCGGTGCCACGTATACAGATCTTCTCAGGAATGTTCTTCTACCGGCAATCAAATCTAAACTACATGAACTTCTGAGTAAAGGTGTCCTTTTACAACATGACAATGCTCGAGCCCATACTGCTCCCGCGAAGGCTGCGACCATTGAGGACCTCCATTTTCAGTGTCTACCACATCCACCGTACTAATCAAACCTGCTACCATTTGATTTCCACGCATTAGACAACTAAAAGAGGCATTTAATAGAACAACTTGTAGGTCCGATGAAGAGGTCCAGCAGTTTGTGCATAAGTGACGGAGATAAGTTTGCTCTATGCATGCATTTTATTTGTGCTGGGAAAAGCCTATATCGAAGGCAATATTGACTACGTCGAAAAATTATACAGTTGTGTTTCACCTTTTTAGAATACATTTAAAAAAATATATATGTTTAAGGTTTTCATTTGAAGCCGACTCGTAAATTCTTTTCACGTTACAGAAATTCCCTCTTCTATCATGGTATGTCATGTAAGCGATTCTTAGGTTCTTAGTTTTTAGTCGACCTGTACTTCCACAGGGGCAGATTCCCATGTGCAGGTCCCAGCTGTGATATGACTGGATGTAGACGGGAGAAGGATTTCCTGCTTAGTGGGCTATGCTCGAGAATCTTAATACTCCACTGCGTTAGGACAATCGCTTACGGAGGGTGGTTAACCGATGTGCGAGCTCATCTGAATAGACTCAAACACTGGAGCAAAGTAGACTCCCAGTCTGTTAGGCACCATCTATGCTGCTCTAAACAATCCACCTAACCATGGCCGGTGTTATGCATGTTATACAGATAGTCGCCACTCGAAAGGGATTGTTATCTTGATATGTATCCATCCTCATACAGTCCCTTAACATATTCTCTCTATCACTTATGTTTGCTCTCTGGGTCTGTTAATCATTAATGATCGTATGCTTTTATTTTTTACTAAATCATTGTTTTATTTTCTTGAGTACTTTTTCGACGTTCCCTATTCTTCCTAGGTCTTCAATTTCTTTGCATCTGTCTATCCACCATTTTTCTCGTGCCATCTTACATTCTCGATTTAATTCATTCTTGATACTCTTATATTTCTCAATTCCTTGATCTGTATTGTTGTTCTTACATTTAGCGCCTTGCCTTAATTTTGCTTAGCATTTCAGTTGTTACTCTTGGCTTATTGTTTTCTGCTATCTTCTTACTCAATGTTATCTCTGCTGGCTCTTTTATATTCAATTGTTGATTTATATCTTCAGTGTACATGTTATTTTCCCTAATGTTTCCTTCACTGACTTCAAACCGCCTTCTGCCTTGCAGATGTGATATCGAATTACCATAGACTACCTTCTGAAGAGCAATAGGAAACCACCTCCACATTGAATATCCATTGCTCCATCGTGGGTTAACGAAACCAAATATTAAACACAAATGACGTTCATATGGGCTCTAAACGAACAGATGAACGCCAGCCCCGTTGAGAGGAAATGAAGGTTCCATGATTTCCAACGCCACTCGGTAGGGTTAGTTAGTTAGTTGCCCATCGCAAACGAAGATGCTGAAGTTCGGCAGGGTACTTGATGATGATGATCATTCACTGACTTTTGGAGTAAGTGTTCTCACATACGTCTAAAGAACTTAAATTCTACTTTGCTAGTTTCTGTGATTTCCCTGGTTTCTCCCATCTTAGTTGGCATTTCGTAATAAGCAAATAATGATCAGCATCAGCCCCCGCAAAACATTTTTGTACTTGTTTTCTATATCTTGTAAATATAAGATAAATATATCAGGTAGATGACATGCCTGCATTGTTTTCTATATCTTGTAAATATAAGATAAATATATAAGGTAGATGACATGCCTGCATTGTTTTCTATATCTTGTAAATATAAGATAAATATATAAGGTAGATGACATGACTGTATTGTTTTCTATATATTGTAAATATAAGATAGATATATAAGGTAGATGACATGACTGTATTGTTTTCTATATATTGTAAATATAAGATAGATATATAAGGTAGATGACATGCCTGTATTGTTTTCTATATATTGTAAATATAAGATAGATATATCAGATAGATGACATGCCTGCATTGTTTTCTATATATTGTAAATATAAGATAAATATATAAGGTAGATGACATGACTGTATTGTTTTCTATATCTTGTAAATATAAGATAAATATATAAGGTAGATGACATGACTGTATTGTTTTCTATATATTGTAAATATAAGATAGATATATAAGGTAGATGACATGCCTGTATTGTTTTCTATATATTGTAAATATAAGATAGATATATCAGATAGATGACATGCCTGCATTGTTTTCTATATATTGTAAATATAAGATAGATATATCAGATAGATGACATGCCTGCATTGTTTTCTATATATTGTAAATATAAGATAGATCTATAAGGTAGATGACATGCCTGCATTGTTTTCTATATATTGTAAATATCAGATAAATATATCAGATAGATGACATGCCTGCATTGTTTTCTATATATTGTAAATATAAGATAAATATATAAGATAGATGACATGCCTGCATTGTTTTCTATATATTGTAAATATCAGATAAATATATCAGATAGATGACATGCCTGCATTGTTTTCTATATATTGTAAATATAAGATAAATATATAAGATAGATGACATGCCTGCATTGTTTTCTATATATTGTAAATATCAGATAGATATATAAGGTAGATGACATGCCTGTATCTTTTTCTATATATTGTAAATATAAGATAAATATATAAGATAGATGACATGCCTGCATTGTTTTCTATATATTGTAAATATAAGATAGATATATAAGGTAGATGACATGCCTGTATTGTTTTCTATATATTGTAAATATCAGATAGATATATAAGGTAGATGACATGCCTGTATTGTTTTCTATATATTGTAAATATAAGATAGATATATAAGATAGATGACATGCCTGCATTGTTTTCTATATATTGTAAATATAAGATAAATATATAAGATAGATGACATGCCTGCATTGTTTTCTATATATTGTAAATATAAGATAGATATATAAGATAGATGACATGCCTGCATTGTTTTCTATATATTGTAAATATAAGATAAATATATAAGATAGATGACATGCCTGCATTGTTTTCTATATATTGTAAATATAAGATAGATATATAAGGTAGATGACATGCCTGTATTGTTTTCTATATATTGTAAATATAAGATAGATATATAAGGTAGATGACATGCCTGTATTGTTTTCTATATATTGTAAATATAAGATAGATATATAAGGTAGATGACATGCCTGTATTGTTTTCTATATATTGTAAATATAAGATAGATATATAAGGTAGATGACATGCCTGTATTGTTTTCTATATATTGTAAATATAAGATAGATATATAACGTAGATGACATGCCTGCATTGTTTTCTATATATTGTAAATATAAGATAGATATATAAGGTAGATGACATGCCTGTATTGTTTTCTATATATTGTAAATATAAGATAGATATATAAGGTAGATGACATGCCTGTATTGTTTTCTATATATTGTAAATATAAGATAGATATATAAGGTAGATGACATGCCTGCATTGTTTTCTATATATTGTAAATATAAGATAGATATATAAGGTAGATGACATGCCTGTATTGTTTTCTATATATTGTAAATATAAGATAGATATATAATGTAGATAACATGCCTGCATTGTTTTCTATATATTGTAAATATAAGATAGATATATAAGGTAGATGACATGCCTGTATTGTTTTCTATATATTGTAAATATAAGATAGATATATAAGGTAGATGACATGCCTGCATTGTTTTCTATATATTGTAAATATAAGATAGATATATAAGGTAGATGACATGCCTGTATTGTTTTCTATATATTGTAAATATAAGATAGATATATAAGGTAGATGACATGCCTGCATTGTTTTCTATATATTGTAAATATAAGATAGATATATAAGGTAGATGACATGCCTGTATTGTTTTCTATATATTGTAAATATCAGATAGATATATAAGGTAGATGACATGCCTGCATTGTTTTCTATATATTGTAAATATAAGATAGATATATAAGATAGATGACATGCCTGCATTGTTTTCTATATCTTGTAAATATAAGATAGATATATAAGATAGAAGACATGCCTGCATTGTTTTCTATATATTGTAAATATCAGATAAATATATAAGGTAGATGACATGCCTGCATTGTTTTCTATATATTGTAAATATCAGATAGATATATAAGGTAGATGACATGCCTGCATTGTTTTCTATATATTGTAAATATAAGATAGATATATAAGATAGATGACATGCCTGCATTGTTTTCTATATCTTGTAAATATAAGATAGATATATAAGATAGATGACATGCCTGCATTGTTTTCTATATATTGTAAATATAAGATAGATATATAAGATAGATGACATACCTGTATTGTTTTCTATATCTTGTAAATATAAGATAGATATATAAGGTAGATGACATGCCTGTATTGTTTTCTATATATTGTAAATATAAGATAGATATATAAGATAGATGACATGCCTGCATTGTTTTCTATATATTGTAAATATAAGATAGATATATAAGGTAGATGACATGCCTGCATTGTTTTCTATATATTGTAAATATAAGATAGATATATAAGGTAGATGACATGCCTGTATTGTTTTCTATATATTGTAAATATAAGATAGATATATAAGATAGATGACATGCCTGTATTGTTTTCTATATATTGTAAATATAAGATAGATATATAAGGTAGATGACATGCCTGTATTGTTTTCTATATATTGTAAATATAAGATAGATATATAAGGTAGATGACATGCCTGTATTGTTTTCTATATATTGTAAATATAAGACAGATATATAAGGTAGATGACATGCCTGTATTGTTTTCTATATATTGTAAATATAAGATAGATATATAAGATAGATGACATGCCTGCATTGTTTTCTATATATTGTAAATATAAGATAGATATATAAGATAGATGACATGCCTGCATTGTTTTCTATATATTGTAAATATAAGATAGATATATAAGGTAGATGACATGCCTGTATTGTTTTCTATATATTGTAAATATAAGATAGATATATAAGATAGATGACATGCCTGCATTGTTTTCTATATATTGTAAATATAAGATAGATATATAAGATAGATGACATTCCTGTATTGTTTTCTATATCTTGTAAATATAAGATAGATATATAAGGTAGATGACATGCCTGTATTGTTTTCTATATATTGTAAATATAAGATAGATATATAAGATAGATGACATGCCTGCATTGTTTTCTATATATTGTAAATATAAGATAGATATATAAGGTAGATGACATGCCTGCATTGTTTTCTATATATTGTAAATATAAGATAGATATATAAGGTAGATGACATGCCTGTATTGTTTTCTATATATTGTAAATATAAGATAGATATATAAGATAGATGACATGCCTGTATTGTTTTCTATATATTGTAAATATAAGATAGATATATAAGGTAGATGACATGCCTGTATTGTTTTCTATATATTGTAAATATAAGATAGATATATAAGGTAGATGACATGCCTGTATTGTTTTCTATATATTGTAAATATAAGATAGATATATAAGGTAGATGACATGCCTGTATTGTTTTCTATATATTGTAAATATAAGATAGATATATAAGATAGATGACATGCCTGCATTGTTTTCTATATATTGTAAATATAAGATAGATATATAAGATAGATGACATACCTGTATTGTTTTCTATATCTTGTAAATATAAGATAGATATATAAGATAGATGACATACCTGTATCGTTTTCTATATCTTGTAAATATAAGATAGATATATAAGTTAGATAACATGACTGTATTGACTATAACAGGACGAAATATCAATAGTATCAGATATGCTGACGATACTGTCTTAGTGGTAGAGGATCTAGTACATCTGCAGAACTTAATAGATAAGATAACAAGCAAGAGCCAGCAGTATGGTTCGGAAATGAACATAAAAAAGACCACAGATAAGATGTTCACTAAAAGAAAGAAAGTCCAAAAGCTTTCATCCACATAAAATGATACATTTTTGAACACGTGTCAAGTTTGTATACCTTGACCAATTCATTTCGACTGATGCCAAATGGGAAAGGAAAATCATTAAGAGAATTGCAATGTCCAAGCATGTGTAACAGCATCTGTCCAAGCAGATATCTCAGATCTTAGAGAGATACACTTCTGTCCAAGCAGACATCTCAGATCTTAGAGAGATACACTTCTGTCCAAGCAGACATCTCAGATCTTAGAGAGATACACTTCTGTCCAAGCAGACATCTCAGATCTTAGAGAGATACACTTCTGTCCAAGCAGACATCTCAGATCTTAGAGAGATACACTTCTGTCCAAGCAGACATCTCAGATCTTAGAGAGATACACTTCTGTCCAAGCAGACATCTCAGATCTTAGAGAGATACACTTCTGTCCAAGCAGACATCTCAGATCTTAGAGAGATACACTTCTGTCCAAGCAGACATCTCAGATCTTAGTGAGATACACTTCTGTCCAAGCAGACATCTCAGATCTTAGAGAGATACACTTCTGTCCAAGCAGACATCTCAGATCTTAGAGAGATACACTTCTGTCCAAGCAGACATCTCAGATCGTAGAGAGATATACTTCTGTCCAAGCATATATCTAAAAATAAAAATAATTAAATGCTATGTGCATTAGGTTTTATTGTATAGAATAGAAACCTGGATCCTGACAAAGAAAAAGGAGAACAGTATTGAGGCCTTTGAAATGTGGGTGTTCAGAAGACGTGTAGGAGTTTCTTGGAAAGAAAGGACAACCAGTAGGGAGGTTCTAGAGCAACTCCAGGTGGAGCAGACAATTTTTAAGGAAATAAAAAGCAGAAAAATAAAAAATGTAGGTCATCTCACGCGACATAACAGTTTGCTGAAGATTTTATTGGAGAGAAGAGTGGAGGGCAAGGGAGGCAAAGGACGACTTATCTTAACTTGACGTTATTTATTATGGTTTAGAAGACTCATTGGAGTCTGTAGGCAACCGGTTACATTTGCAGTACCCTGCTCTAAAAGCTATGCGCATCCAATCTATTCTTAAATGCATTAACTGTCTCTGCCTCTACTACCTCCTGGGGCAATGCATTCCAAGCATTTACCACTCTCTGACTTTAAACAAAATTTCCTAATATCCAATCTGGACTTTTCTTTAGCTAATTTGTATCTATACCCTCTTGTTCTCTTTGGTGGTTATATTTTGAAAGACATATTATAGTCTAATTTATGTTTTCCTGTGATTGTCTTGTAAACCTTTATTGTCACCTCGAATTATTCTCTTTTCTAGACACTGTAGGCCGATATTTCTGCGTCTTTCCTCGTAACTGTAATTCTGGAATCCCAATACCAGTTTTGTCGCTCTTCTTTGTGTCTTTTCCAGTATATTTATATCTCCTCTACGATAAAGACTCCACACATATACACAGTACTCCAATCTAGGTCTAACTTATGCTTTATAGTTTGACAATCACTTCCTTGCTCCTATGTTTAATATTTCTTTTTATCATACCTAACATTGTTTTGCCTTACTCACTGCTACCTGGACTTGCTCATTTATTTTTCTTGAATGATCTATTATAACCCCAAGGTCCCTTTCCTTACCTTATATTATAATATTGTTCTCCCTCATAATGTAATTATTTTCCATATTGTATCTACCCATATGGATGACTGTACATTATGTATATTAAACTATATTTGCCATTTCACAGACCAGTCTCGGATTTTATCTAAATCCGACCCCAATATATCCACCTCTGCTATAGATAAGACACTTCTACATAGTTTTGTGTCATCTGAAAATTTTGCAATCATTTATACATCATCAAAAACAAATTGGTCCCAAAACCGAGCCCTGTAGCACCACTTTTTACTTCACACCACTCAGAGTACTCCTTGTTTATGCTCACTCTCTGTCTTCTTCCCGTTAACCAAATTGCAATCCATTCGGCAACTTCCCCACCTATTCCATGCGATTTTAACTTTTTAAATAATCTTCGATGAGGTACTCTCAAAAGCCTTTGCAAAATTTAGATAAATAACATCCACTGGTTCCACCTAATCTACCACTTTAGTCACCTCCTCCATGAACTCTAATAGATTTGTTAAGAACGATTTCCCTCTAGTAAACACATGCTGATTATTTCGGATTCAATTAAACCTGGCTAGATGCATTACAATGTTTTCTTTGATTATGGACTCTAACAAATTACAGACTATGCTCGTTAAACTCACTGTTCTATAATTAGCTGGGTCTGATTTCTTTGTCTTTTTGAATAAGGGAATCACTCCTGCATCTTTCCAATCTTTAGGAAAGATCCCTTTTTGCAAGTGATTGAGAAAATATTATAGCCAATGGTTTAGCTAGTTGGTCTTTATTTCAAATCTCATTTTTGGATGGATACTATATTTACCTCGACATTTTACCACTTTCAACCCATCCAATTTTATAAAAAGCCATTTCATATGTAATACATAATGATTTTAATCCAAATATATCCAATTCACATTTGAAAATATCTAAAGGCTCTGGGATCTTGGAGCAGTCTTTTTTTGTGTAATAAATATCGTAGTCAATCTGTAAACTGCGACACAACGCATTCCGGACTACATCCTGCTTTCTGCAAAATTGTTTGCAGGTCTTGGTGGCGGGAGTTTGGGAACGGACGACTAGAAGAAGAAGAAAAAGGAAGAAGAAGAAGAGAAAAAAGAAGATGAGGAAAAAGAAAAAAAGAATAAGAGATTACTTCATTTCTATTGGGTCTTTTGTAACTACACACGTTTTGATGACATGAACAGTATTATCACGTAAACATGGTTTTGTCTTCATGTAGCGAAGCGTCGTCGCTTACCCATGTAGCAGTTGTTTTATTAGATGCAGGAGATACTTAGCTGTTGATAGCTTGTGAAGATTCCCAAACTGACATCTAGACATCAAGAAACAGGTATCGTATTGTTACAAAACGTGCATGTTTCTACTCGCAAAGATCCACTTTGTTCTGTTCTGTTCTCTTCTTAACTTAATTGAACGTCTTTATACTGGTTTAGAAAAAACACCAGAGTCTGTATACTACCAGTTACATTTGCATTACCCTTTTCTAAAAACTATGCGCATCCAATATATTCTTAAATGCATTAACTGTCTCTGTCTCTACAACCTCCTGTGGCAATGCATTCCAAGCATTCACCACTCTCTGACTAAAAAAATAATATTTCCTAAAATCACATCTGTACCTAGTGAATTTGTATATGTGTCCTCTTATTCTCGTTGGTGGTTTTATTTTAACTTGTTATAGTCTAATGTAACCTTTCGCTGTGATTATCTTATAAACCTGCATTGTCACCTCGAATTATTCTCTTTTCTAGACACTGTAGGCAGGTTTATCTGAGTCTTTCCTCATAACTGTAATTCTGGAATCCCACTATCAGTTTTGTCGCTCTTCTTTGTATTCTTTTCAACATGTGTATATCTCCTGTACGATAAGGACTCCACACCTGTACACAGTACTCCAATCTAGATCTAACCAATGATTTATTCAGCTTGTCAATCACATCCTTTCTCCTATGTTTAATATTTCTGTTTATTAAACCTAACATTGCATTTGCCTTATTCACTACTACCTGTACTTGCTCACTCACTTTACCTGTATGCTCTAGTTTAACCCGTAGGTCCCTTTCCTTATCTATCATTATTATATTTTTCTCACCCATTCTGTAATTATGTTCCATATTGGATCTGCCCATATCGGTGACTGTAAATTTATCAATATTAAACTCCATTTCTCGTCTCACACACAAGTCTGAAATTTTATTCAAGTCGGACCTCAATATATTCACTTATTTTGTATATATGAAACACTTCAGTTTTGTGTCATCCGCAAATCTAGCAACCACGAACCGAAAATCAATGTCCAAATAGTTTGTACATATCAAGAACAATATTAGTCACACTACTCAGAGTACTTTTTATTTATGCTCACCCTCCGCCTTCTTCCCGTTAACCAATTTTCAATCCATTTTGCAACTTCCCCACCAATTCCATGTAGTTTTAACTTTTAAAATAATTTTTGATGAAGTACTCTATCAAAATCTTTGCAAAATTTAGATAAATAGCATCCACTGGTTCCCCCTTATCTATCATTTTAGTAACCTTCTTGGATTCCAATATATTTTTTAAACACGATATCTCCCTTTAGTAAACCTATGCTGACTATTTCTGATTAGATAAAACCTGTATAAATGCATTACAATTCTGTCTTTGCTCATTGATTCTAACAATGTTCAGACTATGCTCGTTAAACTTGCCGGTCGTTAGCTAGATCTAATTCCATTTTTGAATACGGGGATCACTCCTGTATCTTTCCAATGTCATGGAACAATCCAATTTGCAAGTTGTTGAGAACTTAATATAGCCAATGGTTTTGCTAGTTGGTCTCTAATTTTAAAAAAGCAATTTTGGATGAATACCATCTTGACCTGGACATTTATCCACTTTTAATCCCTCCAATTTTCTAAAAACTATTTCCACTGTAAGACAGATTGATTTTAATCCCACTATGTGCATTTCACATTTGAAAATGTATATTGGCTCTGGGATCTTGGAGCCGTCTTCTTTTGTGAGGCTGTGCCAAAGTATTGATTTAGTAGATTCGATGCCTATCTATTCTTTCTTATTATTTCACCTGTGTTATGTATTAGACGGCCTAACTTTACTTTCGTTCTTTGTTTAGTTCTAACTTAAGAAAATAAGCTTTTCCCATTTGTGATGATCCTATTAGGTTTTTTTCGAGGTCTATTTTTGCTGTATGAGCTATGCTAGCTTGTCCAAATATTTTTAATGTTTCTTTCGAATTACCTGCCTCTATATATTTTTTTCCATTCTTTATTTTTAGCTCTACATCTAATTACAAATCTAGGTATCCACTCTTAATGCTTGGTGTTTACCTCTCTACATGAAACACATTCCACTTTTAGTTGTTCTAAAACTGTTTTGAAACTCTCCCACTCTTGTTCAACATCTGTACCTGCGACAATATATTTCTAGATTATGTGGCTAGCTGTCGCTTTCATCTTCTGAATATCTGTCTTAGAGTAGTCGTATGCTCTTGAGTTTATGTCTCTCCTTGCTATAAGATCCCAACGGATGATCTGTTGGTCGCTTAAGCCAAACAGTTCCCCAACGATAACGTTTTCAATCATATTTTTCTCAGTAGTAAATATTAGGTCCAGTATGTTTTTACCCCTGCTGGCTTCCTCTACATGGTAATCAAAAAGTTGTTAGTGATGCACTTCGCAAAAAGATTTGACTTTGAAAGTGCTTCTACCAAATGCCATTTCATTTCAGGAGAATTGAAATCCCCCATTAATAATAATTTACTTGCAATAGGCTTTTTTTATGTTACTAACTAAATCCTCATCTTCCTATTTTGAACTTGAAGGACATATGTAGCATACTTCAACCACTCTTTTCTCACTGCCACTATCTATTACTCCCCATACACTTTCATATTTGTTGCCAGATGATAGATTATCCTGTATATTTAAATTTACTGAATTAGCACATAATAATAAAACGCCGCCTCTCTTAGCCTTGTCTCCAACTACCATATCTTTCCTTAATATTGTATATCCCTCTATTTCAAGTTCACTATCCGCAATGTCTTTATGTCCATGATTCTGTTAATCCTATAATATTTGGTTTTTCTTCTTGTACATAAAGTTTCAATTCTTCTCTTTTATTGACTACGCTTCTCACATTGACATAAAAACATTTTAGTTTGTTATTTTGTGGATTTTTCAATGTATGCTGTTGTTTTATCAGTTTTATATTTACTTTTCCACTACTGATTTTACACTTCCCTGACCTCAACTCTCCCATTTGACTTCCTTCTCTATAGCACCCTGTTTTAGGCCTATCTTTAGTCTCATGCTTCATAGGCTTAACTAGTTAACATTTAAATATAATGATTAAACATTTACTTTTCTACAACATGCTGTCCTATCTCATTTAGGTGGAAAACTTTCCTGCCAAGCATTTTGCATTAATCTATTTTCACATCAATCAAATCGATATTCATATATGTACAAATTTTCCGCAACCTGAGGTTGACACCTATTTTTTTACTGTACAGACAGTCTGAACCATCTTCTCTGTCTAAAATACCCATCATGGTGGCCTTCCTATACTTATTTTCAACAAGTATCCTTAACAGACTCCTGTATCTTTGCATTTTAAATTATGTACCATCTATCTTGAGATTGTTTATCAACTGCCAGGACCACAACAGGACTGTTATCTTAGTCACCTGTCATCTTGATCTTCCCCTCTATTTATCTTCAATTTCAGCGCCATCAATATCCATTTTTGTCAAACATATTATGTTGTTTTGACAGATGTTTGCCAACCTCCAGAACCATTGAATCTCCTACTATCAACACTGAATCATCCTTTATATTTGCATACTTCTCTGCAAAACTCTTTCTAATCGTATCTACTACACAAATGCAGCTTCTTTAATATATCCTCAATTTTCTTTTGATTCTCTTCTATTTTCTAACGCCTCTTTTCTAACTCACCCCATCTATTCTCATTTGTCCTAATTTCGCATTCCATTCGAGCCTGCCTCTCTTCTATTCTGCACAACCTACATATAATTTCTTCCATCATCTTCCAACATTGCATTTTTTCCTACACTAACACCAACAACACTTTCACACAACTCGAACACTCTGTTATTGGTAACGTTAATTTTTCTTCCTGCGTTAAGCCTGGTCGTAGCGATTAGTATTTAAATAATTGAGGCATATCTATATATATATATATATATATATATATATATATATATATATATATATATATATATATATATATATATATATACATACATATAATCAACACATAATTATTAATTAAGTGTAACAATTTTGTTGAATTCCGCTTGGCTGTGGTCTGAACAATCAAACATCAAATGTCCATGTATACTCGAACAATCTTGTTCATGTTCTGCACTCCAACCAAACCCATAAGCGCCCAGCCTTCGCCCAAATGGCGAAGAGTGTGGATGATGATGATTCAAATAGCCCACTGGCCGTACATACACCAGTTGATTATAAGATAAACTAATATAGCTCAGCTGTCGAATCGAAACAAAAAACATAACGAAACCTACGTTACCACTCCAACGTCTTCGTCAGGTGCAAAGAACAACACAAATATAAAACATAAAGCGAATCACAATAACAACAACTATGTTAGCCTTGACACAGGAAGCAGTGACAATGAAACGAGACAGTAGTTAGCAAGGTAAGAAAATAGCAAGACAAGTATATAATGTGCTCTTGTGGCACCTCCCTGCATGGCCCACGACTGATCAGAACAGTATCTTGTTGTAGCTGATTGTTAGTACAAAGATGTCAGTGGGGCAAGACGTAGAAAGATGGCGTTCGTGTTGGAAAGGACACACATGACGGAAACCAGCTGATAGCATTACATTAGTCATGAGTGGTCCGCAGAGGTTTTTGTGTATGCCAAAGACAAGAATAGCACCACTTCCCCCACAAAGAGCATGTCCTAAGAGGAGACTTTCTGTGTGACATGGCATGACACCATTCATGTTTAGGTGATTTGTAAAGAGCAGTATAGACGGCGCTTAACAAGCTGCTGGTCTACTTTGGTCTAATATTTGAGTCTATTAAGAGGGACTTGCACATTGGTTAACTACCGTCAAAGTAACTAGCTGTATATAGACTCTGCAGAATCTTCTAAACCATTATAAAGACGTTAAGTTAGGTTAAGTTAAGTTAAGTTAAGTTAAGACATTCTCCGTTCTGGAATCCTCAGAGCAGGAGATGTAGCGGCAGACTTAAATACTCATTAAGAAAAGATGCAAAGACAAACCGAAAACGCAAGGAAAGTCGGGGTGAATGGTTAGGATGAGGGAGGGAGGGGGGGGGTGGCGGAGCTGAAAATGATTGACATGACAGTAAGACTTAGCGAGAATCTGGTGAGGACCTATGAAAAAACAGTGATTGGAGTGTGCTATAGATGTCCATCAAGTCAAAAAGAGGAAGATGAGGAGCTGATTAGTAGCATAGCTAAGGCAAGTGAAGGGAAATTCTTATTAATGGCTGATTTAAACTTTCCAGAAATAAAATAGGATATGGCAGAAGCACTTGTAGAGTCAACACCTTTTGTTAAGTGCATAACTGACAATTTTTTAATTCAACATGTAGAAGAAGCCACCAGAGGCAAAAACACACTCGATCTAGTTTTTACTAGAGGAAAATATGATTGAAAACGTTACCGTTGGGGAACTGTTTGGCTCAAGTGACCATCAAATCATCCATTGGGATCTTAATGCAGGGAAAGAAGTAAACATAAACACGCGAACATACGACTACTCTAATGCAGATGTTAAGAAGTTGAAAGAGGCAGCGAACTACATATTCTGGAAAGATATTGTCGAAGGAACAGATGTTGAACAGGAGTGGGAGAGTTTTAAAACAGTTCTAGAAACGCTAAAAGAGGAATGTGTTCCATGTATGGAGGTAAACCCCAAGCGTAAAAAGTGGATAACTAGATTTGTAGTGAAATGTAGAAGAGCGAAAAATAAAGAATGGAAATAATATATAGAGGCAGGTAAATCAAAAGAAAAATATTTAAAATATTTTGACAAGCAGAGCATATCTCAGAAAGCGAATAAAACAGCAAAAATAGACTTCGAAAAAAAACTTGCTCAGAGGATCAAGACTGATAGTAAAAGCTTTTTCTCTTATGTTAGAAATAAACAAAGAATGAAAGACAAAATAGGCCCTCTCATAGACAGTATAGGGAAAATAATTAGTGAGAATAGAGAGCCAGATAATCTACTCAATCAGTACTTTGGTACAGTCTACACAAAAGAGGACTCTCCAAGATCCCAGAGCCTATAGATATTTTTCAAAGAGACATGGATACAGCGGGATTAAGTTCAATCTATATTACAGAGGAAATGGTTTTTAAACCATTGGAGTGGTTGAAAGTGGATAATTGTCTAAGTCAAGATGGTATTCATCCAAAATGCTGTATGAAATTAGAGACCAAAGGCAATTATGAACTTCAGAAATGAGGTACCTAAGAAAGGCGGTTCAGGTGACGAAAAGGGACAAGATCCGTAACCAGACAATACGTAGCAATCTTAAAGTTCAACCCCTGCAGACACGAGTGGAGCAGTCCCAGCTACAGTGATTTGGCCATGTCTGTAGAATGGAAGAAGATCGGATACCAAAGCGGTCATGGGAGATCAAAAGTCCATTATCTCCATTACTATATGTGCTAGTGTTGGAACCAATCTTAGAAAAAAATCAGACAAGGTAAAGCAATTAAAGGGACACAGATACCGGGGAAAGGAGAAACAAAACTCATAGCATACGCAGACGACACTGTATTTTTTCCATCAAATTATACGTCCATAGAAAACATCTTAAATACCTTTGAGACCTATGGCAAACAGCGTGGCTACAGAGTAAATATTCTTCAATCCAAAATTATGGGGATGGGAAAGTGGAAATTTAAAACTGATTTCCCCTTTCAATTAATGCAAGAATAAAAACTAAAAATATATGGCATATGTTACCAGGCAAACTTTCTCAATAAAAACAAAGAAATGTGGCGAACATTAACACAACAGATCAAAAATAGGTTGGGAAAATATAAATTTAGAAATACAACAATATTTACCAGAGGTATTCTAATAAACACCCTTATCATACCTCAACTAATATATACGTGAAACATCTTCAGTCCTCCACTAGATATCATCACATAAATGAGAGTGCTGTTTAGAAATTTCGTTTTATTTAAAACTAAATGCAACATCAAACACAAAACATTAATGTAAGACAAATACCGCGGCATAATTGCCCTACAAGACATTGCAACACAAATCCAAGATCTCAGATTAAAATTTGTTAGGCGAAATAATCGCACACCCCAACGAATACTCACTTACACACTATTATGTAGGACTTAAAATTAGTACATTTTGTAAATTACAAAATAACATGCCACATTTCCTTGGAACCGCATCACCCTTCTATAAAGAGTGCAGTAAATACATGCTAGGAAATGAGCACGTACTTATGCTAGAAACTAAAATTATTTATAAAAAGCTAGTACAATCTCAAGAGCCATCACTTAAATACAGAATAAAAATAGGACACCTTTTCTTTATTCCAGACTACACATATATATTCAGTACCCTTCATGCATTAAATATCACCAAAAATTAAAGAAGTCACATACAGACAACTATACAATATAACACCAATAGGATGCAAACAATCAAACAGGTACAAAAAACGCACACCCAAATGTCAATTATGTAGACAGAACATTCCAGACACCGAAAAACATATATTTTTCAAATGCAATATTGTTACGCAAACTGTAGATAAATTAAGACAGATAATAAACAAAACACACAAAAACTAGAATGAATATGTTTAGGGCAATTATGCTAAATAAATCCCCAAAACAAATAAAAACACACAAGACACATTACTAACACTCTTGGCAAGATTCAAACATTTAGTTTGGACCTACAGAAACAAAGCAACATACGAACTACTCATTTACACTCCAAAACTGTTTAAACATATATATATATATATATTCAAAATTATTTGTGGACGTTTTCAAATTTGGTATGAACGTATTTTCATTATAATGGAGAGCAAAGCTGCTGTTTTTGTCCATTATTGAAATTTACTTTTACACACAGTATGTATTAATTTCAAACATAGTTAAATTTCTACAAACATCATTCATTGAAGACACTCTCCTTTATTTATATCTTCCTCTCCTTTATTTATATCTTCCTCTCCTTTATTTATATCTTCCTCTCCTTTATTTATATCTTCCTCTCCTTTATTTATATCTTCCTGTCCTTTATTTATATCTTCCTCTCCTCTATTTATATCTTCCTCTCCTTTATTTATATCTTCCTCTCCTTTATTTATATCTTCCTCTCCTTTACTCCTACTCCTTTATTTCATAATCCTTTTCTTCCTATCTAGATATGTATGTCTCCGTTCCATCTCTCTCAACTTCTCTCCTTCAATTTCCCTTTCCACTTTCTATCCTGCACCCAAATATTCCTATATGATGTCAATTGAAGGTGAAATTTTTGTTTCAACGCATATACTTGAAGAAAAAGCGTAAATAAAATTCAATATAAAACGTCAAATCTGTATTATCATAAATGGACCAGCTGTATGCCAGTTTTTAACATTTGACCTTGATTAAATATTTGACAAAATTGTAATCCCTTATAGAACCTCTTCAAGTTATAATATAAATTGGTATCTCCTTGTTCCCCTTTTTTTTATTAACTACCGTCTCCCATTTTTCTCCGTCTGACTTCAGACCTTTACATTTGAAACCTGTATTATCATGACTGTATGCAGGTATGTGTACACGTACTGGGTGTGTACTTATATGCATGTGTGTAGAGGTACATACATGTACGTTTTGTGTGGGTGTAGGAATGAATGTGTTTGTGTGTGGATAAAGAAACACCTATAACCGTGTATACATGAATATGCATGGGTGTGTATAAATGAATATGCATGTGTAAAAATGATGCCTATTACCAGTTGAACAGAAGAGAGCAGGTCGTGGTCTTCAGATTCCGCACAGGCCACAACAGACTGAGGTACTACCTATTCAATAAACTGAAGATAGGTGACATTGACGAATGCACCTGTGGTACAGGGAAAATGACCGCTGAACATCTGCTACAAAATTGCCCGACATACGAGGACCAGAGAAAGCATATGTGGCCATCACCAGTGGCAACCCTAGACAAGCTCTATGGCAGTGTCGACAGCCTCAGGATGACAGCTGCTTTCCTAGAACAAATACAAGTTGACGTCTGACAGCGTAAGAAGAAGAAGAAGAACAAGAAGAATATGCATGTGTGGGTATAAACAAATAGGTATGCGTATATAAGTGAATATGTATGTATGAAGGGGTACACATGTGTAAGCATATTGACTTACAAATATCACAAACAAACAAAAAAGTACATTACTATCACAAAATGTAACTCCCACCATCTCATGTTTCATCTCATGGGAAATTATCACTTCACTTCACTTCACATAATGCACACAATTTTTAAAAATTTGTTGTGTTTAAATAAAAAAATTGTTGAAGCCCTTCCATTGCGCTTTGCTGGCTTCTGAGAGCGCACAAAACTAGTATAGGTACATACAGACGCACACATACATCCAAACACTGGTTTATGCGTCTTAATATCTCCCAATTGACTACAGTCTGTGGTGAAATAGTGCGCCTCCGCCAGTAGAAACTAGTGAGGCAAACACGAAAAATAAAAATAAAATTTAACAACATTTAAATTTCTTCATTACAAATGTGTGCCCTCTGAGAAATATGGCACATCACAGCAGTTGACCCCATAATATGCCGCTTGCATACGAGCCCTTACATCGACGGTTTCTGTATGAATGCTTTTACATGATTATGTTGCTAGCTTCATAAACAACCTTCCGTTGTCGAATTCTATAATTAGAAGGTTATAATCACCCCTTTCTTGACATCCTCTTGAGCTCTCTTAAGGTCGGTAAATGCCAATAATTTGACACTAACTTATGTCTTTCTTGATCTGATAAATGATATTAGACTTACCACGTTTTCTGTGTATGGTTGTGCTGTTATGTTGTTGCATGAAAGCATATAATCTGCAGTCCCACTGTCTATTTAACCTCCAGTTGTGTGGGCTGCTGCTGCATGAAGGCATTTCATGTGCGACTCTACTGTTTATCTGAACTCCAGTTGTGTTGGTTGTTGGATTATCTCCCGCGCCCCCCCCCCCCGCCCCAATAAGTCTGTGCTCGCGGACAACTCTTGTTACACGCCACAAATTGCTGTAGATCATTGCTAATCACTCCAACTAGCCGTAGCTCACTGCAACTGCCTGCAATCTCCTGAAACTCGCTACAAATCAATGCAGACCCTGTCTTGACATATTTTTAGTCACCCTAATCATCCTCATAATCTGCTCCACCCACGAATCCCCTGTTGATTGTTCATGCTCAATCATTAGTATTTACATCTTCTTTGACCTCTTGCCTTGTTACGTCACATAGATACTCTTTTCAGCGGCGTGACTTAATAATATTAATATTAGGGACATCACTTGGATTTCCAGCTTGTTGAAAAGATAACAGCTGAACAACAAACAGTAGAGAAGTACAGTATAATATCAACATCCACATACAAAGAAGACGCTACAATTGGCATCTAAAATATCTGGTCAATGAAACAATACTTTAAGACTTGGAATCAATTCTTATCCAAGTTGGGATTATTGATCATAATGGTTATACAAGAGTCATTCAATCAACCAATCAAGCAATCATCCAAGGAAAACCTTACCTGTACTATATGTATCACAAGGTCTTCACCAAATACGCGCCAAGTCTTCTTGTCCATGCCAATAGCTCCAATTCGGCCCATGACGCGAAGAAACCCTTTACAAAGTTGAGATCAATTCACATCTTTGCGTGTTTCTTGGTCGTTCTGTGCGCCTTATACAAATGGAATTCACAAACACAGACTGTCTTGTAATGCAATCAGCTGATTTTCTCAAAGAGAGACCGATACAACACCATCGTCTTCTCCACACTTTACGATTCTGCATATGTTCTGCAGTGCAATATAAACCCATTCACCTGTTGTATTTTGATTTCAATATCCGTAAATGTACTACTGAATCTATATCAATACCCTTGAATCTATATGTGTGTCTCTGTGCCCCTAAACCTCAAAACCTGAATATGTATTTCTACCCCTGAATCTATATATGTACCACAGAATCTATATCTGTACCCCTGAATCTATATCTGTACTCCAGAGTTGGTATATGTATCGCTAAGTCTGACAGTATTGTTCCCAATTTACATGAAGGATCCCACTTAATGTATTCGCTGCTCCCTAACAGATTCCAACAGTCTTTGGGCACATACATACACACACGCTTTGTTTTGTCTCTGTGTATATACTTAGTCCTAATTTCTTAGACCCGACATCCAGAAGCCGTATTCTACCCTGCATCTGGTCGCTGATTGTGGACAAAAGAGCCAAGTCATCTGTACAGTCTCAATCCTCAATCTGTTTTGTGAGACCCCAACGTGCCCCGACAGTTTGATTTGATGTCATAATTCAGCCAATAGCACCCAGAAAAAGGAAACGGTAATAAAGGCAACCTAGGCACATTCCAGTTTTATCTGAAAGGGCCCATAAATCAGCCCGTCGTGTAGAGCCCAACATTGAATACTTTCGTACTTGTTTCTTGCTATGTTACTGAATATCAGTGGCATACCGTAGTGCCCGTTTAGCCTTCAGAGAGATGCCCTGTCAAAGTTGTCAAGCGCGTTTTTATAATCCACGAAATCGATAAAATGTGGGGAGTTAAATTGTACATTTTGTTAAGCTTGCACTTTCATAGCTGTTATCTAGTGAGTATATGTCCTATTATCACGAGAGCAGGAATGGTTATGCCAAACGAGGTTCGAGCGAGTGGGACGTATGAGAGGACGGAACAGGAGAATGTACCATCAGCGAGCTACAGGGACCATCAGCATCCAGACTCTGCGCCATTTGCTGAGAGAGACTGAGCCCCTATGGGTATGCCCGGAGTGCTGTGACGTCGATTCATAAAAACAGAAAGAGAAGCGAAAATACATTGAAGGGTGTGAAACATCTCAGAACATCATCATCATCATGTAGCATGTCCTTTGTAGAACGTCGCTCCCATCACAGTCTGTCTGAAAGAAACTCGTTCGCTTGCCAAAACACCAGCCTCCGCCACAGTCATAACGAGGCATTCCTGGATATCTTGGTGCCATCGTCTTCTTGGTCTACCCCTTCCTCTTTTGCCTGGCACCATACCTTCTATCACCGTTCTCTCAAGACCGTTGTGTCGCTTGATGTGACCAAAGTATTTGCATTTTCTAGCCAAAATGGAATTGATAAACCAGTTCTCTTCTATGCTCAATTCTTGCCAAATGTCTGCATTTGTTTTTTTCTCTGTCCAGGGTATTCTGAGGATCTTTCAGTAAAATTTTGACTTGAAGGATTCGATTCTTTGTCTAGAAGTTTTGGTAATCGTCCATGATTCACAGCCATAAGCTGCCACAAGAAAAACACAGGCTCTCAAGACTTTTTCTTTTATCGTTTTGTTTGTGCCCTGCCATAATTTCTTCAGGCTGTTCAGTCTCTGCATTGCCATAGCTAGTCTTCTTCTGATTTCTTTCGAGCAGTCGCCATTTTTGTCTGAACATTGGAACGTTATTAATAATAGAGGATCAACCCAATTGGTCATAATTCACTTAGTGAAGCATAACACAACACCTATACTTGGCTCCTTTACAGAAATCAAGTCATCTTAAAGCTGCTAGCCACATATACAACACTCTTTAGTCACCTTTTATGACATGCTAGCAAGGTTATAGTTGTACGATTCTGTCCAACCCGGATACATCTAGATGCGAGAGATCAGCCCCCTCCCCCGCCCCCCCCCCCCCCCCAACGAACAACAGAATCAAGCAATCTAAAACAAGTTTTTTTTGGGGGGAGCCATCTGTCAATCTAGCTGCTTGTCTACCTGCAGCACTCAGGGGATATGATATGAGGCCTTTTCGACCAGACAACAGGTAAAGGTAGCCTCATGCTGCTGTCGGTGATAAAGTGGTAGAGACTTCATTGTAACAAGTCACTCTTTGCTTATGAGGAGGAATGACCAGTTCTTTTTCTCGCTGCTGCTGCTTTCCTAACAGTAAGTCTGGTAACCATTTACAGCTTCATCCACTAGAACAGTAGCGTGAGTCGAACCATATTCCTTTACTGTGAACGCGAGTGCTCTACCACTACTATCAGACGTTTAGATGAGGCAAAGGCAGAACAAAATATACTGAACAGACATGTTAGTCAGGGTCAAGACAAAATATACTGATCAGACACTTTAGTCAGGGTTAGGACAAAATATGCTGATTAGACACGTTAGTCAAGGTCAGGACAAAATATACTGTTCAGACACTTTAGTCAGGGTCAGGACAAAATATACTGATTAGACACGTTAGTCAGGGTCAGAACAAAATATACTGAACAAACACTGTAGTCAGGGTTAGGACACAATATACTGGCCAAGACCCTCACATCGGCTGCCTAGTAGCCCTCCCTGGAAACAGGCTGTAATCATGACAGCCGGGCTAACAAGGTCAGGAGTCGACGTGATCCCCGTAGTAGTAAGCGACTCGGAGATGAAGCCAAGCATAGCACAACCGCCTGAAGGACTCGGTCCATCTTCATGAGCACGCTCGGGATGTGAAGAAAGCTACTGCAACCCGCCACTTAACGTTCTTTTCAGGGCGCACAAAAGAGTACACCTACTCATTGTGGGCATTCGCAAACAATAAACAACAAAATAAGGCGAAAGAAGGAAATTGTTTACAGTACAGACCTGAACAGTCAGTGTAGATTATAACTTCCACTTAATGTTAGAGATATCTCGATTTGATACAGATGGTATGAAGCTGGTTTCACGAAAAGGTTTGCGTCAGAGAGCTCTGCTCAGGAAATAAGATGGGTTAAGGTTTCTCCTTCTTAGAATGTCATAAGTGGCGACAGAAGAGGGTTGCGCATGCTTCTGCCAACATCTTCCTGAAAAAAAACCAATTGCTATGAAACTGGGCGGTACTTGAGTCTTAATTCACCCCAAACAGAGTTCCTTGGGTTCCCATTGTAAGTAAAGGGATATTCCATTTTGGGTTAAGGGATATCAGACGATAGTACCTGGCACAAGTTAGTGCAGCGGTTAACAATGGGATAAAATATACGGACTCTTCGGCAATGGAACGCTAATAGAGTAGATCGCGGGGGCGGTTATATTTATGAAAAGGAAGAACGAAAGGATGAATGCTGCGTGAACTAGGGGTGAAGCGTCCGTGTCACAATCCCAACCCACCCAGTTCGAATCAAACTCGTGCTCAGTTTGGCATACAATACATTTTTTCGCTTCTCCACGTACTGACAATGATCGCAACCTAACGAACAGCATATTTGCCAAGAAACTTTTACAGCCAAATAGGTGGCGATTGAAATAAGCGACGTTCTGCAAAAGACCTACTTACGCTTTTTGTAGAACAAAAGGTTGGTTTCATTTCAGCTCTGAGGCTTTGATGTTGTTAGCTCATTTTTGTTGTGGACCTTGTGTTCTCGAACTCGTGTCTAAACGTATTTGCGTGCTACGTGAGGGTTGTAGGTGTGTGATTCCTTGATTCGGCAACGTGATAGCTCCATTAAGTTAAGTATCGAATTCGGAACAGTCAAGGGAAAGGACGGCGTAGGAACGTCACTTTAAAGCAGCTGTAATATATGTCTTTAATCGGTCCGAGTGAGCCGGTCCGACAGAGTAGATTAGCGAATATAATAACTGCGAGGACCGTTTTAAGTACTCTTATTGGTCTCAGTGTAGGAAGGAAAGAATAGAATCATTTAACGTTAGACTAATTACAGGTAAGGACCTTAATTGGCTTTTGTAGCCATGGTGAACTGAGGAGGACTGTACTATGATATACGATATAGTTTATAGACCATCTACAGGTTGGGAAGCATTGACTTAGATTGTAAACCAGCAATGATTGGTATCGATACCAAATAACGGAACAACATAATCGCTGTTTAACCGTCATGCTACGGCCCAAGAAGGAAAACGACAGAGGGACCAACTACTGACAACTTGGTGAAGAAACTTAGAAGCTGACTTGGAAATTGTGAACCACCGCTGGGACACCACATGACGTTTGGCGGCAGAAAGAATGAAGTGGAGGGAAATATTTCTGATCTGAAAAAGACCATCAAGCGATGTAGTCGCCGATGGATTATCAGCGTGTGATACGAGAAGTAAAAAATTATCAATGCTTGTATATAAAAAAAACAACAAATAAAAAAATCAGTTATTACGTGACTTGTGATTTGGTAATGGCAACTAAAAATTGTAAGAAGCAAAGATACAAAAAAAACAAAAAAAAAACAAACAAACCCACTGCAAGATTGATTTTGGTTGCATATTTCATAAACTTTACTTTTTAACATACAAAAGTATGTCGTAACATTAGAAATACATGTAAAAGAAAAAAGGTCATCACACGTTAGTATTATAAACAATTTGTAACCTTTGGCACATCTATCGACAGCAGCAACTCAAAACAGTTCAATAACAACACGTAAACTGCTCCAATTCTGTTGTAAAGCGGAGTCTAGGTTACGCGTTTACTCCCCCCCCCCCCCCGTATCTTGTCCTGGAGTATGTTGTGTAGCAGAACTTCATGTCTCATATTGTCTCAGCCAACACAACATTCATATTAATATCATTTTCAATATTTGTTTTTTGTTCGCTTACCTTAGTGAGGACATTGTCATTGCATCTTCTTTCTGTCAAATTATCTTTTTTCATTCAACTGTAGCCCCACATTTCGAACGCTTCCAAGTTTGTTCCATTCTTCTTTGCTAGCGTCAATGTGTCAGCTCCCAACAGCCCAATTGGCCAGCGATTATTCGTTTTTCTCAGTTCTAAAATGTTATTCTTTGAGGTTAGCAATTTATGTTTTTCTAACGTCCTTTTTTGCCATTGCAACCTTTGTCTTAATTTCTGTCTCATTGTGGGCATATTCTGTAATGGGTTGCCATTAATATGTAAATTCTGCACTTGTTCGATTACCTTTCCATTGACGATAATCATCAGTAGGCTATGCTGCTTGTCTGTTACCAAAGTCTTTGTCTTTAATGTGTTTATTTTCGTGCAAAACACTTTGGCTGTACTGGTAACTTTTGAAGAAAAAAAACAAATACAATGCTGCCACTGATCCTGCCACTATAGCTTGGTCCTCGGCAAATTTCATGGCATCAACTTTCTCACCACTGACTTTGATACCCCTATTACAACTCTGAACAACGTTATATTTCTGATAGAGACTCGGCGAAAGGAAGCAACACAGTCGTATCTCTTGTCTTATTGAAACTGGATCTGTTAGTCCTTCTTTGATATCAATAATCGCCTCTTGTTGTCCTACAAGTTCTTGTCAAACCTGACGATTGATCTCTGGATACCTATTTGTTACAAGATCTGAAAAAAATTATCTCCAGGACACTAGATCAAAGACTTCCACGTAACCTATAAAGCAGATAAATAGTGGTCGTCCTTGATCGATCATTTTTTCTAAAAGAAGCTGCAGTGATCTAACGGCATGCCGTGTAGCTCTATCCTTGCAAAATCTAAACTGACTATCTGCAAGCACCTCTTCGATCTTTCCATCAATTCTCTTCTTAATTAATTAATAGTTGTCCATCACAAGTGATGAAGACCACTCTCTTTGTTCAGCAGTGTGGACAGTCGTATCTCTTGCTGTGTCCGCTGAAATGGGTGACTTGCGCGGTTATTTGGATTAAAGTTAAGGAAGAAACTGCGCCTTTTGTCAACCTCACTCACAGAGCCTAAGCTACCTTTTGCCAGTGACAAGACATTCATCGAGACGACTGGAGATAGCATAGGATGCTGATTTTGCCTCAGGGTTACCACCGAAGCCTTTCCGTAAACATGTAACCCGCAGGGTAGAAAGGTGGGATGGCATCTAACGCAGTTTGTCGTGCCTTTTCGATAACCACAAGAGGTCGTATGGACAACACTCAGCAGGAGAGTGGGTCTGACATCTCTCCCCAGCTGTATTGAACTCATCATAGTAGCATCTAAAATTCCCACACGCCAAATTCGCGAAGGTGAACCGGCAGAACTAACCCGTGAAATACGTCACAGGTATAAGCGAAGTGCCATTCAGCCGGCGTCCAGACCAGGATAAACGGATGGAAGAAATCACAAAAAAAGAACGAAATAACAAGTCCAGACTGAAAACAACACCACGTTTCAGTGAACACAAGTGTAAGTCGTCGACTAGTGTGAATTCCAGGCAAATCCGTGGTCTAGCGGCATCCATAATGATCCAAAACAGTAGAGAAATGTAGACTCGCAGCAAGTTATGGCGCCATCTTTGTTTAATTATCGTCAATATAATGTTAGTGTATATGTTATTAAGTTTATCGTTCAGAATTTGTCGCATTCTTTAACATTCGATTTTTTTGTTAACGGAACTATTTTGGAAGTTGTGTAATATTTGGATTATTCTATTTTTGTTAATATCATTACCTTGCCTCCGTGCTCATATGGCAGTTAAAAGTGACACGATAAATGTAGTGAAGAGAGCTAACCTTTGTTATGCAAGAAACAAAATATGCATCACTGACATCCCTTGAAATAACTATTTAAAATTTGACAACTTCAATGCAAAGATTGTGTAAGCCTGTAAGCGGTAGAGTGGTAGAGAGCTCGCTTCTCGTTGCAATGATTCCGGGTTTAAATTCCTATATTGGCAAGCTCTACAGGACCCAGCTGTAATTAATTACAAGACTTACTATGAAGGAAAGGAAACGAGAAATGAAATGGCCAACCCTTCTTCATAACCATCATGGATCTATAATATTGTAGTCTAACACTTCGTCCCCAACAACAGTGTCTGCTGTATGACCACCTTCACATGCTCTTTTGCTCCTAGCGTAGACCCCAATGCCAGTGACTCGGCTCTAGCCAGAGTAAACGTCTGCAACTACTGTTAGTCTTCTTTAGGAAGACTTCGCCAAGCACTTCTCAAGCTTTGCAGAAGCATTTTCTGTAGGAATTTGCATGAGGTCGCTAGCCCTATGCACAACTCTCCTTATTCCTCTTTTACGACATACATGGAGGTGCAGTGGACCTATTCTTTCCTGTTCTGTAAGGAGTACTTAAATTCATTGAAGGAGGAATGTGATACACGAATGCCCTATTCGCTCGGAAGACAACAAAGCGAAAGATGAATACAATATGACGTGCATTTAAACAAAGCATTTATTGATCAAAAGAATGTGTTTGATAGACAAGATAGGAATAGCCTCTGGGAAATATAAGAGGACTATGGAATACAAGGACATCATTATCATGTGCCAGATTCCTCCAAGAACGTAGTCTCCGTCACGGCTGCTCTGTTTGCATCTAAATTTAGAATAAGTCGGCCCGCGTCATACAAAGACACCAACAGAATGTTAGCAATGTCCTGATGACATCTGCGTCGGGATTGACGTCTTTCTCACCTTCAAGAAGCCATGCCCTCCATCATCACTATCTCTAAACCGACATGACTCTTCAATGACAACTACTAGATAATATGGGAACGACGTACTACGTGAATACAAGTGTATTAACACTGCCGAAGGTGGATGTGTCGGACTGAGAAAGGTGCAAATATCGCAGTCAATCTGTAGACTAGCGACACAACGCATTCGGTTCTCGGGACTCCTGCTACTTGCAAAGCCTTGTTCAGGACTTGATAGCAGGAGATTAAGAACGAAGAGGAAGTGTATTAAGAACAATTGATGAATAAACGGTTGCTTTTGAAGTAACCACATGAGTGCCTCGGGGTTGTGTGCTTCCGACATTGCTGTTCAACATGTACACGAGCAAAGTAACAACAGAATCGGCCACATTGCAACACGAGAAGTGGAACCTAACTCAATATATGAACTACTTTTTTACAGGAGATCAAAGTAAAAAAATAGTTGAATGCACTGTGGCTTATCCGGAGAAAGATGAGCTACAAAGATTAGAACAAGGAAGAAACAAACTATAAAGATTGGCAGATGAAAGAAAGAAACTATAAAGATTGGCAGATCAAAGAAAGAAACTATAAAGATTGGCAGATCAAAGAAACAAACTATGAAGATTGGCAGATCAAAGAAAGAAACTATAAAGATTGGTAGAGGAAAGAAATAAACTATCATGTTGGCAGATGAAAGAAAGAAACTATCAAGATTGGCAGATGAAAGAAAAAAAATATGAAGATTGGCAGATGAAAAAAAGAAATTATGATGATTAGCAGATTGAAGAAAGAAACTATGAAGATTAACAGAACTCCAAGTCCACTAGACTTAAGTGTCAATAATATCAAAATTAGGTGGGGTCAAATAGAGTTCCAATAACTGGAAAGTAATTTGCAGAAGATAAAAGGTTTGACAGACACATTGAAAGTAGATGTCAGTATCTGAACGGTTTGCCAGAGAAATAAAATGCAGAAGCTGCAATCATTGATAGAGATATTGAAACTAAATGTTGGAAGATGGAAGGTCTGGTAGATAAATTGAAACAGATGTCGGAGGACGACATATTTCAAAACGAAATTGAAACTAGATGTCAGAGGACATCCACAACGAATTATTAACTGCCACTGCTGAATGAATACTCGACCACCAGTTTGGCAACAGAGCAACCGGTTAATAAACAAGATATTTATGCCAAGTCTGTATTACCAATGTCAAACTTGGTTCTCATCAAAGGCGCATGGAAGGTAACAATGTGGAACGAAATACCTAAAAAAAAGCGTCGTTGGTGTTGTCAGGGGAAATAAATATAGACACAAGAGTAAAAGATTAGAATAAGGATGAAAAAAACGATGAAGAATGGTAGATGAAAATAGAAACTACGAAGATCGGCAGATGAAAGAAAGAAACTATGAAGATTTGTAGATGAAAGAAAGAAACTATGAAGATTAGCAGAACACTAATTATGAGTGTCAATAACATCACACTTTGGTGGGGTCAAATAGAGTTCCAATAACTAAGAAGTAATTTGCAGAAGATAAAAGGTTTGACAGAGAAATTGAAACTAGATGTCAGAATGTGAAAGGTTTGAAAGACATATTGAAATAAAATATCAGAAACTGAAAAGTCTGATAAAGACATTGGAACTAAATGTTGGAAGATGGAAGGTCTGATAGACAAATTGAAACAAGATGTCGGAGGACGACATATTTCAAAATGAAATTGAAACTAGATTTCAGAGGACATCCACAACAAACTATTAACTGCCACTGCTGAATGAATACTCGACCACAAGTTTGGCAACATAGCAGCCGGTTAATAAACATTATATTTATGCCAACTCTGTATTACCAATGTCAAACTTGGTCCTCATCAAAGGCACATGGAAGGTAACAATGTGGAACGAAAAAACTACAAAAAGCGTCGTTGGTGTTATCAGGGGAAATAAATGTATAACAAGAGTAATGGAAATGTGGTGAGAGTTATCTGTTGTATTGAATCAAATCACAGAATTTGTTGAAAACACTTCAAGGCAGAAAATACGATTACAATGCAATCTCAAAAATGAGTACTGCACTTTTACAATACAAGAAGATCTTGTTACTTATTTTGCAAGAGGGAAACTACGTGGCAGATGGATAGATAAAATATAAAATGAATGATAACTTCAGCACAATAGGTCCAAGAACGTAACTTAAGTTACCAATGTAACTAGTCTGCACAAGTATATTGACAATACAAATTAAAGTTAGTTCCACAAGAGACTCTGCTGTCGGGAATGAAGTGTTAGATCGGGGGTTCTCAGACTTTTAAGATTGCGTGCACTGTTCACGTGAAATAGTAAGTGCGCGAGCAGCTTGCAATCTAACGGGTTTTATTTTTGAAAAACAACAAATTTTTAAAACACTCACCAGGTTAATGGCATCCTTGAGCTTTAAAGCAACTCAGAAGTTCAGTTATGTCCAAGGAGCAGTCGCTACACCCAAACAGTCTTGCTCGTGATCGTGATTCGTTCTTAATGTATTTCATTAGTGAGAATGATTTTCCACAACATAGCAAGACATTTGAGAGAAACACTCCGCAGTAAATGGAACCTTTTTGTATCTTCTGCTCCCCCAAAAAGTTACGATTTTATTCTTTTCAAACACAAATTTTAGCGCTAAGGAAGACGGGAGATCTATCAATTCAAGTACCAATGATGCATTCCAACTCTGACCCTCAAAAGCATCCGGAAAGTCCCGAATGAAGTCAGCAGTGCGAACTATTTCAAAACAAAGCGGTAAATACATTTAGTGGCAGCAAGTGCGCAAATTTACAACTTTCAGGTCGTCAAAAATAAAATGGATGGACAAACAAAGATGAGTTTGCAAAACTAAGTTTGATCTAAACAACGGGGCTCATGATCATTATCGTTTTCGAGCACTTTTTCACTAGCTTAATGTGAGCAGCACATGTCATTAGAAAAGAATCGTGGTGCTCACGAGTAGCACATATCATTAGTAGAGCACCGTGTGCTCGCGAGCACCAGGTTGAGAACGCCTGTGTTAGAGCTTTCGTTGTGCTGAGTCACAGTTTTTGAGGTGAGGTGGGCAGTTCCTTTCCACTTTTGTCTTTTTCCTTCCCTAGTCGACAGCCACGTACCCATTTACAGCTGGTTCGTCTGGAGCTGTCGGTAGTGGTAGTTGAACTTTTGCCACGAAAAGCGAATGCTCTTCCACTGGGTCTAAACAGGCGCTCATGGACAAAAAAGCAAGTAAAGTACAGCGAATAACTCGTTTTCCAGGAAGGGAATAGGAAGGAGGAGAATAAGAAACAGCTTAGCAAAGTCATATTCATTAAATATCATTGGGACGGTGTGGGCTAGCGGTTAAGTGGCACGGCTCACAATCAGAAGGTGCTGGGTTCGATCCCCAACACAGAACCGGCTGTTACCCCGGGGAAGCAAACCCTTAGAAAATGCAGGAGGAAGCAGAGCCTTGCGTAAAATGCATGCTGAAGTCGGATACACTGGGCCAACAGGCGCAAAATAAAAACCACAGTGTAACGCACACCCGCCTTGGGGATTAGAGAAATAAGGCGAACATTGAAAAAAAAAAAAAAAAAAAAAATATCATTGGGACGGTGTGGGCTAGCGGTTAAGTGACACGGCTCATAACCCAAAGGTGCTGGGTTCGATCCCCATCACAGCACGGTCGTTACACCGGGAAAGCAAACCCTTAGAAGACCGTTACATAGAAATGCATGCTGAAGTTGGATGCACTGAGCCGACAGGCGCAAAATAAAAACCACAGTGCAACGCACACCGCCTTGGGGAATAGATAAATAAGGCGAACGCAAAAAAGTAACATAACAAAAAAATTAAATATTGCAACACAGAAATATAAATGTCTAGACCAGAATAAATCAATTATCTAACAAATGTGGATCGCCCTTCAGTACTGTACTCCAAGCTTTGCCGACTTTGCTTTCTATCTCGAGTGTAACTGCCAGTGTTGTGGGCGGATACTTTCTTGTCAGCCAGTGGATAGTGTGTAATAACTTGTTCAACATTCTCAATCCTTGAACTTGTTGTCGTCGGAAATCTGACCTAGCAGGTTCAACAATGGAAAGGAAAAACTGATTTAGCAAACAAATGGTGGCTGAACATGGATCTTGGAAAAACGATTTGAAAATGAACTATTAAATGGATGAATTCAGTTCTTAGTTTAACGTGAGTGTCTGACACCCAGTCGCTCGCAACGTACATACCAGGACCTCCACAGGTACATGGGAACTGGTTTGTTACAACAGGCTGCTGATCAGTGTTGGGATCGTTACTGCGATCCCTGAAGTGTTGGACCCTACTGAAAAGTATAGCAATGTACTACAGTCAGTAGGGACCATAACCACCTTCTGCAATACACCCGGTAAATAAGCAGATTCCCTACAAAAAGTTGGCAAAGAAAATGTGCGAAGAACACATCTAGATCTGGAAAGCAACAACAAAACCAACAACTTCTTTGTCTGTTTGTGTCTTCCCACGCTTATCTACACTTTGTATGTTTCTGCGTGTTATGTTTGGATTTGTCCAAGTGTATTAATATGTCTGCTGCGGATGTCATAGTCTTAGTTGACCTGTACATCTACAAAGATGGTTGCCATTGTGCAGGCACCAACTCTGTTGTATCCGGAAGGTGTATATCTCTGCTTGTTGGGCTGGGCTAGGGCAGTACTGTGCTTTTTAGTTTTATGCCGGTCCCAGCGCAGCTTCCAGTCGGTTCTGTTTCGGGCACAGGTTGTTCAGAGAATGACAATTTTATTTCCGTTTTAGAAACGCGAGTGTGTGCTAATCAGCACGAGTCAACCGTGCCACTTAGTGAGAGAGGGAAGGAGGAATTTGTCTTCCTTGAGATCTCTTTTATCAGCGCAAGCACCACAGAGGGGTTACTGTGCTCCAGCGTTCAGTTTTCCTTCCGACTGATTTTGTGTAAGTACGAGGAGTATTAAAATGAAACTGGAGGCAACTGCACTTAATGTACATACGGAGGATGCGCCTGATGACGTCACTTCTGATGTAACCAGAACATACCAATTGTCAAGTTTACAAAACGTCATTATCCTCCGACTCATTGTTTTCTCAGCGAACCGTTGAAAACATTGCGGATGTAATAAGGAGTCGGTAAAGAGTTGATCAGCGAGCTGTGATACGGTTTCTAACAGCCACTTTACTGAACTTCTGAGTTGCTTTGAAGCTCAATGATGCCATTAACCTGGTGAGTGTTTTGAAAATTTGTTGTTTTTCAAAAATAAAACCCGTTAGATTGCAAGCTGCTCGCGCACTTACTATTATACGTGATCAATGCTCGCAATCTTAAAAGTCTGAGAACCCCCGCTCTAACACTTCATTCCCGACAGCAGAGTCTGTTATGGAACTACCTTTAATTTGAATTGTCAATGTACTTGTGCAGTCTAGTTACATTGGTAACTTAAGTTACGCTTTTGGACATAGAGCCGCTGTACGTAGAATTTCTTTCATATAATCTATCCATCTGCCTCGTAGTTCCCATCGTACATAATAAAGTAACAAGATCTTCTTGTATTGCAAAAGTGCAGTACTCATTTTTGAGATTGCATTGTAATCGTATTTTCTGCCTTGAAGTGTTTTCAACAAATTCTGTGATTTGATTCAATACAACGGATAACTCTCACCACATTTCTTTTACTCTTGTGTCTATATTTATTTCCCCTGACAACACCAACGACGCTTTTTTTTAGGTATTTCGTTCCACATTGTTACCTTCCATGCGCCTTTGATGAGAACCAAGTTTGACATTGGTAATACAGACTTGGCATAAATATCTTGTTTATTAACCGGTTGCTCTGTTGCCAAACTGGTGGTCGAGTATTCATTCAGCAGTGGCAGTTAATAATTCGTTGTGGATGTCCTCTGACATCTAGTTTCAATTTCGTTTTGAAATATGTCGTCCTCCGACATCTGTTTCAATTTATCTACCAGACCTTCCATCTTCCAACATTTAGTTTCAATATCTCTATCAATGATTGCAGCTTCTGCATTTTATTTCTCTGGCAAACCGTTCAGATACTGACATCTACTTTCAATGTGTCTGTCAAACCTTTTATCTTCTGCAAATTACTTTCCAGTTATTGGAACTCTATTTGACCCCACCTAATTTTGATATTATTGACACTTAAGTCTAGTGGACTTGGAGTTCTGTTAATCTTCATAGTTTCTTTCTTCAATCTGCTAATCATCATAATTTCTTTTTTTCATCTGCCAATCTTCATATTTTTTTTCTTTCATCTGCCAATCTTGATAGTTTCTTTCTTTCATCTGCCAACATGATAGTTTATTTCTTTCCTCTACCAATCTTTATAGTTTCTTTCTTTGATCTGCCAATCTTCATAGTTTCTTTCTTTGATCTGCCAATCTTTATAGTTTCTTTCTTTGATCTGCCAATCTTTATAGTTTCTTTCTTTCATCTGCCAATCTTTATAGTTTGTTTCTTCCTTGTTCTAATCTTTGTAGCTCATCTTTCTCCGGATAAGCCACCAGTGCATTCAACTATTTTTTTACTTTGATCTCCTGTAAAAAAGTAGTTCATATATTGAGTTAGGTTCCACTTCTCGTGTTGCAATGTGGCCGATTCTGTTGTTACTTTGCTCGTGTACATGTTGAACAGCAATGTCGGAAGCACACAACCCCGAGGCACTCATGTGGTTACTTCAAAAGCAACCGTTTATTCATCAATTGTTCTTAATACACTTCCTCTTCGTTCTTAATCTCCTGCTATCAAGTCCTGAACAAGGCTTTGCAAGTAGCAGGAGTCCCGAGAACCGAATGCGTTGTGTCGCTAGTCTACAGATTGACTGCGATATTTGCACCTTTCTCAGTCCGACACATCCACCTTCGGCAGTGTTAATACACTTGTATTCACGTAGTACGTGGTTCCCACATTATCTAGTAGTTGTCATTGAAGAGTCATGTCGGTTTAGATATAGTGATAGTGGAGGGCATAAGTAGCAAAACAAGATTGGAGATTAAATATCCAATAATGAATCAGTAGGATATTAAACAGAAAGTAGTGAAACAAAGTAATAGATTAAATAGAATGTAACAAAACAGAGTAGGAGATTAAACAGAAAACAGCGAAACAGAGGAGATTATAAAAGAAAGTGAAAACAGCAAAGCAGAGTAGGAGATTAAACAGAAAACAGCGAAAATGGATAAGAGATTAATCAGAAAACGAAATTCGACTGTGGCACATCATCATACCGACTTAGAATTGACGATGAAAAAGTTATCAAGTATGCCAGCTCCTATACAGTCACCCCAGACATTGACCATTGTTCTGAAACGATCCCTGAAAATTGACAAACGCGATAAGAAAACAATACATACATATATGTACAGAAAATGCAGGAGGAAGCAGACCCTTACATTAAAATGCATGTTAAAGTCGGATGCAATGGACCGACAAGAATACAATTAAAGCCACAGTGCAACGCACACCGCCTTAGGGAATATGGAAATAAGGCGAACCTCTCTCCCCCCCCCCCCCCCCCCCAAGGATATGAATGTCTCAATTTTCTTTTTTTTTTCAAAGACACAACAAATTCAATGTGAGTAAACAAAAAAGATAGACAATAAATTATCTAGTTGTCAAGAATAAAGACATTACATGAATAAATACACAGAATACAACAAATGCAGAGCATACTACCAACTTCCCAAATCTGAATATGGAAACACAAAACTATGTTGGGACGATTTTAGTTGTCCACATTGTAAGCGATGATTCACTATGTCACTATCGGATGTGTCACTATCGGACAGCCTTGCCTTGATGAGGTAACTTGACTGTGTTTGGATTATAGTGAGCAGGAAGTAGAGCTGGTCATCAACCTTACTCTCTGGTCTCGAACTACCTTGGGCCAGCGGCAAGATAAGCCGAGGCCACTGGAGGTCATTCAGGATGCAGGCACTCTATCACGACCTCATTTGAGACCAGGGGTCGCTTGAAACCTGTTGGGCTCGAACTAACCGTCGTTTCCGCTCATCGCTTTGACAGGCAAGAGCCTTACCTCACGACCACAGTGACTCGCTATGTTTAGCCGATGAGAACTTAACTTAACGTCTTTATACTGGCTTAGAAGACTCTTCAGTCTGTATACAACCAGTTTCAATTACATTTCTTTGCTCTAAAAGCTATGAGCATACGATGTATTCTTGAATGCATTAATTGTCCTTGACTCCACTACTTTTCGTGGCAATGCATTCCACGCATTTACCACTCTCTGACTAAAAAATCTATTTTCAAATCTGTGTTTTGTTGTTTTTGTAATTTATTTTTTTTGCGTTCGCCTTATTTCTCTATTCTCTTAGGCGGTATGCGTTGCACTATGTTTTTATTTTCCGGCTGTCGGCCCAGTGCATCCGACTTCGGCAAAATTTTATGTAAGGGTCTGCCTCCTCCTGCATTTTCTAAGGTTTTTTTTTGCCACGGGGTAACGGCCGATGATGAGTTGGGGAGCGAACACAGCACCTTTTGATTGTTAGCCGTGTCACTTAACCACTATCAAATCTGGACCTTTGTTTAGTTAATTTATAGCTATGCCATCTTGTTCTTGTGGGTAGTTGTATTTGGAGAAAAACAATTTGTTATAGTCAAATTTATCTTAGCATTTTTTCTACAATTCCATCTTTATTTAAGTCTTTACCTATTTATTAAAAATGTTCCCTGCTTAACCCCAAATGGAATGTCTCGTTACAGTCATCCGCTGTAAAATGCGTACAATGGTAAGCCAGGAACCCTGTTTTCTGTGAATTAAGACGCGAGTACCTTTTTATCAATTAATTACCAACCCTGCAAAAGAGCATTACTTTTAGTGTCTATCAGTTGATTCGCAAGTGTGCTGCTGCACGTCTGGACAAGCTGCACGTCTGGCCAAGCTGCAAGTCTGGCCGATCGATATTACAGGAACAAAAGTTCATATATGACGCCCTTAATTGTGCTTTGGCGCCGGATTTCGGTATTGTGGATTTAGTCTCTAAGGTAAATTCTAATGTACATACATCTCTGACAGAAATAAACGGAAGAAATGGAAGGAAAGATACGGAATAATTAAACTATTAATAAGTGAGAGGCAAATGACAATGTACATATCTGGCTATGGACAGCGACAACTTACAGAAGCCAGTCAATGGACAAAATGAGACTGATATCCTCAGCCGGAAGACCAACAGCTGTCAGGACGATCACCATGGTAACGAGCCCAGCCTGGGGAATGCCGGCGGCTCCAACAGCAGCAGCCGTGGCTGTCAGGCTGGAAACAAGTCAATATTATAGGTAAGAGGTTTCTTCTACTTTCGACACAAATCATTCAACATCAACAACAATCTCTCACCCCCCCCCCCCCACCCCCCACCCCCCACTCATTTTTCTCGTAAACCTCACCCTCACCAACGAATAGGCACATCTTTAAATACTTCTTATATAGTAGTCGACCCTCCAACTCTGGTGTTTGCATGCATCACCCCTCACACAGGCCTAACACCTGCTAGTGGCTTGGCCTTCTGGGGTTAACAGTCAAAGGTACATTACTCTGTATGTGATTATTCGCATTTTGTATCCAAGTAAAGCAGCATTAGATCATCGTTACAGCTGGCCCCTTCACTTGAAGTCGGCAGTTGCGGCTCAAACAGAGCCATTATTCCTAGAACGCATTCTCTTTTGAAGAAAGCCTAACCAAGATGACTTGCCACCTGGCTAAGCGACAGTTGTATATGACGAGCTCAGTGCAAAAAGGCGATCACGTGGACGTCCAAAATAACGAGGTTTCAAGTATAGTCTGAAGGAGTCATTTAAGTGTTGTTAAACATTCACTGCCACCTGAGGAAAATTAGTCTTGCAAAGCAGTAGGCCTCCGTGTTCATGCCTATAATAGATGCACGATCAGAAAATATAGAGCAGAGGAATCACCGTGAACCATTACCAGCTACATACCAGTTTTGCAACTAATTCAACAGAGCTCTTGTGTTTACTTGATCACAAAACGAAATCCTGACCCTTCTTAGAAATAAATATATAAGATATCAAAGGCATCAAATCGCGCTGTGTTCTTAATACGTCATTGATTGTGCACACAATTTGAGCGTTCAAACTTAGAGAATTATGTAATGGGATATTTGTTATCACCACCTAGTGACGGTTGGTATCTGTTATCTGACAACCGACTGTCCAACTCTAATCTTGATCTGACACCATATTTCATACCAAAATAAGATGTTGCATCCCAGCATAACAATAAGGGGTTTACGGTATGTTACGGAAGTGGATGTCGTTTTGCAATAGCTTCATATTGATTTATGCTGGTGTTGATCCCGGAATACAAAGAATAGGCCTGCTGCAATCTTACACGCATATGCTAAATGGCAAATAAAAGGATTATATATGGGGTTTGCAAACTTACCGTGGACAAAAATTTAAGCTGCAATTGCAAGAATTCCAAAACTACTTTGCCACAAGCTTCAGTACGACACAAAGTACAATGACAGCTCGCTTCCTCGAAAGGGGCAACAAGTAGGTAAAGATGTTGACCTAAGCCATTGATCAATAACGTAATGATCCTCACTCTACTGAGGTAACCATGGTAAAGGCATAACGTCATTCTCCAAACGAATAAATACGCCAGTGTCAGTACATTCGCCATTAATTTGTTGAGGGAGGAATTATGATATTTGTGAATCTCATCTGTATCTTCCATACTTTCGACCCATTTACGATTGGCGGGTACGAGATTCCAGAGTTTTAAATCGTACGTCATTTTAACTCGTACATCATTTTAAATGGTACATCATTTTAAATCGTACATCATTTTAACTCGCACATCATTTTATCTCGTACATCATTTTAGCTCCATCAAAACATTTTAAAAAAGTTTTAGCAAGGCCAACTGCAGAGTCGGTCACATATTCCGACTTGAGTAAAAAGAATGACAAGAAATGAGAAGGAACAAAGAGAGTTCATAGTAATCTACCGCATCATTTATTTTAGCTAATAAAAAAGATATTAACTAGAAATGCTGCACACCTTAAATGTGGAATGTGATAATTGTGTGTACTAAATTACGGCGTATTCGGACAATTGAACCAGTCGGAAGAAACCGTTGAAATGGCGTCTCTGAACAGCATGATTAACAAACAGCGAATTGTTATAGAATTCCTTGTTGCAGAGAAATAAACTGTTCTGAATATTCACAAAAACTTGTGTACTGTGTATGGATGTTGTGCGGTCGATAGTAGCACAGTCGATGGGTTCATAGAAATAACACTTCAGCAAGTAGAGAGACGGAGCTGCATGATCTGCAGCGTTCTAGACGTCATGTCCCAGATGCCAGGCCAGACATGTTGAACCGTGCTGATGTCACTATTTGTAGTGATAGACGAATCCCTATTAAACAATTGGAATTTACCAAATCATCACAAAATGCAAAGAAAAAAGAATTTGTTTTGAATTGTTGGATCGTTTTGATGCTAATGAAAAAAATGTTTTGTCCAGGATCGTTACAGGTGACGAAACTTGGGTGCATCATTTTTAGCCTGAGACAAATAGGCAATCAATGAAGTGGCATCATCCTCAATCACCAAGAAAAAAGACAATCAAGAAAACTGTCTGCCAGAAAAGTCACCATCACTGTCTTTTTGGACAATGAAGTTGTTATTCTTGTGGATTTGATGTTTTGGGACAATGAAGTTATGATTCTTTTGGATTTGATGTTTTGGGACAATGAAGTTGTTATTCTTGTGGATTTGATGTTTTGGAACAATGAAGTTGTGATTCTTGTGGATTTGATGCTTTGGGACAATGAATATGTGATTCTTGTGGATTTGATGTTTTGGGACAATGAAGTTGTGATTCTTGTGAATTTAATGTTTTGGGACAATGAAGTTGTGATTCTTGTGGATTTAATGTTTTGGGACAATGAAGTTGTGATTCTTGTGGATTTAATGTTTTGGGACAATGAAGTTGTGATTCTTGTGGATTTAATGTTTTGGGACAATGAAGTTGTGATTCTTGTGGATTTAATGTTTTGGGACAATGAAGTTGTGATTCTTGTGGATTTAATGTTTTGGGACAATGAAGTTGTGATTCTTGTGGATTTAATGTTTCGGGACAATGAAGTTGTGAATCTTGTGGATATGATGCCAATAGGGAAGATAATAATTTCTCAAGCTGACATCGAGACACTAATTAAACTAGATCAATGGTTCCGCAGAGTTCTTCTTCACAAGAATCCAACAGACCTTCTGCTGCTTCATGACAGCACACGCCCTCACACAAGTCTGACAAGACGTGAGGAATGACCAGTTTGGATTGGATTGTACTCCCCCATCTACCCTATAGTTTTAATCTGGCTCCCTCTGATTTGCATCTTTTTGGTCCACTGAAAAATGCACTTTGTGTAACACGTTTTGAGGATGATGAAGGTGTAATTAAAGCATTACTTACTTCCTTGTCCGAACACCACGTCATACAGTGTGCATCCAGTATTCCGCGATATGGATTGCCTTGGCATTTGCTTCCATCATGTTACAGCTGTTGCATGTTCCCTGGAGGTTGGGGGCAGGTCATCAGGTGGTCGGGGTCATGTATTACACCCCAGTGTCATTAACTGTTTATCCACATCGTTGTATCTTCCTCTTGCTTCGTGATACACCAGTTCGGAGTCTGCTCAGTGACTTCCATATTATGTATGTAAATGATGTCAAGGGGCAGGTTTCTCCCGACGTTCCATCTCTTGGGCCTGCATCAATTCGTGCCATTTCTCGATACTGCGGCTTTCGGGATTTGTCTGTATCGACTGATTTTTGGAAAGCTATATCTGGATTTGAGTCTTGTGCTCTGTAGCTGATGTCCAAACATTGGGTGTCTTGGGTCGTACTGCTATTTTTATTTTTTTATTTCTCCTGCGACCCTTATTCGGATTTCGAATGGTGCTATGCCAAATTATAGGATACATTTTATCGATGGGGGTGGGCTTTAGGCACGCTGACACTATCCGAGCCGCCTCATTTATTGGTGTGTCAACTAGTTTCACATTGGCAGAGTTTTTTCATGCTGCTGCAGCGTATTTAGCTACGGACAAACACAATGATAGTGCCGATGGACTTGTAGCTGTGCCCCGCATTAAACCAGCGAAGAAATAGCTACGTGATCAAGATCTGGTACGGACAAGATATGCATGCACTTGTTTAAGGTGAGGTAGAGCCGTACGGACAAGACATGCATGCACTTGTTTGAGGTGAGGTAGAGCCGTACGGACAAGACATGCATGCACATTTTGGGGGTGAGGTAGAGCCGTACGGACAAGACATGCATGCATATTTTGGGGGTGAGGTAGAGCCGTACGGACACGACATGCATGCACTTGTTTGTGGTGAGGCAGAGCCGTACGGACAAGACATGCATGCACTTGTTTAGCGTTGGCGTAGAGCCGTACAAGCTGATGGGTATTTATAAATCGGTTTACATGACATATTCTTGTGCATTGTGTAAAAATGTTGTGTATTTTGAATAAAGTTTCTGAAAAAAATGGCGTGGTGCATTACATTCTGACCTCCCCTCGTAAAATGTACCGTATACATTTATTGAAAAGCAGCAATGACGACATTTTGCACTCATTCTTGTACCTGACAATGATGACGTCAGCAAAACTTAGATATATGCCGTTGACCTGAGCAATAAAGATGCATGCCACCGCTTCGTACAAAGCTGTACCATCCATGTTTATGGTTGCTCCTACTGGAGCCACAAATCTCACAATGTTGATATTTATTTTGTTGTTGTTGATCAGACATTCCATGGTGATGGGAAGAGTTGCAGAGCTGGGAAAATATAGACACATCGTTAGAGTACAGACAATTGGGGAGAGCTTACACGGAAAGTGTAGACACATCGTTAGAGTACAGACCATTAGGGAGAGCTTACACGGAAAATATTGACACATCGTTAGAGTACAGACCATTGGGGAGAGCTTACACGGAAACTATAGACACATCGTTAATGTACAGACCATTGGGGAGAGCTTACACGGAAAATATAGACATATCGTTAGAGAACAGACCATTGGGGAGAGCTTACACGGAAAATATAGACACATCGTTAGCGTACAGACCATTGGGGAGAGCTTACACGGAAAGTGTAGACACATCGTTAGAGTACAGACCATTGGGGAGAGCTTACACGGAAAGTGCACCTTGTAAATCCTGAGTTCCGTTCTGGAAGGGATAGAATTTAATCTGAGGCCGAAGACGCAGCAATGAGTAAACTGAAACCACAAGCAGCACAGTGAATTAGCTGAAGACAGCAGCGTCACAGTGAATTAACTGACAGCAGCCAACAGCACAGTGAATGAGTTGACAACAGCCAACTTTACAGTGAATGAGTTGACAACAGCCAACAGCACAGTGAATGAGCTGACAACAGCTTGCAGCACAGTGAATGAGCTGACAACAGCCAGCAGCACAGTGAATGAGTTGACAACAGCCAACTTTACAGTGAATGAGTTGACAACAGCCAACAGCACAGTGAATGAGCTGACAACAGCCAGCAGCACAGTGAATGAGCTGACAACAGCCAGCAGCACAGTGAATGAGTGACAGTAGTCAGCAGCACAGTGAATGAGCTGACAACAGCCAGCAGCACAGTGAATGAGCTGACAACAGCCAGCAGCACAGTGAATGAGCTGACAACAGCCAGCAGCACAGTGAATGAGTGACAGTAGTCAGCAAGTTATAGCTGGCAGCTTGCGTCATGGTTATTGTTGTTGTTTCGAATGCCCATAATGAGTAAGTTTACTCTTGTGTGCGCCCTGAAAAGAACATTAAGTGACAGGTTGCAGAAGCTTTCGTGAGACCCCGAGCGTGCTGATGAAGGTGGACTGAAGTCCTCCAGACGGTTGTGCTATGCTTGGCTTCATCTGCGTGTCGCTCAATACTACCGAGATCACGTCAATCCCTCACCTCACTAGCCAAGCTGCCATGAAAACAGCCCGCTTCCAGGGAGGGCTGTGAGAAAGCCGAGATAATCTTGGCCAGTATATTTTTCCCGACCCTCATTAGCATGTCTGATTGGTATGTTGTTCCTGAACAGACGTTAGTTATATCTTCCGTTCCTTGCGTCATGGTAAACGAACCATAGTTGACCTTGACCCCTTTCTTGCGTTCAAGTGGCGGCCCTAGAAACAGGATGCGATTGTTCAGACTGGCTAAGAGAATCGGCATCAAAGAGAAGGTCAATCTGGTCCCAAAAATGTCGTGCTGAAAGCAGTTGGCTTGGTCTAAAAGGCACAGCTCTTGCATCCTCATTGTAAACTACGACGAAATGTCACAAATCCTGAGAAAAAGGATTTCACTTCACCTGCAATTAATAAAAAACGATGAAAGTAGGTCTGCATGGAGTTAGAGACCTCAACAAAGTGTACTGCATTTTGATCTTAACCAGAAGCACTGTGAACTGCAAGTTGATCCTGCCCAAAAGCTTTGTGAACTGCAATTTGATCTTGTTCAAAAGTGCTGTGAACTGCAATTTGATCTTGTCCAACAGCGATGTGAATTGCACTTTGATTGTAGTCAAAGCCCGATAATTTATCACTTAAATGCTAAAATGATGTGATACACAAAATGCCTAGAATTAGCAGATGTGACCTACTACCATTAATAATTATCAGGTATTTAGTTAGCCAATTTTGCATTTACAGAGATCCATGGTAATAGTATTAATTTTATATCTTTAATAAATTGACCTTGTAACCATGAATCATACAGTCATAATTTTGGAAAGTAGAAACATTTGTCAAATTGAATCTAGAACTGGCTTTTCAAATGATGTTGCTCGGAAATTTAGGGTTTTGCGAAAAGTGTTTACGACAAAAGGGTTAAACTCCAGATGGCAACAAGATAATAGTTAGCCCATCTGGTAAATACTCTCGCTTACTATAACTGGAATACGGGTGGGGTGGTTTGAGGATTCGAGTGACACACGCCGAAATTATGCATGAAATGAATTTCAATTATAAGACAAATATCGCCAAACATCATCATCCACTTCGAAAAATTGTAACACCCACCATCTCTCATGATTTCGTTTCATGAGCTTTCTCACGTAACTCCACATAATTAAACCATCACGAATTGTTTAATGAATTTCGGAAAATGTGCATCAAAGACATAGAAAAAAACCGCAATTAATGTTGTCAAGTACTGGTGTTGTTCCCACTAGTTTCCTGATGTCATTGTTTCTGTTCATGTCTTTCCTTGTTACGGCCAATATATTGTGCAGGCATTACATTTCTGTTGTTACGATGTAGCAGTTTTCATTTGATGTTAGTGTTCAGTTTTGACATTGATAGCATTGTGTTGAGACGAAAATCGTGTTGTATAAAACTCGTTTGGTATTTATTGTCAAGTGCTTGCAATTAAGTACTGGAGTTAATTGTCCAATAATCTGATTTGCTTTTTTGCATCTCTGTTGGATTTGAGCTGCAAATCTTCCCTATGTTGATAACGTGCTCCCCAAGTATGTGAAATCTGTCACCTGTTTGATTTGCTGTTTCCAAAAACGATATTGATGTCTCCGGCTATTCTAAATATTTTCATGATCTTAGTTTTATCTCCAATGATTTTCATGCTGTATTTTTTACATGTTGTATTTAGTTTACCAATATGATGCTGCAATTGTGTGCAGTTCTTAAGTTGCTATGACTGCTTGGTCGTCAGCAAAAAGAAGTTCATTTAGGAGTTCACCATTGTTGCTACCTTCATTTGGCTTGCCTGTTTTAGATATGTTGTCTACATATGTAATGAAAAATAAGGTGGTAACACACATTCTTATCGTACTTCTGATATAATATGAAATTTTGCTGATGGTCCTGTTATTGTTCGAACAGAGCATTGGCTGTTCATGTAAAAACTTACGTAGGTTAATTAGGTAATCTGTTACTCCAAAGTGTATGAATATTTTAGATAGATGTCTATCTACCCTGTCAAAAGCTTTTTCTTGAAATACTATCGCAACATAAAAATCAACTCATATACCCCAATAATGACTTACCGTGAGCATTCCTCGTCCTCGTCTACTTTTGTCCTGCTTGTATCTTTCAGAGTCAGGTTATCAAGAGGTATCCTGAACTGGCCCAAGTGTGTGCTTGTATCTTTCAGAGTCAGGTTATCAAGAGGTATCCTGAACTGGCCCAAGTGTGTGCTTGTATCTTTCAGAGTCAGGTTATCAAGAGGTTTATTGACCTGAACCTAGTATGTGCTTGTATCTTTCAGAGTCAGGTTATCAAGAGATTTCTTGACCTGAACCTAGTATGTGCTTGTATCTTTCAGAGTCAGGTTATCAAGAGATTTCTTGACCTGAATCTAGTATGTGCTTGTATCTTTCAGAGTCAGGTTATCAAGAGGTGTCTTGACTGGGCGCTATTATGCGCTTCGTACACGGGAAGCTCAACTGCTTCTACTATTTCCGCTACCCATCTTTTGCATAGGCGACCTTTCTCTGTGTATCCATTGGTTCTGTATCGCACTGATTTCTGAGCGATACTATCTGGTTTTGACATTTCTGGTCATTTGGGCGAACCATTTGGTTTGCTGTCTCTTGATGAAGTCTAGCAGTGGTGTTGTATTGACTTGTCTCCTAATATCTTGGTTTCTGATTCTGTCCATTCTTGTTACTCCAAGTATTATGAGCTGACCTTTTGTTTCTGTTGTTACAATGATCCTGTTACCATTGTTAGTTAATGTCCAATTCTGGCACTAACATCACAATGTGGGTAGGAATAATGTGTTGTAAAGCGCTCTTTCTGTACCAATTGTCACGTGCTTACATAGTAATATCGGGAACATTTGTCCAATGACTTGACTTGCTTTATTATTATCTGTTTCGGATTTCGGTGTCGCCTTTTCCATCTGCAGAGATTGTGTTACCCAGGTGCGTGAAGTTTTTCACCTGTTTTGCTTGTTGGTTTTGTATGAATATTGTTGCTTCTATTTCTTTTCTTGCGATCCTTATAACATTGGTTTTCTCCATGTTGGTTTTCATTATGAGGATTTCAGGGATAATTTATATAAGGAGCTAAGCACCATCATCTTGTCGGCTCCAAAGTCTGAGAAGCTTGTTATCCTTGGTGACTTCAATGCCAGAGTAGGGGTAGACCATCACTTCTGGAAATGTGTACTTGGTGTACATGGCACGGGCAAGTATAACAGCAATGTACATTTCTATTGAGCCTCTGTTGTCCACTCGCAAGAAGACGTCGTTGATGCATCCCCTGTTTAAGCAGTGCCATATTGTTACATATAGTTAGCGTACATGATTGCAGGTCCCGGATGCTGAGCAAAGAATAGTAAAGGGAAGTGTGTGACCAAGGAGCTCGGAGCTATCTTTCCGAACCCAACGTACCAGGTTCAAATCACATCGCGCTCGGTTTGGCGGGCCGTTTATGTTGTGGGATATCATGGTATAACCGCTTTTCCCAGTCTACCCAGCTATAAATGGATACCTGATAAAGGCAGGGAAAAATGCATAGCCGTCTAGGAAGTTAAGGAGATCATGCTCTAGCGTCGTCAATTTTAGCAATGACGGACTGAGAACATATGGTGGCACCCATATGCGATGAAAGGTCCATGAGTCTTGTTCCATTTTCTAAGCCCGAAACCAAGCAGACAAGGGTCAGATAAGGAAGTGTGAGTATTGATCTAACCACTTCATTCTGTAGAAACTTTAATCCCCAAGAAAAATAAAACAAGACAGCTACATCCCTTATAATAAATCACATGCTATTCTTCTCTACACTAGGATCATGGGTCAAGAACTACTGCTGTCCTACCCTTCTTACAAGAAGCATGGGTCACCCACTGCTGCTGGCCTACCCTTCTTACAAGAAGCATGGGTCACCCACTGCTGCTGGCCTACCCTTCTTACAAGAAGCATGTGTAAAATCATTTCTTGACTTTTCTAGAGGAGTTGTCTCTGGCATGTTGTTTTACATAATGAAACTGCAAGCCCAATTCGAGAACAGTTACAACTTTTCTGTGAACAGAATATGCCATTTAAAGAACAATTTTTGACTTTGTACACACACAATCCCCCCCCCCCCCCCCCCCAAATAAAAAATAAAATAAAATATTAGTAACCTTTTTCAACATGCGTAGCTCGCGGAAGATATAAGTGGATGTACACTGGAACTATACTCTCTCTCTCTATCTCTCTCTTTCACTCTCTCTCTCTCTCCTCTAAGCTAATAGGCAACCAGGATGGGAATTAGTATAGTTAAATGACATATAATTTGACTAATCCAAGACATACATATTTTGACTGACCTTGAACCTGTAGCCCAAGCAGTAAGCAAAGCCTTGCCCATGTTCACAGCAAATGTAAAAGGATTGTTCCTGGTTAGGACAAAGTAAAGCGTTGGAAGAAAAATAACTCCGTGTACAATCAATCCACTCATGACAACAAACATATACATGCCAAGGCCCGTGATAGCTTCTGTGATATTACTGGTAGAGACAAACTTGGATGCGATCAGAAATGTGATGCCAATTGGCGTGAACCTGCAATGGATCATACGTGGTAATCAAAACGTAGGTTATCAATGCGGAGATGATCAATAAGTAGGAATCAATAAGCAGGTCATCAATAAGTAGGAAATCAATAAGTAGGAAATCAATAAGTAGGAAATCAATAAGTAGGAAATCAATGAACAGGAAGTCAAAAAGTAGGAAATCAATAAACAAAAAATCGATAACTAGGAAATCAATAAACAGGAAATCAATAAGCCAGTAACAAATAAGTAGGAAAGTTTTGCAACTTTGCAACATGTGCATTGCTAGTTTATCGATTTTAGTTTGTTGATCTAAAAGGTCATAAATTTTAAAATGCCACCCTCTATAAATTGGTAATGTTCTCACTGCGGCTTCCTCTGAGATGAGGATGCCAACTCTTTCTTTCCTGCAAACCTCAGCATGGCAAGCACAATACATTCACACACGTCCCCAAAGCAATAAGTAGCTGTTTATTCAAAAAGCATGACAGTTCTACACAATAAACATGGTTTTTTTGCCTATCAATAAGAATTGAGCCATCAGCGAATTTAAACATTTCTGCGTTGGTGGCTGTGTAACAGTTCCAGCCCGAGCATGAGCGTTTAGGACAGGAATGATGTGGTCGGCGACACTGAGAACAATGGTACCTGAATGTGTGACAAGGTCACTCTCCGTCTGGACTCTACGCCAAGGTCACTCACCGTCTCGATACTAACTCAACAAAGGAAAACGGGGAGTTGGGGAAAAGATTGTGTTTGGTACAGGTAGACGCTATGTGTTGACACTCTGTTGTTCCGATTTGGATAGTGTGGAATGAGTGACAGACAGAGGCCATCCCCCAGACAGCTCTGATATTGCTTGAGACTATATAATACTAGACAAAGTTTAGCTCAAGCAGACTTGCCATGGAGAGAGAAAGAGAGAGAGAGAGAGAGAGAGAGAGAAACATAATTTAGCTAGGAATGTTTAGCTCGCGGACTTAATAGAAGAGTGATTAATAGGCTGGTTTACGAATGTTACGGAGATAGAACAGGGATGACTCAACCAGCATACGCCTTTGAGTCTTGGCCAGTCGCTCTATAAGGTGTGTGTTGGGCGCCCTGTGTCTAGAAGAGATATGAATGTATTGTACGTGCAGGACACATTGTGAACGATGTATGTTCTGAAGAGTTACGTGAGTGTACAATAGACTAGGAGAGATCTGGACGTGTGTGTTGTGTGTAGACACCGAGGGAACTATGTATGTTCCAGAGTGGGTATATACGCAGATCGATTGAGTGTGTGATCATATGTGAGTGTACGTTGAATAGATTGAATGTGTTATGTCAAGATCATCCACCTGAGGGGATCTGAGTGTCACAGAATACGAACGTGAGGACGAGTTTTTGAGAGTGTGTTGAGGGTGCAGATAAGGGGAGGGGAGTGTGCGGCTAGAACTGGGTTGGATTAGTTTGGAGCAACATCAGTAGTTTATAAACTCCGAGTATCGATTTAGATAAGATTGTATTTCTTGTGTTGTTTGTAATATCCTTGCACTCACTATAATAATTGTTGTATGAGTATGCTATAATAAATATGCCAACTGCTGCGTGCTATGTTATTTGCTGTGTGTGGTTGCGAATGATGTGGATGAGTGTGGTAACATTCTAGATAGAATAACCCCAGTGGAAACCTGGACTCTGCTACAAGACGTCCACTGCAATGCCGGTCAAACAGCTACGTATCTAAACTTCCTTATTCTTGTATTCTCTGAACCCAACAACTAACTGTACTCTTGTTGACTACAAAACTTCCGTACACATCACTAAAACACTTGTGAATATTCACAACCGTTTCCTTCTCTGCAACAAGAAATTCAATCACAATTGCTGGTTATAACACAAGTTACTAATATGCTCCATTTTAACGGTTTAGTGCAGTCGATTGCAGTGCAATTTGGTACATACAATTGACACATAACATATTTGAAGTGTGCACAATTTAATGCTCTTATTTTTAATTATTAGCTGAGAACAACGATGTGATGCATTAATTTCTAAACTCCCTCGTATATTATTTATATCTGACATCTCTTTCTATTTGTATACTTCATGACTTGGATTTTGCCTGTTTTTTTCTCTTCAGTACAGAACAGGCATTTAATTTTAGGGCTGGTAAGCGAGAGATATCTAGAACAGCAGCAAATACTGCATCAGGTGTTTGTTGATAGGGTATGGCATAAAGCGCTATGGGCAACCATGACGATGTATAAAATCAACTGAAATATTATAAAGGTCTATGAACACCTGTATGGCAAGGCGTCCAGCGCAGTTCTTGTGAATGGAAGGTGAGGGGACTGGTTTCGTACATCAGTTGGTGTGAGACAGGTGTGTGTACACTCTATCCAACTATTTTCAATATATTCCTTGAGGGAATAATAAGTGAGGCACTTGGAGGTCACGTTGGTACTGTCAAGATAGGGGGGGCTGAACGATTACCACCCTTCGTTTTGCAGATGATATCGACGGGTTGGCGGGCTCAGAAGCAGAACTCATTCTTGACAGAGACGGGGGGGGGGGGGGGTAATACTCATTCTTGACAGAGACGGGGGGGGGGGGGCAGCTCTACTAACTCTTGACGGAGACAAGAGGCAGGTCTACTCATTCTTGACAGAGACAGAGGGCAGGTCTACTCATTCTTGACAGAGACGGGGGGAAGGGGGGGGGGGGGGGAGGGGAGGCAGGTCTACTAACTCTTGACGAAGACAAGAGGCAGGTCTACTCATTCTTTACAGAGACGAGGGGGGGGGGGGTGTCTCCTCATTCTTGACAGAGACGGGGGGGATAGGTCTACTAACTCTTTACAGAGACGGGGGTGGGGGGAGGACAGGTCTACTCATTCTTGACAGAGACAGGGGACAGGTCTACTCATTTTTGACAGAGACAGGGGGCATGTTCTCTCATTCTTGACAGAGACAGGGAGCAGGTCTACTCATTCTTGACAGAGTTAGGGGGCAGGTCTTTTCATTCTTGACAGAGACAGGCGGCAGGTCTACTCATTTTTAGCAGAGACGGGGTGGGGTAACTCTTGGTAGAAACAAGGGGCAGGGCTATTTATTCTTGTCAGAGACAGGCTTGAGGCAAATACCCAAAAACTGTAAAGATGCAGTTTGAGCTGGTACAGATAACCTGAGACAGAAAAACTAGGGCTGTATTTGTTAAAGACCTAGGCTTCACAGTGACATATAATGACATGGATTTATGAATTAAATGATTGGTTCATTGGTATGTCTACTATTTCGTGCTAAGCGGAGATAAAGTTATAATATTTAAAACTGCGAGTAGACTACTGCAAATTTTTTTAAAAATTTACCTTCAGCATATTACAAATTCGGCATACAGAGTTCTGCCGAAAGTTATTCTTTTTAAAAAGAGACCCTGTTTTGGAAAGATGGTGAGTGACGTCGTTGAAAATGAACGTATAGCAGACCTCAAATCTTCAGTGAGGAATGGCGTGAGCTAGTGGTTAAGTGACATGCCTCACAATCCGAAGGTGCTGGGTTTGTTCCCCAATCGCAGCACCTGTGGTTAACCTGGGGAAGCGAACCCTTAGAAAATGCAGGAAGAAGCAGATCATTACATAACATGCATGCCGACGACGGATGCACTGAGCTGACAGGCGCAAAATAAAAACATAGTGCCTAAGGAATAGAGGAATTAGCCGAAAAAAGAAAAAAAAAAAGATCTTCAAGGGTTTGTGTGGATATACATTCCAGGCCATGATGGGTTCACGGTAAGGAAAATGCTGCCTTCTGACGCACAAATAGCGCTATATGGATATGATTTTTATGAACCCAATAACTGACCGCTTGTTTGATTATGCCAATGTAATCGATGAATCAGCGAAGCACAAGCTCGGAGAGTTTTACACAAATCGAGTGCAGGGCAACGGAGAAGAACAAAAGTACAATTTAGGAGCGTGTAGAATAAACAAGCTACATGAACAGTAAATCAGTTGTTATAAGAGACCAAAATCGTAATTGGCGAATTCCGGGGTGTCAATGCTGTTTTGAATTCTTCTTTAGAAATCTGAGACCAATGACCGACAAAGTGATTAGGTTTTTCTGCAAAGTATTCAAGCTAGATTTTTGCTCTACATATTAATTACCATAATGATATAACAGCTGAAGATGTGGCCAGTAGTGGAAGTGAATCAAGACAGAATGTTTTCATCGCCACCCTGCAACACGCCTGTGCAGCCGTAAGTTTGACTTAATGATGCAAACGATCGCTAAAAAGTGTATTCCAATGTTTTGTCTTTATCTATGAACCTAGTTCTTTTTCTAAATTGTTAATTGCGCTAGTGCCATGGTGACAAGATGTAGGGTGTTCTATATAGGTTTGAGTATCAGCTACTCTTATTTGTTGAAAAGCTATTGAGTCGCTGTAGTAAATTGACTTCCCTCTCAAAGCTAGACGAAGTTGGGACCCGTAGCAACACCGAGGAACGGGTCATCAAGATCAAGATCAAAATGCATTTTAACTCCAGTGAGTTCTTCAATAAAGTTTTGTCGTTAATGGGTGCAGGTACGATTGGTAGGATGGCTTTACTCGTGTAGGATAGCGTACCGATCTGTGTCCCGGTCTGAGTAAAATTCGATTTACCCAGTTATACAAAATGGCACTTCAAGACAGTAATAAAGGTAGCGATCCAACAACCTCAAATGGATAAAGATCTTACAAAACACTTCACTCAAATGGATCTTGCAATACAAAGGGTTTAACACTTCATCCTGCATGACAGTTTGTATCTGGGCGTCTGACTGGTACACTACCAACTTGCTCATGAGACCGAATTAATCCGCGCAGCCACGTATTCCTAGAGTTCCAGTATGTCCAACTATAAGGGGAATTTAACTTATAGCTAGGGACGGCTATATGGCGGGACTAAAGCTAACTGACCATCTATATATCAGATCAAATTGTGGCCTTGAACACGCCAAAGGATATGGTGCAAACATGAAAACCAAGTGTCGACAAGTAAAGGTCAATTTGGTCGTCCCTTCCAGATTGTACGTGTTATATCGCGGCATATTCTTGACTTCAAGTTTGCCTCTGCACATCTCATCCGGGCCGTGTGCTTTATCTGCAGTCAAGTTCTGACGACTTGTTCGAGTAGGCTCATGTAATAGTCTCATCTCCGCCGTGCGAGATATCGTGACAGATTATTGACGTCTCGTCTTTCATGGCTAATTCCAACCTCTCTTCTCCGAACCATGAGTGTTTTCCTCGCTGTCAATTCATGACGTGACGTCCGCGTCGGTCCATGTCAATCGTTTCATCCTGACTATAAGAGTCAACGTGGGCTGGGTAGGGAAAAGGGGGACTCGCTCGGTTTCACAATCCCATCACACCGAGTTCAAATCATGCCGTGTTCAGTTTGCCAGACACAGAGTTTTTTTCTCGGCAAGTAATGCCAACCTACCTGTCAAGAAACGTATGCACTCCAAATAGATTGGCGGTTGTATGAATCGACGTTCTGCAAAGGGTATGCATCCTGACTATACGTGTCCGATCAGACATTTCGTTCTTCGTTCTCACGCTGGGATCAAGATGCTGCAGTGGTCAGCGACCCATAGCTGCCAAGACCCTTCTACACCTCCACGTGGTGATCCTGGATAACAGGCTGCAGCAGGGCAGACTGGCTAAGGAGAAGGGATCGAAAAGAGAATGCTAACCCGGTACTCAAAAAATGCTTCCTGAAGTCGGATGTGTTGGACCGAAAGGTGCAAGTATCGCAGCCAAGCTGTAAACTACGACACAACGCATTCCGTTCTCTGGACTACATTCTGCTACTTAAGCCCTTTCAGGGTTTGGTAGTGGGAGATTGAGAACGAAGAAGAAGAAGAAGAAGAAGTTCTCAAGCTTATAATTTAGGTTAGTTACTTATTCTCATTTGTGTTGTCCTTTGTCTCTTACTAAGACCTTTATCTAATAAAAGAAGTTGTTTTGAGTATGCCTATACTCTCCAAGCTGATCTTTACTTGATTATGCATTTATGTAGACGGGATCTGGTTCTGTATAGTCTCTAACACATGATCTCTCTGAGTGTATCCCGGGGGCTGTTACTGAGAAGAAAATCATATGCACACTATACACTTATGCATGTTGTAAAAGGAGGCTACAGAAGGCTGTGTTGGGAATTAACAACCCCATCTTGTGAAACAAATTGCCACAGAGCCATCACTACAAAGGCTAACATTATGGTATTGTACAGACTTCCTGCGTGGTGAACAAATGATTCGTAAAGAGCGAAATGTCAAAGAAAGGAGAAGTAAAACACTCGGACGACAGTTTCCACAATGAGGGCCACCCTGAACTTCACTTAGTACTTAGATTCTGTTATGAGACGAAGTCCATCTTGCTACCAAAGTATACAAAACACTTTGACAAATAGCTAACATATACGACATTCATAACTACATGTACAAAGTCCATTGAACAAACTCACCAGATAACAATACGAATAAGAACCATCGTAACTGAGTTAAGAGATTGAAAAAACGCACCCAATGGTACGCCTTGTTCGCCCAGATAGTTGATGACACAGCCAAAGGCAATGGAAGAAACAACAATTCCTAGAACGTTAGTTCCGCCTTCCACCGACATCTTTGGTTTTTTAAGCATCACTCCTGGAACAAGAATGGTAAGATTAATGCAAGAGCAGTGATGGAAGAATGGTAAGATTAATGCAAGAGCGGTGATGGAAGAATGGTAAGATTAATGCAAGAGAGGTGATGTAAGAATGGTAAGATTAATGCAAGAGAGGTGATGGAAGAATGGTAAGATTAACGCAAGAGCGGTGATGGAAGAATGGTAAGATTAATGCAAGAGAGGTGATGTAAGAATGGTAAGATTAATGCAAGAGAGGTGATGTAAGAATGGTAAGATTAATCCAAGAGTGGGGTTGAAAGAATGGTAAGATTAATGCAAGAGCGGTGATGGAAGAATGGTAAGATTAATGCAAGAGAGGTGATGTAAGAATGGTAAGATTAATGCAAGAGAGGTGATGTAAGAATGGTAAGATTAATCCAAGAGTGGGGTTGAAAGAATGGTAAGATTAATGCTACAGCGCTGGTGGTAGAATGGTAGAATTAGTCCACGAGTGGTGATGGAAGAATGGTAGGGTTAGTCCACGAGTGGTGATGGAAGAATGGTAGAATTAGTCCACGAGTGGTGATGGTAGAATGGTAGAATTAGTCCACGAGTGGTGATGGTAGAGTGGTAGAATTAGTCCACGAGTGGTGATGGTAGAATGGTAGAATTAGTCCACGAGTGGTAATGGAAGAATGGTAGAATTAGTCCACGAGTGGTGATGGTAGAATGGTAGAATTAGTCCACGAGTGGTGATGGAAGAATGGTAGAATTAGTCCACGAGTGGTGATGGTAGAATGGTAGAATTAGTCCACGAGTGGTGATGGAAGAATGGTAGGGTTAGTCCACGAGTGGTGATGGTAGAATGGTAGAATTAGTCCACGAGTGGTGATGGAAGAATGGTAGGGTTAGTCCACGAGTGGTGATGGAAGAATGGTAGGGTTAGTCCACGAGTGGTGATGGAAGAATGGGAGGGTTAGTCCACGAGTGGTGATGGTAGAATGGTAGAATTAGTCCAAGAGTGGTGATGGAAGAATGGTAGGGTTAGTCCACGAGTGGTGATGGAAGAATGGTAAGATGTTACAATGAATGAGCAGATAAGTGCACACTTGTGCATTAGGTATTTTAAAAATTCAAATCAAGTCTTAAGTCCTGTTTGACAAACCTAAGTCAAGTCTTAAGTTATCAAGTCAGGACAAGTCAAATCCCTCTAAGTTGAGTCTAAAGTCAGCATAACAACGAAAGCGTCGATGGTAAGAATAAATCACATTCAATAAATAATGAATAGCTGATTTAATAGATATCGTTTGTTTACTAGTTAATCCATATGAATATTGATACAAATATTGATATTTCAACCATTTAAAACTTATTCCCGCGGTTTCTAAAATCAGTGCAGTATATTTCACGTCAATCGGCGGTGCCCACCTTCAGTTTGGGCAATTAACGCAGAAGAGAAATAGTTTGGACAAGAGCAACAAAGATGATAGTGGGATTCCAGAATTACAGTTATGAGGAACGACTCAGAAAAACCGGCCTACAGTGTCTCGAAGAGAGAAGAATTCGTGGTGACTTAATACAGGTTTATAAGATGATCAGAGGAATCGATAAATTAGACTATAACAAGTTTTTTAAAATACAGCCACCTACAATAACACGAGGGCATAGCTACAAGCTGATTAAAGAGAGGTCCAGGTTAGATATTAGGAAATATTTTTTTATTCAGAGAGTGGTGTCTGCTTGGAATGCATTGCCAGGGGAGGTAGTGGAGGCAGGGACAGTTAATGCATTTAAGAATAAACTGGATGCGCATAGATTTTAGAGCAAGGTGATGTAAATGTAACTGGTTGTATACAGACTCTGCAGGGTCTTCTAAACCAGTATAAAGATGTTAAGTTAAGTTAAGTTAAGTCAATACAAGTCCTAATCAACAAATTATTGTACCAGCTCACACAAGTCGAATCTTCTTCTTCTTCTTCTTCGTACGCTGGGTACAGCGATATACGTTGCACTGTGTTACTTTGTTAAGCCTGTGGCCCAGTACATCCGATTTCAACAGACGTTTCTGTAGGGATGCCCTCCTTAGCCTTTGGCTGTCCCCAGCCTATCCGCAAGGCAGCAGTTGTTTGTGGTCAGAGTTGTCTCTCTTAGGGAAGTTGTCTTGCAGGACCATCAAGTCTTCCCCACTCGTGTCTATAGGGTGGGGCAGTGATATGATATGATAAAATGGACTGTATGTACTAGTTTTTCAAGTATCTCGGAAGAGAGGCAGTCCAGTGTGTCTGTGTCCCAGTATCGTCACGTCCTGCCAGAGACGTAGCATATGCATGTGAGTGAGGTATCTCTTTGCTCCTTTTATTTTCTCGGCTCATCTGCAGTGATGGTACGCCTAGTATTCCCCGCCACCTGGGAGGTTGTCACAATAGGGCAGAGGTGCAATGTCCGCTGGCCTGCATCTCTTCTGCGTTCATTGGGATGACTGATAGCAGACAGAGGTAAAGAGCGAGGCAGGAATGCATTTAACCAGGGGACAAGCCTGGCCATGGCACGGAGATGTTGTTCGCCTGGTGTGCGGACCTATCTCATGATCAAGGGTTGAGTCTCAACAGTTCGCAGTGAGGTGGCTGCTCTACTGCTTACGACACCCCGACCAAGAACTAAGTCTTCTACTAGTGATTTCACACCTCATCGCCGTATGGGGTGAATATCGAGCAGCTTCCCGATCGCTTTGATCGGCGAACGGCAGAGACCTCTTTCTGCGGCTCGACCGGGTCGGGCTGAGAGGCGAGCCCCAGGTCCCAACCATATCGTAGCCTCCCATCGCAGTGGTGCTGAGATTTAGGGCGGGATTCCGGCTTAGAGGCGTTCGGCCGCAATCCCTCAGATGGTAGCCTCGCACCATTGGCTTATCAGCCAAGCACGTGGACCAAATACAAGTCGAATCAAGATGTTAACAGCAAATACTTGAGTGGAGTCTTAAGTCGATACTTCACTGATACATTGATACAGAGTAACGAAGACAAAGACAAAAAAGTACTAGGAATATATCTGACAAAGAATTACTAAACGCAAATGGTGGTAAATACCCCGCATGCATACGTAGTATATTTTTCAATATATATTTAATGTTATTAATTATGTACATGTATTTTTGTGTATTCCCAAATAAGTATGTTTAAAATTGTATCTTTCAGATGACAAGATGTAAAAATAAAAACACACACAAACAAAACAGCATTTTCCCCATCAAGAAGTTACACAACTCCAAACAGGACCCATTTTCAATGTGTACAACAATTGTCAAACACTTTTAACTCAGTGAACCTGTTTACATTTTTTTGTTTCGAGTTCTAACCCTTTACAGTTCAGTCTAATTGATGAGATTAGCGTCTTAATCCTTTACAGCGCAGCCTAATTGATTACAATTGTCTGTGCATTTTACACTCCGGCCTAAAATGTATGACATTTTTTACCTCCTTACAGTCCGGCCTAAATGATTAAATGTGTCTTAAGGCACACGTCTAATGAATTAGGCGGGGCTGAAAAGAGTGTAGACGAACAGTAAAGAATATATTTCGAAGTTTCGACTTATAAATATCTTTGTCCAGGACCAGACAAAAGAAAACTGTACAAAACTTAACAATGATCATGTTATAATACATGAACTCCAAATATTCGCAATACATTTGACGTAAACTCAATTTGAGATACACCTTATACAATTATCGTCAATCCAATTTCTGAAGGACCAAATACAATTGACGTAAACCCAATTTGAGATACACCTTATAAAATTATTGTCAATCCAATTTCTGAAGGACCAAATACAATTAACGTAAACCCAATATGTGAAGGATATGATAGAACTAACGTAAACCCAATAACTGAAAAATTCTAATAAAATTGACCAAAACCCAATACGTGAAGGATCTAATCAATCTGATGTAAACTTAATATGTATAAAATTATGATAAAATTAACGTAATCCTAACATGTGAAGTGTTTAATAACTTTGACGTAGATCTTCTTCTTCTTCTTCTTCTTCTTCTTCTTCTTCTTCTTCTTCTTCTTCTTCTTCTTCTTCGTACGCTTGACGTAGATCTAATATGTGAAAGATTCTAATACAACTGACGTAAACCTAATATGTGAGGGGTCTAATAAAAATTGACGTAAACCTAATTTGTGTTAGATCTATAAAAATCAAATTGTTTTTGACGGATTGATGTAACAACTGCAGTAACACCGTCTGTGAATCTGACATAAATCAAGTAATAACTGCTGTAAAATAAATATACAACTTGTATGTTGTTAGTGGAAGGAAGAGTGCATGTCAGTTGTTAAAGAAAACCAAGCAAGATTCAAGAAATTAAATTCCTTCATAACAACAGAACGTGCTCCGGCGTTAAACCTATAACCAGACGTATTACCCTTCTAAATACGCTGGAACTCTCAGCACCAAAATTCATTGACCATAAGGTCAGATGAGTGAAATAGCGTCGTGAGTTCTAAAAAAAGCTCTAGAAACAACACCAAATATATGACGCATGACCGCATTAGTGAATAACACATTTCCCAGTGGATCGGAAAATGAAATAAAAATACTTATCAGGCTCTAGATTTTTGTCAATGATTATTCTTCTTCTTCGTTTATTTTCAATCTTCGGATATCAAGCATGCAAGAGGGTTTTGCAAGTAGCAGAATGTGTTCATGGGAACCGAATGCGTTGTGTCGTGGTTTACAGTTTGACTGCGACATGTGCACCTTTCGGTACAACACATCCGACTTCATAAGGAATTTTTGAGTACAGCGCTGCGTTCCCTCTTAGATCCTTTCTACTTAGCCAGTCTACTCTTTTGCAGTTTGTTATCCAGGATCACCGCGTGGAGGTGTAGAAGGGTCTTGGCAGCTCTGGGTCACTGACAATGACGATAGCTGTCAGCTATGGGTCGTTGACCGCTGCAGCTCATGCACTGCTCAGCGTCTTGATCCCTTTCAATGATTAAAAACAAAACTGTTAACAATGGGAGACAAATATTGGTAGAGATTCTAAAGGCATCAAAAAGTGAAATGTTGTTCCACAAGGCCATGCATATGTCTCCAGAGGGATCGGATATGGTAATGACTTGGACAGCATATGCCAAGCAAGAGCACAGGCTGAACTCCTTCCATATACGGTGCCTACAGCACTTTCTTGATATTACATAGATGGATAAAGTGACAAATGCAGGAGGTCACCTCCGGACCGGTCTCCAAAGTATGTATACTCTCCTTAGCGAAGACTTCGATGGCTTGGTCATGTTCGTCGCATGGAAGATGGTCGCATTCCCAAAGATATCCTCTATGGACAGTTGGTGGATGGTAAGAGAACAGTCGGCCGTCCATGATTAGGTTCAAAGATGTGTGTAAGTGTGATATGAAGGCATTGGACATGAATCTGACATCCTGGGAAGATGAAGCTGCAGACCGATCCACGTGGAGTTGTACCTTAAATGGCCACCCCACGCTTGGTGAAAAGAAGCCCAGGCAACACGGAGAAGTGAAACGATTACGCGTCAAGGAGAAAGAAAACAAACAAGATAAATCACAGTTTCTTTACCACTCCAAGGTCTTATCATCCTATAGTCAGTCATGACTAAAAGGATCAACTACTATTACTACTAAACGTTGTTCTTTTGAGTACACTGTTGTCGCTGATTAAGTGTTAAATACTAGCTCTTATTTGTCATTCCGAGATAGGTTTCTCAGTTCTTAATTTTGTTTCTACACTGTCTTGTCTTTGCTAGCTGTACTTAAGGTATCCATTTACAGCTGGGTGGGCTGAAACGCATTATTTTCAGTGACTGAGCTCTTTACCATTTGCGGACCAGAACAAGCGTGTTAACCAATTAGCTTACCAGACACCCTGAAGGTATTTACCGTTTCAACACCAGAAATTCCATTTTGTGTAAACATACATGTACGCTCCAGTAGTCTGCCGCAGCATAGGGTTATCATGTCATTGAAAAAGATCTTTCAAATCATTCACTGCGGAACACTTTGGTCCTCAGAACAAATTTATTTTTGCAATGCAAACTTCTGCTAGAAAGTACATGTATATTTAGAAAATTTGGAATTATTCGTAGGGAGAAAAGTTTGTGAATAGGAATGATTTCTGTTCAAAGCATTGTTACAACTCTTCGGCATTGTAAGAACGTTTGAAAGCCAATATATCGTCTCTGTGGAGTGAATCAGTTAAGCGTCTGAATGTCTATGTTACTGTTTATGTATACAACATTTGTACGCCATTGTTAATCAATTTTTCTCCTCAGTAATCCCCATATTTACCATTAACAAGGAACATACAAACACAACTTACTGTAAGTCGTGTTGCTCGTTTCATTAAATATTGGGGCAGATGGCACAAGTTCAATAGAAGTAACAACCTGAAAAATGGCACGTTCTAATTACACATTTAAAGCACACCAACTTGATTTCTTTGTTGTTCGCTAAACCTTCAAAGTTTGACACTAATTGCAGCCACTGGTTTTTACAATTAACAAGTAAATGAAGGACAAAACAGAGGCTGCTAATTTGTTTAAAAAAATTAGTTAATAAGGTTCATTTAAAAGACCTACTAATACCAGTCTCTGGCACATGCAATAATATCACATTTGAATTAATTCATTAAAATAATAATCATAACACATTTGAACTGGTAAATGTATTAAAGTAGTTATACATTTAAATTAAAATTTACTTAGTGATATACTATAACAAAAGTATTTAACATTTAAATTGATACAGTTGAAGGCAATGGTCTCACATTTATATTGGTAGATAGTTGAGTTGTTTTTTTTAAATAACGATATTAAATTGTAATTGGCATTTTAAAAAGCTATTTAATTAATGAAACTGAACTGGTAATTTGTTGTTACAGAAAATAATAAATTTCAACAGCTAAATTTTAGAAAAAAACACATTTAAACTAAATGCATTTTAAAATTTAATAATAAATTTAAACCATTATGTTCCAAAAATGTCAGCAATAATGGAAACTTTATCATTACAAAAGATATAATAAATGTATACGTATATCAGGTCTGTGCTACCAATGTCAACTTGATGTTAATGAAGGAACAGGAGATGAAAATGTCAACTTGGTGTTAATGAAGGAACAGGAGATGAAAATGTCAACTTGGTGTTAATGAAGAAACAAGAGATGAAAATGTCAAACTTGGTGTTAATGAAGGAACAGGAGATGAAAATGTCAAACTTGGTGTTAATGAAGGAACAGGAGATGAAAATGTCAAACTTGGTGTTAATGAAGAAACGAGAGATGAAAATGTCTAACTTGGTGTTAATGAAGAAACGAGAGATGAAAATGTCAAACTTGGTGTTAATGAAGAAACGAGAGATGAAAATGTCAAACTTAGTGTTAATGAAGAAACGAGAGATGAAAATGTCAAACTTGGTCCTTAATGAAGGAACAGGAGATGACAATGTCAAACTTGGCCCTTAATGAAGGAACAGGAGATGACAATGTCAAACTTGGTCCTTAATGAAGGAACAGGGGATGAGCATGTCAAACTTGGTCCTTAATGAAGAAACAGGAGATGAGCATGTCAAACTTGGTCCTTAATGAAGGAACAGGAGATGAGCATGTCAAACTTGGTCCTTAATGAAGGAACAGGAGATGAAAATGTCAAACTTGATGTTAATGAAGAAACAGGAGATGAGCATGTCAAACTTGATCCTTACTGAAGGAACAGGAGATGAAAATGTCAAACTTGGTCCTTACTGAAGGAACAGGAGATGAAAATGAAGTGTGAAATAAAAGGCCATAAATGAGCTGACAGCAGCCAGTGACTAATATATGACTGCTTGCGTCAGGGTCATTGGACCATTGCTGACAAAGACGCTGTTCCATATCCAGGTGGTCGTCCTGGAAGTAGGCTGCACTAGTTCTTCATTCTTTCAGTATCCAGCCACGTGGATTGTTCTATGACTGGCACTCAGAAGGTCATCCATGCTACACGTCTCCGGGAGGTTTGGGCAGATCATCAGATGGTTCCAGTCTTGTGTTACTCCACATTCGCATGTTTCATCATCTTTTCAGGTTTTCCCTGTATCGTGGTGATAGACCAGTTTACCAGTACACCAGTTCACTATATCATCGCCATGCCTTCCTCTAAATTCATGACCAACTTCTTCCGTTCTTTCATCATTACGGCTTTCAGCCTTCTCCCTCCTGACCTCTCCCGTATTGCTACTGACTTCGCTCTGTTACTCTCAAGATTACCCGATTTACTTGCCACCTCAACTTCCTTCACAATTGTCTCCCCTACAACGTTCTTCCTCGCGGGTTCACTTCCAAGTTTCACCACGCGGTGGGTTCTCTAAGCTAACTTGAGCTCCGCCATCTTGACCGTGCAGATAGGAAGTGTGGTTTCCTGCGCATGCGCTGTATTGCATCCAGCTACGATAGACTGCTCCATGATCTTCATTCCTCTCAATCTCATCTCCTGCACTGTTTGTTAGCTCTCTCCACCGAGGACTACTTTTCCTATGCTGTCATCCGCTACATTATTCATACTCTCAATCGTCAGTTATACGACTTCTTGTCTGCTCGCAAGAAGGACAAGCTTACTCGTCTCCGTCTTCTTATCCCTCCTCCTTCCTCCTCGTCCACTGATTCTCGCCATCAAGTGGTCTGTATCCCCTCTGATCTTCCTCTGACTGAGAGGGAAATATCAGTTCTCCGCAACGGCCTTAACTTTGTCCCTCTCCAGCCCTCCATTGACCAGTACTCTGTTCTCAGCAAAGGCCTTAACTTTGTCCCTCTCCAGCCTTCCATTGACCAGTACTCGGTTCTCAAGGATGTGCATGCCTATCATCGCCGCCTACGTCTTCGACAATGGTCCCAGACCAATCCTAACTCTTGCTCTTTTCCTGACCCCGATGACCCTTTCTCCTGACCCCGATGACCCTTTCTCCTGACCCCGATGACCCTTTCTCCAGTTATTCCCATCGTAAATCTGACTGGACCCCTCCTCCTGGCCGACCTATGCCTTAGGCCTCTATATTAAAACTACTCTTCCCTGGACGCCTGCGATATTCGAACATTTTTCACCCGGAGGCTCGTGCTCTGGCTAGCCTTAGTCGGCGTAGGGATCTCGCGATTAAACCTGCTGATAAGGGGGGAGCAGTGGTGGTTTGGCGCAAGGATTTATATGTTCAGGAGGGCAGTCTTCAACTATCTGATCCTTCTTTCTATAAACCTCGTGCCGATGATGCCACTGTCCGCTTCAACAAGAAGGTCTATACCACCATCCTTGATATGACCAAAACGACATCTCCTCCCGAAGAGCGCTACGAACCTACGTATCTTTGACAGTTGTTTCAACGAGGAGGTCTCTACCACCATCCTTGATATGACCAAACGACATCTCCTCCCGAAGAGCGCTACGAACATACGTATCTTTGACAGTTGTTTCAACGAGGAGGTCTCTACCACCATCCTTGATATGACCAAACGACATCTCCTCCCGAAGAGCGCTACGAACATACGTATCTTTGACAGTTGTTTCAACGAGGAGGTCTCTACCACCATCCTTGATATGACCAAACGACATCTCCTCCCGAAGAGCGCTACGAACCTCCGTATCTTTGACAGTTGTCTCAACAAAGAGGTCTCTACCACCATCCTTGATATGACCAAACGACATCTCCTCCCGAAGAGCGCTACGAACCTCCGTATCTTTGACAGTTGTCTGGGTAAGCCTTCTTTCTATATGCTGCCTAAGATTCATAAGCCTGACAACCCAGGTCGCCCTATTGTCTCTGCCTGTTCCTGTGCCACCGAACTGGTACCCGACTTCCTGGATAGTGTCTTCCAACCTATGGTGGAAAATCTTCCAACATTTCTCAAGGACACCAACCACGCCTTAACCACTTTCTGTGCCATTGTCCTCTTCCCCAACCGAACCTATCGTCTCTTCCTACTTGATGTCTGTTCGCTGTACACCTCCATCCCCCACTCTGATGGTTTATTGGCCCTCCGTTTCTTCCTTGACCGAAGGGTTAACCCATTCATCTCTACGTCTACCATCGTCCGTCTGGCAGAACTACGCATGCCTGTTCATGGTTCACCTCGAACACTTGATCTGGCTTCAATTCCAGGGCCCCTTTCCTTTGATGTATTATCGATACATCGACGATGGGATTGGCATTACTGACATGTCGGAGAAGGATCTTCTAAACTTTATCGACTTTGTCAATGACTTCCATCCCTCGATCAAGTTCACGTCTGACATTTCCCCCACGTCTGTCCACTTTCTGTACATCACTATCTCTAACTGCCCTTCAGGCCTCTCCACCACTGTCTACTACAAACCCACTGACGCCCACAACTACCTCTTCTACACTTCCTCCCACACTCAGTCCTGAAGCGATTCGCTTCCTTTCTCCAAACTCCTCCACCTCCGACGCCTATGTCAGGAGGACGACGACTTCCTTCTCAGGCTCCACGAGATGCTTGACTTCTTCCGCAAGCCACTCTACCCTGAGGCCACTCTCTCCTCCGCCCTTCAGCGGGTTCTTTTTATCTCCCGTCAAGACTCCCTCACTCCCACTCACCGTTCTCCCTCTGACCGTGTGAAACTCGTCCTCACTTATCACCCTCATTGCGTCTCTGTCCGAGATATCCTATTCCGCCATCTCCCCATTCTTCACTCTGATCCTGCCACTCGTAAAGTTTTTCCCGAACCTCCCCTTGTCGCCTACAAACGGGACAGGGACCTGAGGGACTTGCTGGTCAGTAGTCACCTACACACCACCCCTCATAGCCTCCCAGGCACCAGGCCGTGCAAAAATTCACGTGGCTGTGTTACCTGCCCTCATGTCATCCTTTCTCGCTCCTTCACCTTTCCTAAAGCAGAATTCTTCATCAAAGAGGGATTCACATGCAATTCCCGTAACCTCATCTATTCCATCATCTGCCGCCAGTGTGGTATGACTTACATTGGGGAAACTGGTAAGGAACTGCGGGAGCGTTTCCCCGTGCTTTTAGTTTATTTAAACGAAAATGATCTAATACGTATAAGTGTCAGGTAGAACAATAGTACATAGCTTCTATGAGTGGTTCTCGCAGACAAATGAAATGACCCACTGAATTTGTCCAGGCATCTCGGGGAATTCCCTTTCAGTCATGACTGAGTATAGTAGCCTATTTAACTCATGACTGACTATTGGATGATGCGACCTTGGAGTTGTAACTCTCTACCGGGTGTTTGGTTTTCTTTTTTCTTGCGCTGTTGTCGTTTAATTTATTTGTGTTGCAAGAGTTTTTGTTCGCACTGTCCGAAGTGACTCTTCAGGGTACATCTCTATTTAGATAAGTCTGCACCACAGTCTTACTAGTGCCTTCATGGGCCATTTACACTCATCTATAAACCTCAGCTTTGGTCGATCGACTGTTTGTTTATCATCTGTCACCTGTCCATAAAGAATATCTTAGGAGATGCAACCATCTTCCATAAGGCCAACATGACCAAGCCATCGTAGTCTTCGCTACCTAATGAGAGTGTACATGCTTGGGAAGCCAGTGTGAGAATCCACCTCTTGCTTAGATCCTCTGTCTCTTCGTTCAATTCCAAATATGGCAGAATGAGCTTTAGATGAAAGGTGGTAAGCCTTTGATCTTGTTTGTAACAGACTGCTCAAATGTATCTGCAAATGTAACGTGCTGACGACATGTGTTGTAAACCAAGGCCTTGATCTTAAATTGCAAGTTTCTGGTTTTTCAAAACCCGCTGTGTTAGACGAGAGTCGTAATAAGAATGACTAGAGGTTGTTGTTTGTGAATCCTTTAAGCTCATTCTAAATAACCAATGGAAGATCGCAGAATTAAAATACGAATCTACCTTAACAAGGCCAGCTATCGCCAGTAGGTTTAACGAGAAACGAGACAGGAAGAGAATGAAAACGCATAACTCATTGAAACAGCTCGGCTCAGTCAGAAAACAAGCTTGCATTTGCGCAGTCAATGATGTCGACTATCGAAACATCTTTTTTTGCAACTGTCGTTTGATAATCATATATTGCCACCCGATAAAAGACGCTTCTCTGTTTCAGCGACATCAAAGTGTGGAGGAGCACAATTAATACGAATCGATAAACCAATACAATACTCGACATCGTTTCATCCTTCTCCTCAGATCTGTGTGCCATGGCAGTGCTGAAGTATATGTGCTGCTGTCATGTTTCCCAGACCGCAGTAACATAGACTAGTGGACCTGTGCTGTACAGGCTGTGCCTCATTCTGTTGGGGCCAGTTTGGAGAGGAAGTTTCTGGAAAGTTGGTAGTTTGTGGGCTGTTTGGTTTTGTTGTGGTATTTTTCCTGTCACTTTACATTATATTGAGAAATATAATACCAATGAATAGACACAAGTGTACACAGATGGTTCAGCAGAAGGTGCAGGTCAAAACGGGGGAGGAGGCATATTCATAAGACACAACGGTGGAAATATAACAGAAGAGGCCCTTCCAACAGGAAAGTTGTCCACAAACCTCAGAGCAGAATCTATGGCGTTAATGCGAGCACTGAGAATACTTGAAACAGATATGTAACTACCAACAAAAATAGCTGTATTCACAGATTGAGGAGTACTATTAGAGGCAGTACAAAAATCAAACAATTAACCACTGTTAACAGAGATAAGAGCAGAACTAGGAAAACTCCAGAGATCCTCAACAACAGCGCTCCAGTGGCTACTCTCCCATTGCGGAATCACAGGAAACAAGAGATCTGACGCTCTAGCCATAGATGGTAGCAAAAAGGCACAATTTAATCATCGAGTACCATACAGAGAGATCAAGAACATCACAAGACATCAGTACATATACCATTGGAGAGAAGACAGAAATATAAGCAGTACACCAGACCCAATTCACCAATTCAAAATAAACCAACAAACTACCTTATTCTGTCTAAGAACTGAACACTGCAGACTACTTGAACATCTATACTGACTGAAGATCTTACACACCGATGAATGCCCACGTGGAACAGAGGGCTATAATCCCGAACACATTCTTCAGGAACGCCCAATCTACAGAGGAATGAGATGCCAGAGCTGGCCAGAAGGTGCGGAGCTGAGACAAAAGCTGTGGGGCAGCCGCTCCGATCTGGTCAAGACTACAGACTTCGTCATGGCGACAGGCCTGCAGATATAGCATGACCAAAAAGATTCTGAACGCAAAAAAGAAAAAGAACATTGTATTGCCCTTCATTGTGGTTTTCACTATTTAAAAGCTGACCAACTATTGATTCTGTATCGATTTCGTTCGCTTTTTGACTTAAATATAGGTCTCCTCGCTTTCCGTGATGTTACAGTGCCATGATGTCCATCGAATCACTGCGTTCTGGAAACCTTTGCGGCATTTTCGCTAAGGGTTTCTCTCGAATAGTTCAGTTCAGTGTTTTTGTGGGATTTGAGTGTTATTATGGCTGACTGTAAATCAGTTAGTATCACGATTTGTATATGCATATCGTACATTAACATCTAAGACATTTTACTATTTGTGTAGAATGTGAAATTCTAAGTAACTTACCCTCTCAACACAGGCTGCTACCAAATTTTCCGGGAAACACTGACTGCGGAAAATGATACCATATTTATTTTATTACTACATATAAGTTTCAGGAATACAGTATGCTGCGTGAGTATAAGGAATATGACATTTGTATGTGCACATCAGGCGTAGGACATTTGTATGTGTACATCAGGCATAGGACATTTTTAGGTGAACATCAGGCAGAGGACACTTGTAGGTGAACATCAGGCACAGGACATTTGTAGGTGAACATTAGGCATAGGACATTTGTAGGTGAACATCAGGCATAGGACATGTGTAGGTGAATATCAGGCATAGGACATTTGTAGGTCAGGGTCCAGAATGGTAACGTTTTAAGTCAAATGTGAAACATTCGGCACGAGTAGCCTACAACACACTAGGACTGGATCGAATATTTGCTGCCTGTTCGTTTCAGAGCCGAATACTGCATTCAATACGCTTTTAATACTGGGCCGAATAGGACGCTGGTAGCGAATAGCATAGCGTCTTTTCATAACTACCATCAACATTGTCTAAACAACAGATGCTGTCTTTTGCATGAAATATTTGTCAAAAGCGAATGCCTGTTTCACGCACCAATCAGTGTTGAAATGAGTTCAGTATCGGTGTACGTATCCTCTTTAAAAAAAAATTCAAATGTTATTTAATATAATATTCCGCTTAGGTGCCCAAGGCCCGCCTTGTCTATCGCTTGTGGCCATGATTGTTGGTCGAGGTCCATGAAGCATATAGTTCTGAAGGGGTGCGGGTGGTTTGTCGCAGGAGCAATCACGAGGGCACTTCCATCTCTATATTTCAACTGCCAGGTGCAGGACCTGGCTGGCTGGCTGGCTGGCACATCCTGTTGAATGCGGGTCATATGGCCAAAGATAGAAAGTCCGCGACAGCCCACCAGAAACGATACTCTCGAGATGTGATTATCGGATTACCTCAACGCTGGTAACCCGGTCATACCAGTGGATTCCAAGGATACGCATCTGACTGTGCGTATGGAAGACTTCAAGAGTGATCTCTGCAAAACTGTCAAAGTTTCAGAGCCACACAGAAAGATTGGAATAACACAAGACTTGTAATGGCGTAGTTTAGTTTCCATGGAGGGCCTCTGCTGGGACGAGACTCTCTACAGGTAAGGATGCCATACCGATCCTTGGGATAATGTCAGGACTGCTACGTACGGCAGACGTCTGTCGCCCATGTAGATGACGTCCTCGGTAGGGTCGACATGGTTGCCGTCAACGGGGATGGAATAATTATTCCCCCTTTTTTGATGGAATAATTATACACCTTTATTTTCACTAGACTGCACATTAAAAACCATTCAAACCATTCTACGGTGCAGCTCAGTTGCCTTTAACTTGTGCTGTTGAGCGCCGCGGAGAGCTGAATCCCCTTTGCTTGAGTCAAGTGTCTTGCGTCTGTTGTTTCAAGCTATGATCGTTGCAGAGTTTCTCATGTGGCATGTATCCATCGGTCAAGCAACCTACCTTGGGTAACATTATCAGTTAATATTTCATTCTGACTTTTGCAGTTTATTAACAATTCTGCAACAAATGCTGTATTTACAAAGGGATGAAGGGTTGGTTCTTCGGTTTAGCTAAATCGTATTTGAAATTGCTTTGCTTTGTTATCTGTTGGTTCGTATCTCCGACCAAAAATAACAAGTGGCAACTGGAAAATACTCAAGCAATTTCAGAGCGGAGGCAGATGCACTGAAGGCTGCAGTAAAAGCAATGATGACAGGCGAAAGCAATGAAAGCCAGGTAGTCCTGTTTACAGATGCCCTGACCGTAGTTACAGCACTAAAAAGCCAGGAAAATAACGAACTTAATGATTTAAGAGCAGTACTCTGTCAACTATGCCAGCAGTCCGCACCAGAAAGAGTAGTGGTACAGTGGGTTCCATCCCACTGTAACATTTAAGGCAACGAGTAGGCAGACAGACTGGCAAAAGAAGGTGCAAGACTACCACAACCAGATTCTAGTGTGACCTACGAAGAGTCCAAATGGTTTATTAGGGCCAGATTCATGGCCAAATGGGAAACAGATCATACTGGCTACACAAAAAATGACGCCTATTACCAGTTGAACAGAAGAGAGCAGGTAATGGTCTCCAGACTTCGCACATGCCACAACAGACTGAGGTACCACATATTCAATAAACTGAAGTTAGGTGGCACTGACGAATGCACCTGTAGTACAGGGAAAATGACCGCTGAACATCTGCTGCAAAATTGCCTGACATACGAGGACCAGAGAAAGCACATGTGGCCATCACCAGTGGCAACACTAGACACGTTCTATGGCAGTGTCGACAGCCTCAGGATGACAGCTGCTTTCTTCGAACAAATACAAGTTGATGTCTGACAGCGTACGAAGAAGAAGAAGAAGTATCTCCGACTTTCACATTTATTACATATACTTCTAGGGGATATTCACTCCTTGCATCTGTGAATCTATGCTTTTTCCACATCTTGTAGCAAATGGCTCAACCTGCTGGTGATCATTAAGAGATTCATCTGGTTTTTGTCACGACTATTTGGATAATCTCATGTTAGTTTGTAAGTATCCTTTTGTGAAAAGAATGATCCCGTAAAAGCTGAATTGTTTAAGGTGCTAACGTTGTTTAACTGCTGACCGTGCTCATGTATCGCTCCACATACTCATCTTCCCATTACTCTTTCGCTGCGTATATTGCCCTTTCACCTTTCACATTGAGATCTAACATTACTATAACGAAACCTGGAAATTATTTCCACTTCTTCGTAGTGATTTTCTCGTTTAACCTCTTCATCGCTATATTTTTTGTTGGTGTATAGCATTGTATAATAATGATGTTGGTAAATCAGCCTCTTGTCAGTCCATTATTGATTAGTTTCCTTTCCAACAATTCTATCTCCCCTAGCTGTAATGTTAATGTTAGTAGCATGTCCTTGGCAGATTGTCGTTTCTTACTTCTTCTTCTTCCTCGTTCATCTTCAGACCTCAACTTCAATGACAGGCAGCAGTAGATTCCAAGCTCTGTACACCTCCGTACAGCTTCTCGTGGAAGGACACTGGCTGTTGCCAAATGCTACTTCTTTTTTCTGTATACAATGGACAGGACTGCAAAATATCTCCTGCCTACATGGGGGCTGTGCCGCGGGCACAAAGGTCTGTAGTGCCAATCTTGAACTTGTTGTACAGATGGCATCTAAGTCTGTTGTGACCTGTGAGAATTATCACCTGGTCTCGCCTGGAGAGTTGATGGTAGGCATCGTTTTTTATGTGGCCAGAGTGGTCTTCTTTCCATTTTGCACTGTACGTTGCCCTGATGAATGCTTTTGTCTCATTGTATGTGATTTCTGTATCACTCTGCTGCAGCATTCATTCCACTGGACTGTGCTTTTTATTTAAGCACTGAGACAGGCGTTCGAGCGAGTCTGCCAGATCACCGAGTTCATTTTTGTGCTGGTTCTTGAGCGCCACTAACACTGCGAAACTAACACTAACACTGTCTGTGAAAATGACCACTTGTTTTTCTGCCTGCTCCTTATGGTCTATAAGGGTTTCAGCTGCTTGTCTCAGGGCAATGGCTTCGGCACTGGTTGCTGCAGCGTCTCCCAGTGGCAAATGCTGCTGAGTATACTTTGCGTTTTAGTTTTATAGTGATGCCTCCTCCCCCGTTTCCAATGGCATCTTTGGTTGAGCCATCCGTTTAGGCGTGCGTCCAGGCTGTTGGTGGAAATTTTGTTTTGTTTCTTACAACTGTCAACCCTTTTGGCTGTTATAAGTTTCTTAATTACCTTCACTAGGATAATGACCAAGCATTTACTGCGCTGTCCATTCTATCGTTTAATGCAGAACACGGTTTCTATTGTTTCTGTGTCTATTTTTTTCTTCTCATGTCCATCTACTCTCAAAGTAGCTCCTTTCAGCTCCTTTAATATGACTTGGAGTGATAAACAAAACAAACAATAACAACAAATATATATATACATAGCTTGTAGTCTTGTCTTTCTCCTTGCGGCGTTGCCTTTTCACTTCTCTGTGTTGCCTTTTCAGTTCTCTGTGTTGCCTTTTCACTTCTCTGTGTTGCAAGAACTTTTCTTCTTTAAGCGTGAGATGGACATTCATGGTACATCTCCACTTGGTTCGGTCTGCAGCTTCGTTTTACTAGGATGTCAGATTCATGTCCTGGGCCTTCATATCACGCTTACACACATCTTTACGCCTCAACTGTAGTCGATCGACTTTTTTTTTTTGCCATCCACCAACTGTCCATAGACGATATCTTTGGGCAAGCGACCATCTTTCATGCGACAAACATGATCAAACCATCGTAATCTCCGCTGCCTAATGAGAGTTTATATGCTTGGGAGACCGGTGCGAGAGTGCATCTCCATGTAATTCCAAGAATGGATCGCATGTTCAGTAGATGGAAGGTATGGAGTATGTGCTTTAATTTTGCAGATGTTGTTCAAATTGGCTGCCAAATAGAAATGTGCTGTCGACACATCCATTGTACACCATGTCTATTTACTCTTACTTACTCTTACAGTGTGTAATCTATAGCTACGCATTTCGGCTGTAATCTGTTTTAGTTTGCCTGCCTCGTTTATCGTGTAAACGTTCCATAACCTAATTCTTGTATCATATTGGGCGTACAAAGAGATCTACGGTCATTCTAGTCGCGTCCTTCCGGCTGTCAACAGTGACATTCATGCCAGCTTTGTACATTCTGCTGTAAAGTAAATATACCTGTAGCTCTGTAGTTGTTTCTCAAAAAAATTGTTATCTGTTGTGTTTTTAAATTATGTAAACGACATTTCTGTAGATACTGTGTCAAACCCTCCCCAACCCCCTCCCCCCCCCAACCTGGAGAATTTGGATGCATCTTAGCATGTCTTCTCACCAGTAACCTGCTCATCTTGGGTGACCCTACCTGGAGTATACATCTCTGGCTAGATTAATAGAACACGCAACCTGGAGGTGTGGGGGAGGGGGGGGGGGAGGGGTAATGCGTGGGGCATATGTGTATGTATGATACATAAACACGTACACAATTAAACACATAAAACTATTGACACTCGCATGACAGAAGTGGGACAGTATGACAACATTCGTCCACTTAATTGATACACATATTTCTTACCAACAACATTTGTCCCCTTATTTGATTCAAATATTTCTTACCAACATTTGTCCACTTAATTGATTAACATATTTCTTACCAACAACATGTGTCCCCTTAATTGATTCACATATTCTCTACCTTATGAGGTCAAGCATAGATTCTATCGCTGATACTCTATTTGCTGCCAAGGATTTTGTCTTAATGATTCTCCTACTGTCCACATTGCCAGGATGTATCGACAGGACTAGAATGATGCCGACAATAACTGCGGTCATCGTGGTTGACATGTAGTACAACATTGCTGCAGCGCCCAGCCGGCCTGTGTTTTTGGAGATAAATCCCAATTCAGAATGACATTATTTTTAAATTAGATTACTGTTTTACTAAAATTCCTATTTCCTTTTCTGTGATTGCTTTGTATTGTTGTACGACTGATGTTTCATTCATTTCCTGTGGGCAACCTGCACACATTTTCATTGTACAGCTTCGATTAGGGTACATGATTGTATTCACAAAACCTTGCTTAAGGCCATGTTGTATCTGATTAGGGATCGAGATGCTCAGTAGCGCATGAGCTGCAGTGGTCAGCGACCCATAGCTGACTGCTAGCGTCAGGGCCAGCGAACCATAGCTGTCAAGACCCTTCTACACCTCCACGCGGTGATCCTGGATAACAGGCTGCAACAGGGCAGACTGGCTAAGGAGAAGGGATCGATGAGTGAATGCTAACCCGGTACTCAAAAAATGGTTGCTGAAGTCGGAGTGTTGGACCGAAAGGTGCAAATATCGCAGCCAAGCTGTAAACTACGACACAACGCATTTCGTTCTCTGGACTACATTGTGCTACTTACCCTTTCAGGGTTTTTTAGTAGGAGATTGAGAACGAACGAAGAAGAAGAAGAAGAAGTATCTGATTAAACTTTCCTATTTGGATCGATAATCAAGTCATGGCAGGGTTTGTTTGGGGCAGGAAGACATCTCAAAGTGTGACACCATGACCAGAAATAGAATCCTCTTCTTCATGTGGATGCATTTAGACGTAAACTATCATATATTTGCTCGTCTCACAACGCGTGTTTCAGAAGCCAGAAACTTACACATAAAACCGAGGCTATAGATTACAATGCATGTGTTTGCAGCACGTCTCTATAGTAGCGAAACTGGGGCAACTTATGTCAAACAAGAACACATGCTTAACACACTCTATCTACCGGACCTACGATCAACCAATGGAATTACAAGGAGGGACAGAATGACAAATGCAGAGGTTTACTCTCGTGTCTGTCTCTCAAGCATGTACACTCTTCTTAGGCAGCGAACTCTATGATGGCTTGGTCATGTTTGTCTATGGACAGTCGGCGGATGACAAAATAACAGTCGGTTGACCAGAGCAGAAGTACAAAGATGTGTGTAAAAATTAAGTGAAGGCACTGGACATGAGTCTGCCATCCTGGGAAAATGAAGCTACAGACCGATCCAAGTGAAGATGTATTCTGACGACGCACCCTATGCTGGGTGAACAGAAGCTCTTGAAACACGGAGAAGTAAAACGGCACGACATTAGGGAGAAGGAAAACAAACAAAAAAATCCTCAGAGATTTTCCATTGAAAGGTTGCATCATTCTATAGTCAGTCATGACTGAAAGGGACTGCTATTGTCAGTCGTGACTGAAAGGGACTACTATTGTCAGTCATGACTGAAAGGGACTGCTGTAGTCAGTCGTGACTGAAATGGATTACTATGATTAATCATGATTGAAAGGGAGTGCTACTGAAGCTACTATAGTCAAGATAACGGAACTACAGTTGTCAGACATGACCTAAAAGGGACTACTATTGTCAGTCATGACTAAAAGAGACTACTATAGTCAATCAAAACTGAAAGGAACTGCCTATATTCAGTCATAACTGAAAGGAACTTTTATAGCCAGTCATGACTGAAAGAGGCTACTATAGATAGTCATGACTAAAAAGGACTATTATAGACAGTCATAACTGAAAGGGGCTACTATAGACAGCTATGACTGAAATGGACTACTATAGACAGTCATGACTGAAAGGGGCTACTGCTACTACCATACAATAATATCCAACATACCTATGCCCAGCATGGGGTTATTTGTCTGACCCTAGAGCTGACACAGAACGTGTATTGTTGATAGTTAATCTCTGTTCCTCGTATGTCGTAGATGCCCTGCACACATTTGATGAGTACCACATTTGTAGGTAGGCATCCGGCTCTTCCTGTATGCATTTTGTTGAATATCATCATCATCTGGTTGATCAGTTCGGAGACTGGTTGTAAGGTTGTCTATGTCTCTCCATGTGACCCTGTCCTCTGAGGTTCTCTTCATTGCAGCATAAGTTGGTACTTTAATGTCTCTGCATGTCTGAGATATAAAGGCGAGTCTTGGTCGCCTTGGTCCTTTCTTCCCTTGAATCTTGCCCTCTAGTATGTTCTATAGATGACTATCATGTCTTATATCGTGACCCAGCTAATTCAACCGACGTTTTTGTGTCAAATGCAATATCTGTCTTTGTGCGTCCACATCATTGAGTACATTGTCATTGTATCTTCTTTTTTCCCAACTCACTCCTTCCATTCTACGGCACCACCACATGTTTCAAACGCTTCCAAGCTGTTTTCATCCTTTTTGCGAAAGTCCATGTTTCAGCCCCATACATTGCAATTGGCCATATATGTATGGCGATTATTCTTTTCATCAGTTCTATCCTGATATTCTTTGAGGTTAACAATTTCTGTTTTTTACTAAAGCTCTTTTTTGCCATTGCAATCCTTATCTTAATTTCTGTCTCATTGCGGGCATCTTCTGTTATGGTTTCCCCCAAATATGTAAACTTCTGTACTTGTTCGATCGATGGATATAATCATGCGCTTATGCTGCTTAGATATTACAAAAGCCTTTGTCGTCGATGTCTTGATTTTCATGCCAAAATTTTTGGCAGTGATATTAATTTTATCAAGCAGTATTTGCAACGTTGATACTGAACCTCCCATTATCGCTTGGTCATCAGCAAATTTGATGACGTTAACTTTCATACCATTAACTTCGACACCCCTGCAACCTTTATTATAACTCTGCATAAGCATGGCCACCATTATCTCAGAATCTGTCGTACCCCCTGTTATAGAGACTCTGTGAAAGCAAGCATCTCTGTCGTACCCCCTGTTATAGAGACTGTGAAAGCAAGCATCTCTGTCGTACCCCCTGTTATAGAGACTGTGAAAGCAAGCATCTCTGTCGTACCCCCTGTTATAGAGACTGTGAAAGCAAGCATCTCTGTCGTACCCCCTGTTATAGAGACTGTGAAAGCAAGCATCTCTGTCGTACCCCCTGTTATAGAGACTCTGTGAAAGCAAGCATCTCTGTCGTACCCCCTGTTATAGAGACTCTGTGAAAGCAAACATCTCTGTCGTACCCCCTGTTATAGAGACTCTGTGAAAGCAAACATCTCTGTCGTACCCCCTGTTATAGAGACTCTGTGAAAGCAAGCATCTCTGTCGTACCCCCTGTTATAGAGACTCTGTGAAAGCAAGCATCTCTGTCGTACCCCCTGTTATAGAGACTCTGTGAAAGCAAGCATCTCTGTCGTACCCCCTGTTATAGAGACTCTGTGAAAGCAAGCATCTCTGTCGTACCCCCTGTTATAGAGACTCTGTGAAAGCAAGCATCTCTGTCGTACCCCCTGTTATAGAGACTCTGTGAAAGCAAGCATCTCTGTCGTACCCCCTGTTATAGAGACTCTGTGAAAGCAAGCATCTCTGTCGTACCCCCTGTTATAGAGACTCTGTGAAAGCAAGCATCTCTGTCGTACCCCCTGTTATAGAGACTCTGTGAAAGCAAGCATCTCTGTCGTACCCCCTGTTATAGAGACTCTGTGAAAGCAAGCATCTCTGTCGTACCCCCTGTTATAGAGACTCTGTGAAAGCAAGCATCTCTGTCGTACCCCCTGTTATAGAGACTCTGTGAAAGCAAGCATCTCTGTCGTACCCCCTGTTATAGAGACTCTGTGAAAGCAAGCATCTCTGTCGTACCCCCTGTTATAGAGACTCTGTGAAAGCAAGCAGCCCTGCTCTACCACCTGTTATAGAGACTCGATGAAAGCAAGCAGCCCTACCCCCTCAATTATATAAATTGAATCCGTGAGACCTTCTGTGATTGAAACAATCGCTTTTTGATTTTCATACAGGTTAAAGAACAACCTAATGAGTGATCTTTCTATACCTATTTGCTGCAAAATCGTAAATAATTTGCTCCAGGGGATTCGATCAAAGGCTTTCTCGTAATCAATAAAACAGATAAACAGTGTACGTCCCTCATAGATCATTCTTTCTGCGAGAAGCCACAATGATCCGAAGGCATCCCATGTACCTCTGGCTTTGCGAAATCCAAACTGGTTATCTTTCAGTACCTTCTCTATTTTCCCATCAATTCTCATATTAATAGTGTTCAACATAATTTTAGATGCATGTGTCATCAAACTTATCGTTCGGAATTGACCGCATTCTATAGCATTTTCTTTTTTTGGCAAAGAAGTTAATATTGAAGTTGTGTGATCTGTTGGCCATACTCGCTTGTTGTAATTGTCATTAACATGTTGAGAAAGTAAATCATGAAAAGTGCCTCCCGCTGCTTTGTGTAGCTCAAAAAGGTAATTCATTTATCCCTGGTGCCTTGTTGTTCGGTATTAAAGAAAGTGCCTTATTAAATTCGTATCTAGGTATAGTTAATCGCTCTTCTGTCAATGGTATGTTATTTAGTGCTGTGCTATCTTGATAGAGGCCCTCATTATTGTATAGTTCTTTAAAATATTCTCTCCATCTTACTTTTTTTGTTTTCTGAGTCTGTTATTGGTTTCATATTCTTATCATTAATCATCCGTAATTGCATGCCATTAGGTTTATGAAAAGATAGCTTTACTTTCTTGTGGACTTGATCGAATTTCCCTGCTCTCTCCAGATCTTCAATTTCCTCGCATTGTTCTATCCATCGCTTTTCTCTCGCCATATAGCATTCTCGAACCAGTTCATTCTTGATACGCTTATACGTTGCAATACCATGCTCTGTATTAATGGTTTTCCATTTGTGTCTGTCCTCCATTTTGTTTAGCATTTCAGGTGTTACCCACGGTTTCTTGTTTTCTGCTTTCTTTTTACCCCATGTTATCTCTGCTGCCTCTTTTATATTCTGTCATATGATCTATATCTTCATGACAATGTTTTTTCCCGGAAGTAGAAGTCACCGAATATACAATATGTTATTATAGGATCCGACGATTCACTTCTTTTTCACTAAGAAAACGCATGCTCTTATGGCGATCTGGTCGCCCAGCACTCAGTTTGTTTGTATATCTATCTACACCTGGTTAACTTTAAAGTAAAGTAAAGTAACCCATAGCATTACTGCCGTAGGGGTGTGAGGTGTTAGTGATCTCACATTTCAAAGGCTCGGCTATGTGAGGGCGGTAACCATCTCCTTTCCCTCGCCGCATTTACTTCCCGGACTGATTCTGTACCCATTTAAGGCTGGGTCGACCTCGGAGCCATTGCGGTTTGAATAAACATTTCCGCCTAAATTGGGGAATGTAGCCAGGACCACTCAGATGCGAAGCCAGCTCGCTAACCACTGCGCTACGCTGCTCCCTTAGTAGCCGTGCCTAAATTGATAATAACATTAGTTTGATGTAGCTTTCCAGTTTCTTTGAACGTAAATATTTAGACAAGCAAAACATAGTTCAGAAAGTGAATAAAGCAGCAAAAATAGACTTTGAAAAAAAAAAACTTGCTTATAAAATCAAGACTGATAGTAAAAGTTTTTTTTACAAATTTTAGAAATAATCAAAGAACGAAAGACAAAGTACGTCCTCTCATAGATAGCATAGGCAAAATAATAAGTGGTAATAGAGAGGTAGCTAATCTACTCAATCAGTACTTTGGAACAGTCAACATAAAAACGACTGCTACAAGATCCAAGAGCTTATAGATATTTTCCAAAGAGACGCGGATACAGTATGATTAAGATCAGTCTGTATAATGGAGAAAATGGCTTTTTACAAATTTAAGGGGTTGAAAGTGGATAAATATCCAGGTCTATATGGTATTCATCCAAAATTGTTGTTTGAAATTAGAGACCAACTAGCAAAACCATTGGCTATATTATGTTCTCAATCACTTGCAAGCGGAGGGAAGGCGTGGACTAGTTGTTAAGTGACACGGCTCACAACCAGAAGGTGCTGGGTTCAATCCCCTACACAGCACCTGCCGTTAACCCGGAGAAGCAAACCCATAGAAAGTGCAGGAAGAAGCAGGTCCTTTCATAAAATGCGTGCTGAAGGCGGATTCACAAAAATAAAAACCACAGTGCAACGTACACGGGGTTGGAGATTAGAGAAATAAGACGAACGAAAAAAATAAAATTGCAAAAGGGATTGTACCACGGGATTGGAAAGATGCAGGAGTGATCCCCCTTATTTAAAAAAGACAAAAACATCAGATGCAGCAAATTATAGACCTGTGAGTTTAACGAGCCTAGTCTGTAAATTGTTAAGAGTTAATAATGAAAGAAAACATTGTAATGCATTTAAAGATGGTTAATCTAATCATAAATAGTCAGCCTAGATTTATTAGAGGGAGATTAATTAGAATTCATGGAGGAGGTTACTAAAATGATTAAAAAAAAGGGAGCCAGTGGATGTCAATTATCTAGGCTTTTGATAGAGTACTTCATTAAAGATTATTTAGAAAATTAAAATCATATGAGATAGGTGTGGAAGCTGTCACACGGATTGGACATTGGTTAACGGGAAGAAGAGTGGGCGTAAATAAGGAATGCCTCTGAGTGGATTGACGTGAAAAGTGGAGGGCCACAGGGCTCGGTTTTGGGACCAATTTTGTTCTTGATATATATAACCGATTTGAACATTGATATCGCATCCATGATTGCAAAATTTGCTGATGACACAAAACTATGCAGTAGTGTCTCATCTAAACCAGAAGTGGATAAATTTCGATCGAATTTAGATAAAATTCGAGAATGTCGATGAGCTGGCAAATGAGTTTAATGTAGATAAACGTTCAGTAATCTTTTCTTCTTCTTCTTCTTCTTCGAACGCTGTCAGACGTCAACCTGTATTTGTTCTAGGAAAGCAGCAGTCATCCCGAGGCTGTCGACACTGCCATAGAGCTTGTCTAGTGTTGCCACTGGTGATGGCCACATGTGCTTTCTCTGGTCCTCGTATGTAGGGCAATTTTGCAGCAGATGTTCAGCGGTCATTTTCCCGGTACTACAAGTGTATTCGTCAGTGCCACCTATCTTCAGTTTATTGAATAGGTGGTACATCAGTCTGTTGTGGCATGTGCGGAGTCTGAAGACCCCGACCTGGTCTCTTCTGTTCAACTGGTAATATGCATAATTTTTTGTGTACCCAGTATGCTCTGTTTCCAATTTGGCCATGTATCTGGCCCTAATAAGCCTTTTGGACTCTTCGTAGGTCACACTAGAATCTGGTTGTGGTAATCTTGCACCTTCTTTTGCCAGTCTGTCTGCCTCCTCGTTGCCTGGGATGTTACAGTGGGATGGAACCCTTTGTAACACTACTCTTTTTGGTGCGTACTGCTGGCATAGTTGACAGAGTACTGCTCTTAAATCATTAAGTTCAGTATTTTTCTGGCTTTTTAGTGCTCTGACTACGACCAGGGCATCTGTAAACAGGACTATCTGTCTTTCATTGCTGTCGCCTGTCAGCATTGCTTCTACTGCAGCCCTCAGTGGCTCTGCCTCCGCTCTGAAATTGCTTGACAATTTTCCAGTTGCCACTGACAGTGTTATTTTTCTACCATTTGGTAGGCTTAGGAATAACCCTGCCCCTCCGTTCTGTGTTGTGTTTGTTACAGAACCGTCGGTGTATGCATGGGTCCAGTCCATGCTTGGGTAGTTTTTCGTTATGTACTTCAGGGTTATGTCTCTTCTTTCTTTTTCAGTCTGGCTGTTCTTATTTCCAATACCTGGTATATTTTCTACCACCTGCGGAATGATATGCTGCTTCCAGGTAGGTTTACGTATAGTAGGGATTGGCTTTGGTATTGTTATGATGTTCATAGGGTCTTCGCTAATATTTGCTTTGGCTATTTCTGCAAAGTTTCTCCGCTTTAGTTTCCCATTTCCAAATCTATTTAGTCTCTGATGCATTGGATGGTCTTTCAGTCTTCTGAGTTTCTCTGCTTGCTGCTGGGCTCTGCAGTCTCTTCTGTCGGTCATGGATTGTAGTTTTGTAATCTTTTCAAGTTCTACAATTGGCGTTGACTTCATGCCTCCTGTTATAACTCTCATGGCTTGGTTTTGAAGTTTGCTAATTTTATCGAAGTTCACCTTTGTTGCTGTTGTCCATGCTGCAATGCCATACTCGAGAACTGGTCTCACTCTTCCAGTGTACAGTTTCTTTAGTATACTTTCGTCTGCTCCCCAGCTTGTGCCACCAAGTTTCCTCATGATTGCCATTCTTTGTCTGGCTCTCATTCGGTTTCTCTCGATATGACTTTTCCATGTCATGCGCCGATCAAATGTGACTCCCAGGTAGTTTGGGTTGTCGTTTGGCCGCAGATATTTGCCATTAAGACTTATTTTGGTGTTCTGGGGTTTATTTGAAAGCGAGAATATCGTACATGTTGTTTCTTCCGTACAGTAATCAACATATTATGGATCATAATTACAGAATTGACAATAGCAATATTAGAAGGATAGAAAAGGAAAGGAACTTAGAGGTTATAATAGATCATACAGGTAAAGTGAGTTAGTAAGTCCAGGTAACAGTGAGTACAGAAGTGATTGTAATGTGCACAGGTGTGGAGTACTTATCGTGGATGAAATATAAATATGCTGGAAATGATACAAAAAAGAGCGACAAAGCTGATAGTGGGATTTCAGAATTGCAGTTATGAGGAAAGACTCAGAAAAACCGGCCTACAGAGTTTAGAAATATGAAGAATTCGATAGGATTTATCACCGGTTATAAGATAATCAAAGGAACGGATAAATTCGACTTATAACAAGTATTTCAAAATACAGCCACCTACAAGAACGAGAGGGCATAGCTACACATTATTAAATAAAGAAAGGTCCAGATTAGATATTAGGAAATATTTTTTTTAGTCAGAGAGTGTTGAATGCTTGGAATGCATTGGCACAGAAAGTAGTGGAGGCAGGGAAATTAATGCATTTAAAAATAGATTGGATGCGCATAGCTTTTAGAGCAAGGAAATATAAAATTGAAACTGGTTGTATACAGACTCTGCAGTGTCTTCTAAAGCAGAATAAAGACATTACATTAAGTTAGGTCACCACCTACATGGCCATCGATGATGCATGCAATGAGGTGGAGCACAATGTACCCCAGTACTTGTGAACAAGGAGGCCTTGTAAACAATGAGTTTCCCAACGACTATTTACCATAACACTATTGTATTTTTCAGTGACCTCATTTTTTACAGCACGTGCATCTTTGAGAAACTTTGCTTGCATGTCTTTGCTGTGCATGCTAGAACATTTTCAAGAAACTTAAAAACAGACACAGAAGTCTTGAAAACTGCGGCTAAAGTTCAAATGGCAGAAGAAAATACAAAGACAAGTGCTACTCTTCAAAGACGCGCTGTTAGTTGTTGCGATGCTGGGGAGCCACACATAAAAATACAGACCTAAAGGTATTAAGTGTGATGCTCTATTAAATTACATCACCTGTTCAAGAGAGTTGCGATGCAAGGGAGTCAATCTCATTGCAGCATTCTTGGCAGTGAAGAGACTGGCAGACTGGCAAGAGAACGTGAAAAGCTACCATAGATCATAAATAGGTATAACTTATGAAGAGGTCAAGAAGTATTTCAAGGGTTGATGCAGGAACAACTTGGAAGCAGAGTATTTAGATCAACAAACAAATGACGCATATTACCAGCTCAGCAAGCTGAACTAACTCCACGCAGGTCACAATAGATTGAGATGTCATCCGTTGAATGCAGGTGCGACACTAATAGAATGGCTGCTGAACATATGTTACAAAGATGTCAAACACGTGAAGAACATAGAAAGCCCATATGGGTATGACTAAAAACATTCCCGGACACGCTCTTTGGAGAAACTCACGGCCTCAAGCTAGCCACTCCTTTCTTTTGATATTTTCAAGTTAAATCGTGCAAGCACACAAAACAGAAGAAGAATCTAGTATATGCTTGGCTGTATCGTTGAATTCTTCTTGAAGATGTACGTTAATCATCTTTATTATCTGTCCTTAGTCTCCAACTGTAATGAGCAATGGCCTGTTCTTTGCTATGATTTTGTATTTATATGTAATTTATGGCAACCTAAAATGAAACCATCTAGTGATGAAGGTCTGCAGCTTGGATTTAGTAATCCTTGTTATTGTAACAGGTCCCGCCGGAGCAAGAGAGTTTAGGACAGGGGTGATGTGGTTGCTGATAACAAAGATACATGAACATGTTAAAGCTTAAAGGTACCCGAATGCGTGTCAAGGTCACTCACTGTATTAACAAAGAAAAACAGAGTTGGGGCAAGGAATGTGGACAGGTAGGAGCTGACCACTGGCGTTCCGATTTGGGTAGTGGGAGAATGAGTGACAGATGTATTGGCAGCAGAGCTTGCTGCGATACATGAGTGACAGGTGTGCAAAGTATTTCGTTCCAATAACGACTGAAAAGAGCCACCCCCCCCTTCCCTAGATGCATTGGTCAGCTCTGATTCTGATTGAGTGTATATAACTCGAGACAAATTTTAGCTCAGGAGGCTGGATGGAGAGGAGAGGACAGCGAATGAGAGTGAATGTAGATAGGAGTCTGGTTTAGCTCACCGACTTAGATAGAGGAGCAATTGATAAACTGTTGTACGAATGTTAGTGAATGAACAGGATCGCTCAAATAGGTGTGTGAGTTTTGTATTAATAGATAATCTGAACGTGTGTTGTAAGCAGGACACATTGTGAACGAGGTATGTCCAGATCGCCCGCCTTAGGGGATTTTAGTGAGGAAGTTTTTGATAAGCTGTGTTGAGGATGCAGTTAAAGAGATATGAGTGTGATGTGTGTGGCAATAGAACTGGGTAATGATAGTTGGGAATTCCATCAAGAGCTAATGCTTAAAATGTCCGCTTTAGTTAATATTTATATTAACATATAGAAATACTTAGTTAAGATGATATATATTGTATTGTGTTTGTAACTTCACTACTCATTTTTCTGGTATGAGTATTATATAATAAATATGCCATCTACTGTGTGCTATATTATTTGCAGTGTGTGGTCAGGAATGATGTGGATGAGTGTGATAAGCTAGAATAACCCTAGGGCAAACAGTGGGATCTGCTACATTATGAGCCAACTAATGTGTTTTCAGTAAGCTGTTACCTGAGGTTTCAGATCCAGTGCCGGCCATGCCGGTGATGAGGCTTGAAATAACGAGTGGCAGTATCAGCACCTTGAGCATGTTCAAAAAGATACGTCCTGGAAACTGGAAAGACAAACTGCAGTAGGAAGCCATGGGCCAGTTACAATTCTACTCCTCAACGTCTAATGGAAATATTGGGAATATGGTGGTAGCTATGTGCGGAAAGGGGTCAAGGTAAAGGTGATTCAAGAGAATACATGGCTGCTGGTATTGAAGTGTTAGAAACTACAGTGAACTATACTTCAGCATGTTTTGGGGTAGGCAGACTAGTTCTCAGGTACCCATTTACAGCACCGAGTGGTGCGTGACGAGAGCAGTAACTTAAACCCAATACATTTGCCGTGAGATTCCAAGCACTCAGCCACTCGCAGGCTCTCAGGGATACAATTAAACGGCAGACATGAGACAGAAAGTGTTTCCAACACATGGGCTAACTTTATAAATGAACGTGTCTTTTAAACACTTCCGCGTTTACCATTTCTCAACTTCTTTGAGCATCGAATACACACCAACAATCTGACAATGAGAACTGAGATTTATTGATCCATTGACGTTGATTGCCCAAAACGAGAAGTCACTCTTTTGTGCGCCCTGAATAGATGGCGGGTTTCAGTAGCTTTCGTCATATCCTTATCGTGCTGATGTAGGTGAACCGGGGTCCTCTAGGCTGTTGTGCTATGCTTGGTTTCATTTGCGCTGTGCTCACTACTGCAAGGGAATTGTTGTTGTTATTCTTGTTGTTGTTATTCTTGTTGTTGTTATTCTTGTTGTTGTTATTCTTGTTGTTGTTATTCTTGTTGTTGTTATTCTTGTTGTTGTTATTCTTGTTGTTGTTATTCTTGTTGTTGTTGTTGTTATTCTTGTTGTTGTTATTCTTGTTGTTGTTATTCTTGTTGTTGAATGCCCGAAATAAGTAAGTTTACTATTTCGAGCGCCCTGAAAAAGGCATAAAGTGCAGGGTTACATTAGCTTTCCTCACTTTTCGAGCGCGCTAATGAAGGTGAACTGCGGTCCTCCAGGTGGTTATGCTCTGCTTGATTTCATCTGCGTGACGCTCACTACTATGGGGATTACGTCGATCCACATCTCGTCAGTCAGACTGCCTTGAAAACATATGTTTCTAGAGAACACTACAAAGAAGAGAGATAGTGGTCTTGGTCAGTATATTGTGCCCGACTCTGATACGACATCCAGATCAGTATGTTGTGCTTGACCGGTCTAGCGGTTTACTGTATAGAGTGATCCTTTCACAGAATCCTGCCCTAAAACCAACTGCATATCCATTTTTGTTGTCCTAACAAGTTATTATAGTTGCACTCACAGTTGACATGTGCAGGTTCAGTTAATTAGTCTGCCATGGAATATGACGTTTCAAAGTGATTTCTCCGTGAGTCAGAATGCTTGCACATACAGCAGACTGTGGTCTGACCCTTAATCTTTGCTTCAGAAGCTACGTAAGAGGTGGCCACAGCATGCGTGGATAGCACGTATATGATCCAGAAAAACACAGATTATATAAGTTAAACACGTAAACGGTGAATTGTGAGAACATCTAAGAGGCCGGTGCAGTAATGTGTACAATTAGTCAGGAGCAAAGTCATTCGAATCCTTAATTGGTACCATTTGCATAGAGAAACTGAGTATCTTTATTGATGCTATCTGTTTTAAACAAAGTATAATATAAAATATCCGAGTTGTCTGCCGGGAACTTTTTGTATGACAAGGACAAGAATAGCACCACTGCCTCACAGAGAGCATGTAGTAAGAGATGACTAACTGTGTGACATGGCATAACACCCGGTCATGATTAGGTGGTTTGATTAGAGTAGCATAGATGACGAATAACAGGCTGTGGGTCTACTTTGCTCTAGTGTTTGAGTCTATTGAGATGGACTCGCACACCAGTTAACCATCCTCCTTAAGCGATTTTTCTAACGCAGTGGAGTATTAGGCTGCTCGAGCCCAGCCCGCTAAACAGGAAAGCCTTCTCCCGGCTACATCCAGCTCATACCAGAGCTGGAACCCGTACAGGGCATCTGCCCCTGTAGAAGCACAGGTCGACTAAGAATATTATTAAAAAATATAATTTTAAATTTAATTCAAATACGTAATATTCTTTAATATCTCTCTGTCTAAATTAAACGCAACATGTAGGTTTCGCCTCAAGACCCAAACTCAAATGGTGAATGTTCAGAGTTCCAGGCCTACCTCAAAGGTCTGCATTGTTGTCTCGTTCTTTACTATTTGTTACCTTTTTCCAGTTTCCCTCGTTGATGATGCTATGATAATATGATGCTATAATACTATGATGCTATGCTGCTATGATGCCGAGCAGCGGACAACGGAGATAAAGGGATTATCTCATCATCGTCTGTCACTACAATCAGCCAAACCATCAATTAGCTATTGCTCACCATAACGCTAGCCTGAACACGGTCATAGCATCAGAGCATTTTAGTATTTACCACTGGCAGTATGGTTTAAGTTGATTTCCAAGAGTAAGAAAGCTAGGGCATCCTTTTACATGCACATGTTGTGTTTCAGAAAGTTGGGCTGGAATTTGAGAACGCGGTTACTGCAAAGGATAATGGGAATGATTGTAAAACGAGGTGTGACAGAAGAAGGCTAGACCTTGTAACCACTTGGAAGTACTGGCCTGCTGTCTTCAAGTTTTAAAACTCATTTATATGGCCTATTCGCTCAATTTAAATCAGGGATTCACCACTGCAGATATCCCTCTTACAGGAAATCTACATACAACAACTAGCACATGCAGTTTCTGTAGCACTGATTTTACATGATTAAGTTGTGAACAACACGCACAACTCGCTTTATTTCACCTCTCTTTTCATATGTTGGAAGGTTACAGTGACCCTATTCTTTACATCCCGGGTACCACTCTTGAGTTTTTATTCTAATCTCAACGTACCAAGAGTCAAACCAAATGACCTTAACATGACTTATACATTCTGAGTCCTTAGTCGACCCGTACTTCTACAGGGGCAGATGTCAATGTGTAGGTCCTTAGTCGACCTGTACTTCTACAGGGGCAGATGCCCTTATGTAGGTCCTTAGTCGACCTGTACTTCTACAGGGGCAGATGCCCCTGTGTAGGTCCTTAGTCGACCTGTACTTCTACAGGGGCAGATGCCCATATGTAGGTCCTTAGTCGACCTGTACTTCTACAGGGACAGATGCCCCTGTGTAGGTCCTTAGTCGACCTGTACTTCTACAGGGGGAGATGCCCTATGTAGGTCCTTAGTCGACCTGTACTTCTACAGGGACAGATGCCCCTGTGTAGGTCCTTAGTCGACCTGTACTTCTACAGGGGGAGATGCCACTGTGCATGTCCCAGCTTTGACATGGGATTGATGTAGCTGGAAGAAGGGTTTCATGCCTAGCGGGCTAGGCTCGAGCAGCTTAATACTCCACTGCGTTGGGACAAGCGCTTATGGAGGTTGGTTAATCGAGGTATGAATCCATCTTAATAGACTCAAACACTAAAGCAAAAGTAGAACCGCAGCCTATTCGGCCCCATTTATGCTGCTCCAACAGACCACCTAACCATGCCGGTGTTATGCCATGTCACACAGTAAGTCGCCTATTACTACGTGCTCTCTGTGAGGCAGTGGTGCTGATCTTGTCCTGTCCTTATCACACACAAAGACCCTGGCAGACTATTCAGGTTGCTTATAAATTGATAATGATAAAATCTGAAAGCTACTTGTTGATTCTATGTCACTGATCTTCCCCTGTATGGAATCCAGGATGCATTTCCTGGGAGGAAAGAAAATGACCACTGCTTTCTATTATACTTGAGAGTGTGTCAGGTTGTGTATGGGGTTAGTATAGTTAACTAATCATATAAAACAAAGGACCAGAAAAACCATATTAAAATGAGAAAAGATTATAACCCATCCTTCCTGGCTGGTCAGCTGTAGTGGAGCCCCCTGTCCTCGTAAAGAGAAGCAAAGGCGAACTCATGATGATGATGATGTGGAATTCTTTTATGGCAAGGTCAAACATATATATACTACCCCAGCCCATTAACTTTCATTCTGCTCACGTCAATCATATACCTTCCAAAACAGGGGGCTTAAACACGCATGTAGACGAGTACTTGCAGTGTGGCGGCTTTAGAATCAATTGTTTTATACAGTGAGGTTGCTAACCCCATGCAGAATCCTCTTCAACTGCCGTTCAGTGCATGCTTGGAAAATTATAGTGGCACTATTGTTTTCGAACCGGGCACTACTCAGGTAAACCAACCTAAGTAACAAATATATATAAACCTACTTTCATCTACCGCCCCCGCCCCCCTTCCATGTATAACAGCTTTCCATTTCACCTCGTCAGCAGCAACCCCCACCCTCCCCAACTCACCTCCAGATAAAACAGGGTTCTATATTGATTTTGACCAGAAAATTACCCCCAGATAAGACAGGTTTCTATATATTTCTTGACCAGCACATTACCTCCAGATAAAACAGGTATCTATAGTCCTCATAAGTCCACACACTTCGCAGGGAGAGACCCAAGATAATACCAACATTCACGGCCAGTAAAATCAATATGATGAGCAGGTTCGATTTCAGCGCTCTCTTCAGACATTGCAAATTTATTTTTGAACACATGCCTTCCATGTCAATATCTTCACTGGCCTTGTTCCTTGAATCTCAGTTCATTTTCTTCAATTCAGATGTATAGCCGCTCTAAAATTGGGAATATATAGATGACAAATTAACGGAACTATGTCACTATTTAACAATGTTATAACTATTGCATAAACTCATAAATCAATCAATCATTAATCTAGGTATTGTTGGTACCTGTGGAGTATAGGTCTTCAACAAATACTTGTCTAGTCCACTAGTTACGTGTGACCCCAATCTCAGCGTCGCTTACCTCGTCATCATCTTCTTATCTCAGTATTAAGCTCTTCTCTACATTTATGTCTTGGTCTAACTAAAGATGCAAGAACAGGGAACGCCTTCTAGAATTATTAAAGTGCTTTTCCTAATGCCTTCGCGGTCTATTGTCAGCGTCTTCTACTTTCTCACCATACCAAAGCAGTTGATCGGATCATTTCTAACAGTTACATGATATCTATCGTATCCTACCCCTTCAGTGTACACTTTTGTGTTTGATTATCCGGTGTGTGTTTTATACATGTCTTATATGAATAGAGGACAATGCCCCAAAGGAGATGTGTAGGAATTGGGAAGGGGAGGGGGCAACAAAGCAGGAGATATGTTGGAATGGGGGGGGGAGACAACCACGCAGGAGATATGTTGGAATGGGGGGGGGGGGAGGAGACAACCACGCAGGAGATATGTTAGAATGCGGGGGGGGGGGAGACAACCACGCAGGAGATATGTTGGAATGGGGGGGGGGGGGAGGAGACAACCACGCAGGAGATATGTTGGAATGGGGGGGGGGGAGGAGACAACCACGCAGGAGATATGTTGGAATGGGGGGGGGGGAGACAACCACGCAGGAGATATGTTGGAATGGGGGGGGGGAGGAGACAACCACGCAGGAGATATGTTAGAATGCGGGGGGGGGGAGACAACCACGCAGGAGATATGTTGGAATGGGGGGGGGGGGAGACAACCACACAGGAGATATGTTGGAATGGGGCGGGGGGGGGAGACAACCACGCAGGAGATATGTTGGAATGGGGGGGGGGGAGACAACCACGCAGAAGATATGTTGGAATGGGGAGGGAGGAGACAACCACGCAGGAGATATGTTGGAATGGGGGGAGGGGAAGACAACCACGCAGGAGATAAATTGGAATAGGGGGGGCGCGAGACAACCACGCAGGAGATATGTTGGAATGGGGGGGGGGGGAGACAACCACGCAGGAGATATGTTGGAATGGGGGGGGGGGGAGACAACCACGCAGAAGATATGTTGGAATGGGGAGGGAGGAGACAACCACGCAGGAGATATGTTGGAATGGGGGGGGGGGGGGGAGACAACCACGCAGAAGATATGTTGGAATGGGGAGGGAGGAGACAACCACGCAGGAGATATGTTGGAATGGGGGGAGGGGAAGACAACCACGCAGGAGATAAATTGGAATAGGGGGGGCGCGAGACAACCACGCAGGAGATATGTTGGAATGGGGGGGGGGGGGGGGAAACCACGCAGGAGATATGTTGGAATGGGGGGGGGGAGACAACCACGCAGGAGATATGTTGGAATGGGGGGGGGGGGGGTAGACAACCACGCAGGAGATATGTTGGAATGGGGGGTGGGGGGGAGACAACCACGCAGGAGATATGTTGGAATGGGGGGAAGGGGGGGCAGACAACCACGCAGGAGATATGTTGAAATGGGGGGGGGGGGGAGACAACCACGCAGGAGATATGTTGGAATGGGGGGGGGAGGGGGAGACAACCACGTAATAGATATGTTGGAATGGGGGAGAGACAACCACGCAGGAGATATGTTGGAATGGGGGAGGGGGGGGGGAGACAAACACACAGGAAATATGTTGGAATGGGGGGGGGGGAGAGACAAACACGCAGGAGATATGTTGGAATGGGGGGGGGGGAGACAAACACGCAGGAGATATGTTGGAATGGGGGGGGGGGGAGACAAACACGCAGGAGATATGTTGGAATGGGGGGGGGGGGGGGAGAACCACGCAGGAGATATTTTGGAATGGGGGGGGGGGAGAACCACGCAGGAGATATTTTGGAATGGGGGGAGGGGAGAACCACGCAGGAGATATGTTGGAATGGGGTGGGGGGAGCGACAAAGACGCAGGAGATGTGTTGGAATCGGGGTACCACCACGCAGGACATATATAATAGTGGGGAACAACGCCACGGAGGTGATATGTAAGCAGACATTTAATTAGTTAGTTTGATCAAACCACAAGCATGTCTCCAAACCGTCTGGAGTCTATATAAACAAACTGCAAGGCTTTTGATTAAGTTAGAGACCAAGAAATAGTTGGTTCTGCCTGTATCTTCTTGGTTTACCTTCGTACTTCGATATTTATGACGTCAATGAAGTCAGCAGTCAGCTCGAGGCTCCTTATATTTCAATACGGTATCTGGTGACACGAAACCAGGCTACTGTCAAGTGTCACCATCTTCACCGGTGAATGATGGACAGGTCTATATGACACGTTAAACTGTCATTGTTCCAGTGAAACAGGTACACAAATGTGACGTACCGATGACTTTATGACAGATATTACTCCTCAATCTGATGTGCCGTATATGTAGTCTGAAGATGATCACGTGATCTAGCCTTGAGAGCTGTCGTTCAGCGTTACTGTCTCTATGACCAGGGCGTTCTCTTTCACCTGGTGATGAGAAAGTGACTCATTATTGTGTTGTCTCTTCCCCGTTGTGATGAGAGAGGAACTCATTATTGTGTTGTCTCTTTCCCCTAGTGATGATAGAGTGACCCATTATTGTGTTGTCTCTTTCCCCTTGTGATGAGAGAGTGACCCATTATTGTGTTGTCTCTTTCCCCTTGTGATGAAAGAGTGACTCATTATTGTGTTGTCTCTTCCCTCTAGTGATGAGAAGGTGACTCATTATTGTGTTGTCTCTTCCCCCTAGTGATGAGAGAGTGACCCATTATTGTGTTGTCTCTTTCCCCTTGTGATGAGAGAGTGACCCAATATTGTTTTGTCTCTTTCCCCTAGTGATGAGAGAGTGACCCATTATTGTGTTGTCTCTTTTCCCTAGTAATGATAGACTGACCCATTATTGTGTTGTCTCTTTCCCCTTGTGATGAGAGAGTGACTCATTATTGTGTTGTCTCTTCCCCCTAGTGATGAGAGAGTGACCAATTATTGTGTTGTCTCTTCCCCCTAGTGATGAGAGAGTGACCAATTATTGTGTTGTCTCTTCCTACGCTATTGCTGCAGTCTTCCTTCCCATCTGGCCTTATGCTGTTGTTGTATACATTTGCTGTCTGACAATCTTGTTGTCTTTTAGTTGGTACATGTTCCAGCGAAATTTCTCTTTGCACTTCTGTTTTTATATTTTCTTTTAAATTTGAGAATCATCTTCTTTTATAAAGTTAACAAATTGTGCGTGTTGGTATTCCCTTTACGCTAACTGCGTTAGCGAAGGGCAGCATTAGCTCTGATTTTTTTTTTGCTAGACCTTCAAAAGGATTTTGTTTGATCCTGTCACTGTCCAGACAATTTAGTCTCTGGTACATGATATGCACAGTAAATGAGTTGACAGCAGCGCAGTGAATGAGCTGACAGTAGTCAGCGACTCATAGCTGGCTTCTAGCATCCGGGTCAGCGATTGACACCTGATGAAGACCCTATTCAGCATCAAAGTATCGACCCTGGGACCAGGCTGAAATAGTGTAGTCTGATTAAAAGAATAAGGATCGCAGAGAGAAGGCAAACCTGGTTCCTTAACCGCCGCGCTGAAACCGGATGTGCCGAACCGAAAGGCGCAGATGTCGCAGCCTCGCTGTTAACTACGACATAACGACACGCCGTCCTTTTTCAGGACAAACGCAGAAGAAGAAGAATATTATCTTTACTAATCAAAATCAACCAAACCATTTCACTCCCTCCGAAGCATAGGTCCTCACCAGATTCTCGCTCAGTCTTACTGTCATGTCAATCATTTCCAGCTCCCCCCCCCGCCCAAACCCCCCCCCCCGCCCAAACCCCCCCCCCCCTTCCTCCCCCCCCCCCACCCCACCCACTTTCCTTGCATTTTTCGGTTTGTCTTGGCATCACTTCTCAAGCAGTATTTAAGTCTGCCCCTACATCTCTTGCCCTAAGGAATCCAGAACAGAGACTGTCTTAACTTAACTTAACGTCTTTATAATGGTTTAGAAGATTCTGCAGAGTCTATATACAACTAGTTACTTTGACGGTAGTTAACCAATGTGCGAGTCCTTCTTAATAGACTCAAACATTATATCAAGGTAGATCCGCAGCCTGTTAAGCGTCGTTTATGTTGCTCTTTACAAATCACCTAACCATGGATGGTGTCATGCCATCTCACACAGAAAGTCTCCTCTTAGGACATGCTCTCTGTGGGGGAAATGGTGCTATTCTTGTCTTTGGCATACGCAAAAACCCCCGCGGACCACTCATGACTAATGTAATTCTATCAGCTGGTTTCCGTCATGTGTGTCCTTTCCAACACGAACGCCATCTTTCTACGTCTTGCCCCACTGACATCTTTGTACTAACAATCAGCTACAACAAGATACTGTTCTGATCAGTCGTGGGCCATGCAGGGAGGTGCCACAAGAGCACATTATATACTTGTCTTGCTATTTTCTTACCTTCCTTACCATTGTCTCGTTTCATTGTCACTGCTTCCTGTGTCAAGGCTAACATAGTCGTTGTTATTGTGATTCGCTTTATGTTTTATATTTGTGTTGTTCTTTGCACCTGACGAAGACGTTGGAGCGGTAACGTAGGTTTCGTTATGTTTTTGTTTCGATTCGACAGATGAGCCATATTCGTTTATGTTATAATCAACTGGTGTATGTACGGCCAGTGGGCTACTTGAATCATCATCATCCACACTCCTCGCCATTTGGGCGAAGGCTGGGCGCTTATGGGTTTGGTTGGAGTGCAGAACATGAACAAGATTGTTCGAGTATACATGGACATTTGATGTTTGATTGTTCAGACAACAGCCAAGCGGAATTCAACAAAACTATTACATTTAATTAATTAATAATTATGTGTTGATTATATGTATGTGTATATATAGATATGCTTACATTATTGAAAAACTAATAGCATAATAGATATCGTCACGACCAGGACTAACGCAGGAAGAAACATTAGTGTTACCAATAACAAAGTGTTCGAGTTGTGTGAAAGTGTTGTTGGTGTTAGTGTAGGAAGAAATGTGAAAGTGTTGTTGGTGTTAGTGTACGAAGAAATGTGAAAGTGTTGTTGGTGTTAGTGTAGGAAAAAATGTGAAAGTGTTGTTGGAGTTAGTGTAGGAAGAAATGTGAAAGTGTTGTTGGTGTTAGTGTAGGAAGAAATGTGAAAGTGTTGTTGGTGTTAGTGTGGGAAGAAATGCAATGTTGGAAGATGATGGAAAAAAAATATATGTAGGTTGTGCAGAATAGAAGAGAGGCAGGATCGAATGGAATGCGAAATTAGGACAAATGAGAATAGACGGGGTGAGTTAGAAAAAAGGCATTATAAAATAGAAGAGAATCAAAAGAAAATTGAGGCTACTTTGTCTAGTAGAGACGATTAGAAAGAGTTTTGCAGAGAAGTATGCAAATACAAAGGATGATTCAGTGTTGATAGTAGGAGATTCAATGGTTCTGGATGTTTGCAAACATCTGTCAAAACAACATAATAGGTTTGACAAAATTGATATTGGTGGCGCTAAAATTGAGGATATAGAGGCGAAGATCAAGATGACAGGTGACTAAGAGAACAGTCATGCTGTGGTAGTGACAGTTGATAAACAATCTCAAGAAAGATGGTACAGAATTTAAAATGCAAAGATACAAGAGTCTGTTGAGGATAATTGTTGAAAAAAAGTATAGGAAGGCCACCATGATGGGTATTTTAGACAGAGAAGATGGGTCAGACTATCTGTACAGTAAAAAATAGGTGTCAACCTCAGGTTGCGGAAAATGTGTACAAATATGAATATCGATTTGATTGATGTGAAAATGTGTACAGATATGAATATCGATTTGATTGATGTGAAAATGTGTACAAATATGAATATCGATTTGATTGATGTGAAAATGTGTACAGATATGAATATCGATTTGATTGATGTGAAAATGTGTATAGATATGGATATAGATTTAATTGTTGTGAAAATGTGTACAGATTTGGATATATATTTTATTGATGTGAAAATAGACAAATGTAAAATGCTTGACAGGAAAGGTTTCCATGTAAATGAGATAGGACGGCATGTTGCAGCAAAGCAAATGTTTAATGATTATAATAAAATTTTAACTAGTTAGGCCTGTGAACTATGAGACTAAATATAGGCCTAAAACAGGGTGCTATAGAGAAGGAGGTCAGTAGAGAGTTCAAGTCAGGGAAGTGTGAAATCAGTAGTGGAAAGGTAAATATTAAACTGATAAAGCAACCGCAAACGATGGAAAATCCACAACATAACAAACTAAAATGTTTTTATGTAAATGCGAGAAGCGTAGTAAATAAAAGAGAAGAATTGGACCTGTATGTAGAAGAAGAAAAAACAGATATAATAGGATTAACAGAATCATGGACATATAAGGACATTGCGAATAGTAAACTTGAAATAGAGAGATATACAATGTTAAGGAAAGATAGGGGAGACAAGGCTAAAGGAGGTGGCGTTTTATTATACTGTGCGAATTCAGTAAATATAACTATACAAGATGATCTATCATCTGCCAACAAATGTGAAAGTGTATGGGGAGTAATAGATAGGAAGTAAGAGACCATCAGATCATCCGTTGGGATCTTATAGCAAGGAACGACATAAACATAAACTCACGAGCGTAGGACTGCTCTAAGACAGATGTTCAGAAGATGAAAGAGACAGCCAGCCACATAATCTGGAAAGATATTGTCGGAGGTACAGATGTGATGTTGAACAAGAGTGGGAGAGTTTCAAAACAGTTCTAGAAAAGCTAAAAGTGGAATGTGGATACCTAGATTTGAAATTAGATGTAGAGCTGAAAATAAAGAATGGAAAAAGAATATAGAGGCAGGTAATTCGAAAAAAACATATTAGAAATATTTGGACAAGCAAAACATAGCTCAGAAAGTGAAAAATAGGCCTTTAAAAAACCTAATAGGATCAACACTGATAGTAAAAGCTTATTTTTCTATGTTAGAAATAAATAAAGAACGAAAGAAAAAGTAGGCATACATAACACAGGTAAAATAATAAGAGAAAATAGGTAGGCAGCTAATCTACTAAATCAATACTTTGGCACAGTCTTCACGAAAGAAGACGGCTCCAAGATCCCAAAGCCTATATATATTTTCAAATGTGAAATGGACATAGTAGGATTAAAATCAACCTGTATTACTATGTAAACTATGTAGAAGTATTTCATATATACAAAATTAATGGATATATTGAGTTCAGACTTAGATAAAATTCCAGACTGGTCTGTGAAACGAAAAATCGAGTTTATTATATATAAATGTACAGTCATCACCACGGGCAGATCCAATATCGAACATAATTACAGAATGGGCGAGAAAAATATAAGAATGATAGATAAGGAAAGGGACACAGGGATTAAAATAGAGCATACAGGTAAAGTGAGTGAGCAAGTCCAGGTAGCAGTGGATAAGGAAAATGCAATGTCAGGTATGGCTTGGCTTGGCTTCTTTCGTTCTCAATCTCCCGCTACCAAGCTATGAAAGGGCTTAAGTAGCAGAATGTAGTTAAGAGAACTGATTGCGTTGTGCCGTAGTTTACAGGTTGACAAGGCGATATTTGCACCTTTCGGTCCAACACATCCGACTTCAGCAAGCATTTTTTGAGTACCGGGTTAGCATTCCCTCTTCGATCCCTTCCCTTTAGCCCGTCTGCCCTGCTGCAGCCTGTTATCCAGGATCACCGAGTGGAGGTGTAGAAGGGTCTTGGCAGCTCTGATTCGCTGACCCTGACGCTAGCAGTCAGCTATGGGTCGCTGACCATTGCAACTCATGCGCTGCTCCGCATCTTGATCCCCAATGTTAGGTATGATAAAAAGAAATCTTAAATATCGGAGCAAGGAAGTGATTGTCAAACTAAATAAATCATTGGTTAGATCTAGATTTGTGTACTGTGTACAGGGGAGTAGTCCTTATCGTAGAGTAGATATACACATGCTGAAAAGGATACAAAGAAGTGCGACAAAATTGATAGTGGGATTCCAGAATTACAGTTATGAGGAAAGACTCGTAAAAACCGGCCTACAGTGTATAGAAAAGATAATAATTCGATGTGACTTAATGCAGATTTATAAGATAATCAAAGGAAAGATTAAATTAGACTACAACAAGCTTTTCAAAATACAACCACTAACGAGAATAAGAGGGCACATATACAAATTCACTAAAGAAAGGTCAATTTGTTATAAGGAAATATAATGTTTTATTCAGATTGTGGTAAATGCTTGAAATGCATTGCCCCAGAAGGTAGTGAAAGCAGGAACAGTTAATGCATTTAAGAATAGATTGGTGGTGCATAGCTTTTAGAGCAGGGCAATGCAAATGTACCTGTTTGTATACAGACTCTGGTGTTTTTTCTAAACCAGTATAAAGACGTTCAATTAAGTTAAGAAGAGTACATAACAGAAGAAAGTGGATCTTTGCGAGTAGACGCATGCACGTTTTGTAACAATACGATACCCGTTTCTTGATGTTTCTTTTAAGGCATCACCTGTATTCAGTTTGGGAATCTTCACAAGCTATCAACAACTAAGTATCTCCTGCATCTAATAAAACAACGGCTACATGGGTAAACGACTGACGCTTCGCTACATGAAGACAAAACCATGTTTACGTGACAATGGTGTTCATGTCATCAAAACGTGTGTAGTTACAAAAGAACCAATAGAAATGAAGTACTCTCTTATTCTTTTTTTTCTTTCTCTTCATCTTCTTCTTTCTCTTCTTCTTCTTCCTTTTTCTTCTTCTTCTAGTCGTCCGTTCCCAAACTCCCGCCACCAAGACCTGCAAACAATTTTGCAGAAAGCAGAATGTAGTCCGGAATGCGTTGTGTCGCAGTTTACAGATTGACTACGATATTTATTACACAAAAGAAAACTGCTCCAAGATCACAGAGCCTTTAGATTTTTTCAAATATGAATTGGATATATTGGGATTAAAATCATTCTGTATTAAGAGGAAATCGTTAAAAAAAATTTTGATGGGTTGAAAGTGGAAAAATATCCAGGTCAAGATCGTATCCGTCCAAAAATGGTATTTGAAATTAGAGACCAACTAGCAAAACCATTGGCTATATTATTTTCTCAATCACTTGCAAAAAGGGATCGTTCCAAGAGATTGCAAAGATGCAGGAGTGATTCCCTTATTCAAAAAGGGAAAGAAATCAGATCCAGCTAATTATAGACCGGCAAGTTTAACAAGCATAATCTGTAAATTGTTATAGTCGATAATCAAAGAAAACAATGTAATGCATCTAGACAGGCTTAATCTAATCAGAAATAGTCAGCATGTGTTTACTAGAGAGAGATCGTGCTTAACAAATCTATTAGAGTTCATGAACGAGGTTACTAAAATGGTAGATTAGGTGGAACCAGTGAATGTTAATTATCTAAATTTTGCAAAGGTTTTGAGAGTACCTCATCTAAGATTATTTAAAAAGTTAAAATCACGTAAAATAGGTGGACAGGTTGCCGAATGGATTGCAAGTTGGTCAGCGGGAAGAAAACGGAGAGTGAGCATAAACAAGGAGTACTCTGAGTGGTGTGAAGTAAAAAGTGGAGTGCCACAGGGCTCGGTTTTTGGCACCAATTTTGTTCTTCATATATATAAACGATTTGGACATTTATTTAGCATCCATGATAGAAAAATTTTCAGATGACACAAAACTATCTAGAAGTGTCTCATCTATAGCAGAGGTGGATATATTGAGGTCGGATTTAGATACAATTCGAGAATGGTCTGTGAGATGGCATATGAAATTTAATATATATAAATGAACATTCATCCACATGGGTAGATACAATATGGAATATAATTACAGAATGAGGGAGAACAATATTAGAATGATAGATAAGGAAATGAACCTAAGGGTTATGATAGAGCATACAAGGAAAATGAATGAACAAGTCAAGGTAGCAGTGAATAAAGCAAATACAATGTTAGGTACGTTCAGTTCAGTTCAGCTCATCCCGTAACCCATCAGGTCGTTGGGGCACATATGAAGACACTCCCAAAATCCCACGCCATCCCTCTCTGTCTGTCGCCGCCTGTCGATGTTGTCCACCAATCTCTTCCTTGGACGTCCTCGCCCTCTCTGACTCGGTACGGAACCAAAGAGTATCGAGTTGGTAATTCCGTTGGACCTCGCGACGTGCCGACACCAGGCCATCTTTCGTCTTTTGATAGCTGTAAACAGATCTTCAAAAGGACCAATAGCGTATTCAACTCTCTGACGTATTTCTACGTTTTTGACACAATCTTTATATGTAACATTTAGGAGTTTTCTATAGCACCTAATTTCCATTGAATGTATTCTGCCCTGGATATCTGCTGTAATGGTCCAGGTCTCGCAGGCATACATAAATATTGATAGCACCAAAGAGCACATTAGTCTAACGTTTATGCCGAGGGCGAGCCGCTTGTCTTGCCATTTAGGTTTCAGCCGAGTCAGCGTCGTTGTTGTTTGGGCTATTCTTGCAATTACCTCTGGCTTTGATCTCTCTTTACTGATCAACGATCCCAGATATTTGAAACATTTTACCACCTCCAGTTCCTGCCCATTTGCCTCTATTACAGATTTAAACCCTCCTATGTTATTGGTCATGAGCTTTTGTTTTATCTGCATTTATTTCCATACCAGAACTTAGGGTTATAACTCTCATGGCTTGGTTTTGGAGTTTGCTAATTTTATCGAAGTTCGCCTTTGCTGCTGTTGTCCATGCCGCAATGCCATACTCGAGAACTGGTCTCACTCTTCCAGTGTACAGTTTCTTTAGTATACTTTCGTCTGCTCCCCAGCTTGTGCCAGCAAGTTTCCTCATGATTGCCATTCTTTCTCTGGCTCTCATTCGGTTTCTCTCAATCTGACTTTTCCATGTCATGCGCCGATCAAATGTGACTCCCAGATAGGTTAGGTTGTCGTTTGGCTGCAGGAATTTGCCATTTAGACTGAATTTGGTATTTTGGGGTTTTAATGAAAGCGAGAATATTGTGCATGTGGTTTTCTCCTCGTTTATTTTAACCAGCCATGAGTTCGCCCACTCTTCCAGCGATGTTAGGGCCGTCTGCATCCGATTTCTTGCTATGGTGAGATTCTTTTCAGAGGTCCACATAGCCAGATCGTCTCCAAACATTGAGCTATGGACTCTCCTATGGTATATTCTCTGTGATGTCGTTTATATATACCAGGAAGAGTGTGGGTGACAGTACTCCCCCTTGGGGTACTCCCTGCTCGAGTGTCACCTTTTTGCTCGTCTGCCCTTGTACTTGGACTCTGGCCGTTCTTTGTTTGAGGTAGTGGTTGATCCACTTGAACATTTTCCCACAAACATCACTTCTTCTTAGCTTGACTCTAAGTCCGTCTTTCCAGACTTTGTCAAATGCCTTTTCCAGATCCACCCAAACAGCTACTGTGTGTTTCTGTGCCTGGTAGGCATCTTCTATTTCCTGGGCTATGAGGATGACCTGGTCCTCAGTGGATCTGTGCTGTCTAAAGCCGGCTTGCTGTGGAATTAGTATTCGTTTTTCTTCCAGATGCCATATCAGTCTGGTGTTTATCATACGTTCCATCAGCTTGCCGACACAGCTCAGTAGGCTGATGGGTCTGTATCCATTTGGATCTGTTTTGTCCTTTCCTGTTTTTGGTACTGGTACCAGTATTGCGTCTTTCCATGCCTGGGGTACAATTCACCTTTTACAGCTTTGGTTCAGGACTGATAGCAGTTTCCTCTTCGCTGTTTGGCCCAGCCCCATCAGCATTTCGTTTGTTATCCCGTCTTTTCCTGGAGATTTCCTTTTCTTTAATGTTCTCATAGCCTCTTCCATTTCGCGCATTGTTAATTTGGCCATCATGTGCTCTTCAGGTGCCGTATTCATGTTGTCGTGCCCCTTTAGCTCTTCGCTAATGTATGTATGCTTATCTGCAGGGACCTCTATGTGGTTTGCTCTGGCATAGTGATCGACAAAAGCGTTTGCGGCTTTCTTACCTGTGATCAAGTTCTCGCCCTGCTTGATGGTAATATGTTTGTTTGACGGGGTTTCGTCGTTCATGGCTCTGACTAGCTTCCATAGCTTGTTCCCGTCTTTGTCCAGGTTTAGGCTTTCCGTTTTATTTTTCCAGCTTTCTCTTGCTGTTTGCTTGAGAGTGTGTTTGTATTTCGCCGTGGCGGCTTTGAGGGCGATGTTTGCCTCCATGGATTGTTCTCGCTCGGCCATGTTCCTAGCATTTGTTACTGCATCTTCCGCTTTCTGCAACTCATCGTTCCAGTAGGGCTTGTAGTTTTTTCTAGCTCCTCTTGGGATGGTTTCAGTGGCGGCTTGCATTATTGCCTTGCTTAGGCTTTCCACCATGGGCTTCATTTTGTTGTTTCGTGTGTTGATGGTTTCACACAGCCCATCTGTCAGGATTGCAAATCTGTCCCAGTCGGCTCGTTTGTAATTCCAACGTGGGAGCGGTTTTGTTTCCTGTGGGCCTACTTCCATGTCAATGGTTAGCCTGATCGGCCTGTGGTCGCTACCTGCCAGTTGGTTTAGCACCTGGCGGTCTATTTTATGGTGTATGTCCTGTGTGGAGAAGGCCAAATCTGGAGTCGAGGTGGTATGCCATGTTCTTAAATAGAAGCTAGGGCTATCCTCCGGCCTATTGATTAGGGAGAGATTTGCATCTATCTTCCAATCTAACACTTCGTCACCTCTGCTGTCTGTGTCAGAGTATCCCCATCTCTCCGAGTGGCTGTTGAAATCTCCAACTACTATGCAGTTGGAGTCTCTGACCTCCATACTCGAGAGCGATAGGTCTCTATTTGGTGGTCCGTACAGATTGAAAATGCGGAGCTTCGTCTCTTGGGCCATTATGTCGACTCCTACAATTTCTGCTTGTCCGGTGTGATTGACAGATACCGCGCTACTCGGTATGCAGTTTCTGGTCAGTATCAGGACCCCTCCGTTGTGGCCTTCTCTATCGAGACGGAAGGTCTGGTATCCTCTGATTGAGAATTTGTGATTATTGTTGTTTAGGTGCGTTTCCTGGATACATGCCACGTCAATCTTACCTTCATGCAGGTGATGTGTTAGGGAAAGTTTTTTGTTAATGTCTCCCTCCGCATTCCACTGTAGTATTTTGAGGGTCTTGAGTTTTTGGTCAATAAAAGTTGCCCCATAGCCATGTGCCTTTACTCCACGACACATGGGTGGGTGACCACCAGTAGTCAAGGGTGGGCCCCTTCGAGGCGTGAGGCCCGGCACTATCGCTGCCTGGCGGGACTCCACAGGATGAGCGCCATGCGTTTTTCTAATAGGTTGTACTGTCATCATGCTGCGATTTACGTTGCACTGTTTTGTTAGGCTTGCGGCCCCGTGCATCCGATTTCAACAGGCGTTTCTGCAGGGATGCCCTCCTTAGCCTTTGGCTGTCCCCAGCCTATCTGCAAGGCAGCAGTTGTTTATGATCAGAGTTGTCTCTCTTATGGAAGTTGTCTTACCAGACTATCGAGTCTTCACTACTCGTGTCTATAGGGTGCGATGATGATATGTGAGATGATATATGATATATGATATGGACTGGTTTACCCGGAAGAGAGGCAGTCCAGTGTGTCTGTACCCCAGGATCGTCACGTGCTGCCAGAAACGTAGCATTTGCATGTGAGTGGGGTATCTCTTTCTCCCTTTATTTTCTTGGCTTCTATGCAGAGATGGTACGCCTAGCATTCCCCGCCACCTGGGATGTTGACACAGTGGGGCAGGTGTGCAATGTCCGCTGGTCTGCATCTCTTCTGCGTCCAGCATGATAGCTTTATGGCTGATAACGTACAGAGGTAGATATCGAAGAAGAAGTGCATTTAACCAGGGGACAAGCCTGGTAATGTCACAGAGATGTTGTTCGCCTAGTGTGCGGACAGATCTCATGGTCTTTGGTTGAGTCTCGGCAGTTCACAGTGAGGTGGCTGCTCTACTGTTTTCGACACCCCGACCAGGAACTAAGTCTTATGTTGGTTGTTTTGCACCCCATCGCCTTATAAGGTGAGTATCAAGCAGCTGTCCGCCCGCTTTGATCGGCGGACGGCAGAGACCTCTTTCTGCGGCTCTACCGGATAGGGCTGGGGCGCGAGCCCCAGGTCCCGAACATGTAGGAGCCTCCCATTGCAGTGGTGCTGAGATTTTGGGCGGGATTGCGGCTTACAAGGGTTCGGCCGTAATCCCCCACATGGTAGCCTCGCGCCATTGGCTTAATAGCCTGGTACGTGAACCAAGTGTCTGCGGCTCCTCTCGATATGAGCTGGTTTTCCGTAGCAACACCCTGTCATTAGTAGGGTAAAGCTGACCTGTCTTCAGATGGTCTATTTCCAGCACCCGTTCACTATTTGGCCAGACGAATTTATAGAGGGTTTTGTTTGTCAATGACCAGGTATTTGAAATCTGCGATTTCTGCGGGGTTAAACACGATTTCCGTAGCGTTCTTTCATTAGAGTGCTAGAGAGCTGACTTGTCTTCCGTGAGTCTAATACCAGCGTATGTTCATTATTAGACCCACCGGTAGTGCTCTCGATTGGTCAGTCGTTCTACAGTATTGGCATGTTCAGTCAAATTAAGCCGCAGGTTCCACTGCTGGTGGTGCCCTTCCGTCAACTCCTTTAGCGAGACAATCAAGATACTTAGAGGGTAGCCCCAGATTTTCGAGGGTCTAATTCCAGCACCCGTTCCATATTAGACCCAACGAAAGTGCTCTCGGCATGTCAATCATGTCAGTGTTTGGCCGTGTTGAGTCAAATTAAGCCGCAGGCTCCACTCCTGGTGGTGCCCTTCCATCAATTCCTTTAAGTTTTAGCTTTGCAACCATACTTCCCCCGGAACCCAAACACTTTGGTTTCCCGGAAGCTGCCCGCAGAGTCATCGAAGCAACTCCTGCGGATCGCTAGTCGGCATCGTTTATGGTCAGAACTACGAAGGTATCTGATCGTCTTCGCGCCTCTGACTTTCGTTCTTGATTAATGAAAACATTCTTGACAAATGCTTTCGCAGTAGCTCGTCTTGCGGCGATCCAAGAATTTCACCTCTAACGCCGCAATACGAATGCCCCCGTTTGTCCCTGTTAATCATTACCTCCAGTTCCGAAAACCAACAAAATAGAACCAAGGTCCTATTCCATTATTCCATGCACCATTATTCAGGCAGCAGAGGCCTGTTTGAACACTCTAATTTTTTTCAAAGTAAACGCGCCGGCCACCCAGGACGCTCAGCGAAGAGCACCAGTGGGAGAGAGCCGGCAGACGGTAGGGCAGGAGACAACGGGCAGTGAACCGGCGCGAGCCGGACCGCCCGCCTGCGCCTGAGATCTATCTACGAGCTTTTTAACTGCAACAACTTTAATATACGCTATTGGAGCTGGAATTACCGCGGCTGCTGGCACCAGACTTGCCCTCCAATAGATCCTCGTAAAAGGGTTAAAGTGTACTCATTCCAATTACGGGGCCTCGAAAGAGTCCCGTATTGTTATTTTTCGTCACTACCTCCCCGTGCCGGGAGTGGGTAAGTCGCGCGCCTGCTGCCTTCCTTGGATGTGGTAGCCGTTTCTCATGCTCCCTCTCCGGAATCGAACCCTGATTCCCCGTTACCCGTTACAAACATGGTAGGCATGTCACGTACCATCGACATTTGATAGGGCAGACATTTGAAAGATGCGTCGCCGGCACATGAGGCCATGCGATCAGCACAAAGTTATCCAGAGTCACCAGTGGGGACGCCGCAACCCCGCGAGGGGAAACGACGATTGGTTTTGAACTAATAAAAGCGCTCTTTCCGCGAGGGTCGGAGCTTGGTAAGCATGCATTAGCTCTAGAATTACCACAGTTATCCAAGTAGGATCGTGTCATCTAAGGAACCTCGACTGATTTAATGAGCCATTCGCGGTTTCACCGTGAGACAGTGTGAACTTAGACATGCATGGCTTAATCTTTGAGACAAGCATTTGACTACTGGCAGGATCAACCAGATATATGTCGGAGACGTACGTACAGCACACACCGGTCGGCGGAGGAAGGGTGTGTAAAAAGCCTCACCGGGACGGCCGCAGAGACCGACTGACGGGACGAACGGACGGTTGTTCCACCCGTCCCTCACTCCGTCGACCTAGGACCGCCTGACAGGGGCCTCCTACACGCACCAGACGACCGACCGACCGGGCTCGCTCGAGGAAGGATGGCAGCGTTCTGTGCAGAACGGATCCCAACGACCTCGGCGATGAATTTCACTGGGACTAGAGACAATTTGGCCTGCCGGCCTGCCCTTCTCCCGAGGAGAACGCAGGGCCTTGAGGCACGATTCCTGCTTTCCATTTGCCGGTCACAAGCTCTTTGCGAGAGTCTGACCACCAGCGAGACGTACTGTCGAGCTCTGCTATAAGCCTTAGATAAATCACCACGGACGGACCATGTTTCCTGATACGGACCAGACAAGCGCACCTCGGTGGAGGAGTCGCCATAACAAACCGTACCCCAATAGCTCTACGGGGAAAGGCAGGCGAGCGTTTTCCGCAAGCCCGCGCTATCGCTCCGCCTGGCGGGACTGAGATCGCTTTACGAACACTGGTTGAAATTGAATCGCGGCGGCGAGACAACTACCCCAGATGAAACACAACTACAATAATAATTCCTTTGCAGAAAAAAAGAATGCAGTAGAATGCGGTCAATTATGAACCGTCAGATTAATACAACATGCATCTAACATTATATTAAAGATTGTTAAAAAGAGAATCAATGGCAGGATAGAGGAGCTGCTAAAAGATAGCCGATGTAGATTTCGCAAGGCCAGAGATGCACTTTATGCTATCGGATCATTTCGGCTTCTTGCAGAAAGAATGATCGATCAAGAATAACCACTAATTACTTCTTCAGATGTTTCAATAGGGATCGATATACCAATCATAGGCCTCCTTAGATGAGCGACAAAGCTATTTGGAGATGAAACAGCAATACAAAAAACGGTGTGCTTTATATGAAATAATCGGATGTAGATCTGAGGATGAATGCAGAAGGAGGAGAAGAAGAAAAAGAAGAAGAAGATGAAGAAGAAATAAATCCGAAATTGACGTGATACAGTTCTAGCCATAGTAGTACCTACATTAAAAACAAAATAGCAAAGATGAACAAAAGACAAGTCAATCGGTGTAATACGGGGAGGTAAATGATAACTATATGTTATTGTAAAATTTCTTCTTGTTATGCCCCTTAGAAACATGATAAACTAGACAAGATTACTTTCACTTAGCTTTATTCCCTTTCCTTCCCCTCCATCTGTTCCGTAAATGAGCATTGGGAACACGAGTTTGTCTTTTTTTTAAAAAGGGCGTTGTCACTTGTTGTAAGCCCGTGCTGTTGTAGGATTTTTGTTCGACTTTGTCAGTCGGCATCGCGTGCCATCAGCATATATTTAGGACAGGAGATGAATTATTGTACCGTGGACCGTATACTGCTTTCAGGACATCATAAAACTGTTTCGAGTCAATAATATCTGTATACCGCTGGATTTCATCTGCTTTGATGTTGAGCCAGGCATTTTGATTCTGGACGCTTTCGAATATTCGTGAAAGTTGCCATTTTTGGAAGATGAGGAGAGATTGTTTTGGTGGTCTTAATACGAGGTAGCTTCAAATAGTTCCCGGAATAGTCGATTCGTGTTTGAACGAAAGATGAAATTATGGAGAATATATATTTATAAGTTGGTAGTGACCTTAACGAACTTACATGGCAGACGTGACCTTCAAATATACTCTCGAACAGAAGTTACATAATTTTGTTTGTGTGTAGTGCTCGTTGCATTGTTGGAGTTGAAAATGTCCTTGATTGAACAATGTGCAATTCACAAATTCTGTGTTTTGCTTGAGAAGTCCCCCTAAGAGATACAAACATTGCTTAATAAAGCATATGGTGATACCACAATGAAGAAATCGCAAGTATTTGAGTGGCACAGGCCCTTCTGTTAAGGTCGTGTTAGTGTCGATGATGATGCACGTAGTGGACAACCGTCAACCTCGATCTACAATGAACACATTGAGCCTTTTCGAAACGTTGTGTGCTGACAGAAGACTTGGTATCAAGAAAATAGCCTCAGAAGTTGGAATACCAGTTGGAAGTTGCCACAGTGTTCTCCACAATAAACTGCACATGCACCGTGTTTGTCAACACATGGTTCCAAAAATGGTATCTCCTGAACAGAAAAAAACCAGATTGACCCTGGAAGGAGACCTAATCACAATGGCTGACAACGTAAGCACAGGAGATGAGAAATTGATAATTGTTTTTGTACGATCCTCAGACAAAACATCAGTCCTCTGAATGGAAATTTCCAACATCTCCTCGGACACAGAAATCTCGTTTGGACAACAGTCTGGCTAATAAGGATCGGTTCGACGTGATCCCTGTAGTAGCAAGCGACACGCAGATGAAGCCAAGCATAGCACAACCGCCTGGACTACCACGGTCTACCTTCTTCAGCACGCTCGGGATGTGAGGAAAGCTACTGCAATCCGCCACTTAACGTCCTTTTTCAGGACGCACCAAAGAGTAACCTACTCATTGTGGGCATTCGCAAACATCAACAAGTATGACATTAGAATACTCAAATGGAGACACAATGACAAATGCATACCATCTCTATATCGGTGGCAGGTAAGGAACCTGACCAAGGCATACGAATAAAAGATCACGTCATGTGAAAGGTGAAGGTTCTGAAAGGTAGCCATGATCACTAGAAGAGACATCGTGAATAATGAAGACATCTGACAGGAAGTTGGAATAATGTCATGTCAACCAAGAATGTCTTTAAATCCACCCTTCCCGAGAGCCTCTGACAGCAGTGCTTCAGAGGAAGACCAAGACAAATATGGATTGATGTAAAAAAAAACACAACGAATGACATGGATTAAAAATATCAACCATGCCATAAGAGAAAGTTGAATTTCCCAACGACGTGGGAAAATAAATGGACAAAACAGATCAGGAAATTAAATTATACGTTATATTTTTTTTTCGTAGTCTTTTTTTCTAGTGTAGTCTACGTTGTATTATGTTTTACATCTAATTACCCAGTGCATCTAACTTGAGCACGCTTTTTTAAGGAGTGAAATCCCATCGGATTAAGACCTTGCTATTTCGGAAATTCGAAGACTGAGCGATCGAGATTGCAGCAGTCAGAGAATCATATCTGATTGCTTGCGTTAGGGTCAGCGAACCAGCTTCTGCTTCCAAGTGGCTGCCCTGTAAACAGACTGAATCCATGCAGCCTGGCTCAAGAAATAATGCGGTAGAGGAAAGCCAATCCTGGTGCCAATATGTGTCGTGCTAAAACAAGATGTGCCTGACTGAAAACCACAGGAAGATATTACAGCTTCGCTGTACACTTCGACACAATGTATCCAAACATTCTTTTCATGACGAATACGAAGATAACCCGAAACTGGCAAGTGTTAATCACTTTACGAGCCCAGTTTCTTTGTTTCAGTTGTGCCTCTTTAAAGCATGACATGTCACTCTAACCCACAGTCCCTTTTAGTTATATAAGCACCTGTTTATCGTTATTGTGTGACTGTGGTCCTAATGATTAGGTTCAATCCTCGATTGGGATTGTTCCGTTAAAATATCGATTGCCTGTTTGTCTAGCCCTGAATCGCCTTGTTTCCATCAAACCTTTATACAGGGTCTACCCCAAATCATATATAAACTGTTGAAGTAGTTATCCATTAAAAACTTTGCAGTGGTCATATTCTCTGCTTTAAATTAAAGGGCATGTGATCCACAGAGGGCCTACAGTAATTCCATATTTATTTACTAATGGTATATCATGGACCGATATGATAGCATCATCTCTATGCAACATTAGAGATTTTATTTGCTAACTCAACTTGGCTTAATCGCCCTTCCTGCTCCACGTAGTCTCTGGGTCTTCTTTCCTAAATCTTATGGTTGATAATTTCTACAAGATGGAGTATCAAGGTCCATGTCCAACTTTCCTTAGTCGTCTCATGCTTCATGCCTAGCAGGTTACAGTGTTACTATTCTTTGATCGTTTGTCATGCCCCAGTAGCACATGGGCGTTTGGTATCGTACTTGACACATCAACTATGATTACACGTTCACAGCGTCCATGTTATTCGTGAGCTTGTTAAATAGTACATTCAATTGTTGTTGCTGAATGCCTTCACCGAGTAAGATTACTGAAAACGACGTTAAGTGACGGGTTTCAGAAGCTTTCCTCACATCCCACTCACGCTGATGAAAATTGACCCAGTGTTATGGGGGCTATGCCTCACTTCATCTGCGTGCCGCTCACTACTACGGGAATCACATCGATCCCCTACCTCGTTATCCAGACTGCCATGAAACAGCCTGCTTCCAGGGAGGCATACATAGAAGTAGGGTGGGGGTCTTGGCCAGTATGTTTTGTCTGGTCTGACTAACATGTTTAACTAATCAGTATATTTTGTCTGGTCTGACTAACATGTTTAACTAATCAGTATATTTTGTTTGGTCTGACTAACATGTTTAACTAATCAGTTTATTTTGTCTGGTCTGACTAACATGTTTAACTAATCAGTATATTTTGTCTGGTCTGACTAACATGTTTAACTAATCAGTATGTGTTGTCTGGTCTGACTAACATGTTTAACTAATCAGTATATTTTGTCTGGTCTGACTAACATGTTTAACTAATCAGTATGTTTTGGCAATAATTAAGAAAAACAAAATGTTGGCCGTCGCTGACGATGTTGGCGGCACAGTCAAGATATGGTTAATTAGTTATTTTGTTGTTGTCCAAGGTCAGACATTGTGTCTTGCGCTTTATATTTAAGTATGGAAGACTTGCGCTATCATCAACCGCACTCACTCCTCCTAACTACCTTGGCCTAGTGGCAAGACGTCTTAGTCGAGACGACTATAGGCAGCGCGTGATGCAGATGAATTTTTTCTCGTGTATACTTCCCGGCTTACTAGGTTTTGGTAGATTACGCATTGCCTAGAATTTTCGTCTGTTTTCGAATTCAAATTTTTTTTTTTTACAGACAGCAGCTGGTCTTTTTGGTTTTCAACTTATAATTGTTCTTTCATGTGTACATCGTGTACAATGGACTTCCCAAAGTATCGTTCACCACCGATAGGACTAGGCGCATGTCGTCTCTAAACACCTTACAATTTTAAATATTTCTCTTCTCCAACATGCTTCTTTGCCGTTCTCTTCACCATTTACCAGTGGGATTCCAAAATAAAGACTGTTAGTGATATAAGATGGTTTACTCAAAGTGCTACCGATTCAACACAAGCGGTATCTCCACACCCCCTTGGTCTACAGAAGTCAGTATTGTCGTCATCCAAAGTTCTCCATTGACTATTCCAGATTTTAAAACATTTATACAATCACAACATTGCAGACCAGCATTTCTGCGCAGGTATCCATTTATGAAAGTTAGACCTATCTCAAAGTTTATCTCCATATCTCAGAGTTAAAAAAAAAACAACCGAACTGTACATCTGTGTTTACTATACACCCTCTTCAAGGCGCACAAAAGACTCAACTTACTCACTGTGGGCATTCAACAACAACAACTTTTTCCATGTGTGGGTGTTCTTTATGTTCCCCGGCAAAATGAAAGCCCGTCTCACCTTGTATAATATGATGTGGATAACCGTATCCGTACCACCGCCGAGTCAATCTGTATTGTTACCAGTAATTTCCAGCAATTATTAAACAAAGTGGTGCACGAAGCTGATAACCTCATCATGTTAAATAAAATAGGTGCTTGTGTCTTAATTCACTCTAAACAAAAGTAATATATATTTTTAGCACAGAACTTGAGGTAGGACGTCCAAGAAAAGTTCACTTTTTAACTGTTGGTCGTTTAAAACATTCAGCGAGAATAAAGGATAATTTCCGCTTGTGCATATCCTTATTCCTGCCGTCTTAGCATTGCATTTCTTGAATCTGTCAGGGTATGTCCATGATAAGGAAAGTAGCTTCCATTTTCTACAGCAGCATGACATTATCCATCATATCAGACGATTTAATAATAACCATGTTATGTAACCCTAACCATAACCCTAATCCCAACCCTAACCTTAAGCCTAACCATATGTACCAGAGACGATCGATTTGCTGAAGCTCTGTCGCAAATGGTAAAGGGGTCTGCTCTATTCTATTTCACTCTACACTCACTCTAAACAAATTTAAGTAACACTAAATGATTTCTCCTCTGTTGTTTAACATCTATATGGACAAAATCGCATCATAGACTGGTCAAATTGAGACATCTGAAGCAGAACATAACTCAATTCACGAATTACTCTTTGCAGATGATCAGTGCTTGCAGTACGACGATGAAAACAAACTGTAAAACCACATGAACGCGCTTGCAACTACCTGTGCTAAATACAAAATGCGAATTGGCGAGAACAAAACAGAAACTATGATGATCAGTAGACCTCATGGGCCACTCAAGATAAGTCTAAATGATATTGCTGTTCAACAGATCCATGAGTTCAAGTATTTTGGGCAATCGACAGGGAAATCGAGACAAGGTGCCAGAAAGCATCTGTGGGGACTTATCAGCTGTCCCCATTGCTTAGACACCCGAGCATTAGTTTGGCAACAAAGCAACAGCTGATAACAAGAGCAAGGGAAAAGTTATGTTGGAAGTTTTTTTTAAATTCCCAGGGCAGTCTCTACCATGATTTTATTCCTGAAGGCTGAAAGATTAACCAGGAATTATACGTTTATATCCTCCGTCGTCTAAGAGATGTAATCAGAAGAAAACGATGAGAAAAATTAAGAAAAAACAGTTGGATTCTGCTGCATGACAATGCGCCCGCACATCGATAACTACTGGTGAAGTAGTACCTCGCAAAGCACAATGTGATTACATTGGAACATCCTCTATATTCTCCCGACCTGGCACAGGCTGATTTTTGTCTTGTTCCCTCGACTGAAAGCGACACTGAAAGGACAGCTATTCAAGGATGCTGAAGACGTTATCATCAATACGACAAGACAGCTTAGAGAGGTGTCAAAGGATGGGTTCCACAAATATTTCCAGCAGCTGAGAGAGGTGTCAAAAGATGGGTTCCACAAATATTTCCAGCAGCTGAGAGAGGTGTCAAAAGATGGGTTCCACAGATGTTTCCAGTAGCTGAGAGAGGTGTCAAAAGATGGGTTCCACAAATGTTTCCAGCAGCTGAGAGAGGTGTCAAAAGATGGGTTCCACAAATGTTTCCAGTAGCTGAGAGAGGTGTCAAAAGATGGGTTCCACAAATGTTTCCAGCAGCTGAGAGAGGTGTCAAAAGATGGGTTCCACAAATGTTTCCAGTAGCTGAGATAGGTGTCAAAGAATGGGTTCCACAAATGTTTCCAGCAGCTGTATGCACGTTGGCAAAAGTGTGTTGTTGCCGAAGCGAACTGCTTTAAAGGAAATGTAGTGTAGATAATTATATTGTAACTTATTTCTATTCAATCCACTAATTCCAGGAACTTTTTGAAACTACCGCGTATGTGAGGTATTTCATCCAGAAGAATCTGAATATCCTCATCGCTCTCATTGGACCAGTCAGGTTTCATGGGAGCCGGGTGACCCAAGTTACGGAAGCTGTATAGTAGACAGCAGCATCCAAAAAGGTCACTGTATCCTCCATTGTTTTAATGCAGAACTGTATCTGTCAGCTGGCTACCCTGAACACTGGGGTCCACTTTACAGTTTTGAGATAATGAATCTTCTCGCATGTTTCTGACATTTATGGTGTCACCTGGGCTCTACGTAGAGGTCAAACTTTTACAGAACAAGCCTGTGGTCTGTCCAGCACGCAGCACCCCACACAGCCTTTGCCACTAGCATATACCGTCTCTCCTTCCTTCTGGTGAGAACATAGTCAACACGATGTAATTGCCTAGAGCCGGGGTACATTCACTACGTCTTCTTGCAAGTGGGCAGTCGAAACATGGTGTTGGTGGTGGAGACATCGTGAGTGGCACAGTTCTTGTATTATGGTCCTCTCCGCGAAATCTTGTCAACTAAGAATAACTAAATTCAAATTTTAGCGAGCCAGTTCTCTGGCCACTTGTGCCATCATCCTTTGGAAGGTACATCTAATATATCAGCCGGTGTGACTTGTGCTTACTTAGAATGTTAGCGAGAACAATGTGTGCTGCTGTTAGCCTCACTCTGTTGCTCTGAGCTACCTCGGCCCAGTAGCAAGACGTAGTGAAGACAACTAGAAATAGCACAGAATGCAGATTTTACCTCAAGGATATCCAGGTGTCACGCATGTTCCCTCATGCCATGTAGTCAGATCTTCTTGTGCTGCAATCGTGCAGTGGCAGTTGACAGGGTTACATCCTCATGAAATGACAAAACTATCTCATTTTCTGTCTCGAAAAGTATTCAGTACAAAGGACACTTTTCGTTATATTTCTAATATCACAATTTTCGTTTGATGTTTTCCCGTGCCAGCAAAGATTTGTATTAGACATTTCACTTCCAAGGTGCCGATTTTCCTACATTTTTCTTTGGATAAAAACCAAGTTTGACATTGGAAGCACAGAGTTGATATCCGTACACTTTTCATCAATTGTTGCCAATCTAACGATTTGTCGTTTCTGTTGCTCTGATGGAAAAAACTATTTTAAACCTCTTTCTCTCTCTCTCTCTCTCTCTCTCTCTCTCTTTCTATTTCTATCTCCCTTTCCCTCTTATTCTGTATTTTTCACTTCTTTGTTGCATATACCTACTTACTTACCTACCTACCTACCTATCTATCTACCTTCCTACCTACGTACCTACCTACCTACCTAGCTACCTATCTATATAAATCGATCTTTTTATCTATCTTTCTATCTATCCATCTGCCTGCTATTCTGTCACTCTGTCTTTCTGTCAGTCCATATTATTCAGTCCATCCATCATTCTATCCAACCACTCATGTATTTATCCATCCATAAATGTATTACCTTTCCATTCATTCATCCGACAATCCATACAACCTTCCATCCATCCATCCATTCTTGCAATCCAGATATCTAACCCAACGTGTATCCATTACTGGTCTCCCATATTCTCGTCCCAGAACTGTGTGCAAGACTTCTATAAAAGCCCAACAATATCATTGATTTAGTTTGAGCAGAGTGTTAAAATGTTGAGGTGACATAGAATAACTGACTGTACACATTATCGACTCAGTCACATGACTGAAGGGCGTGGTTCTAGCATAGCATCGCACATTCTTCCTAGACCTCGTATAACCAGTACCCATATGTTGTACCAAGCGAGACAGCTTAGTCGATCAATTATTTTCAACAGGTGTGCAAGTGCTTGTCTAAATAAAACCGTATTTAGCTCCTTGTTCATGTGTAGCACTTTGAACCTGCTATTTTGTTGGTTGACGTGAAAACTGAGGTAAGTCTACTGTAAGCCACTCTCTCTTTGTAATATTCGAATTTTATTTTGTTGCAATTTGCTAGGTAGTTCCAAGTATTGACTATGTTGCATGCAAAGCGATTAGGCTGGTAATTTCGTAGCGGCGCTCTAGTTTACCCTGCTGTGCCGGTTGGTACCTTATTCTTCTCTTTCAGGAAAGACAGAGCAGCAAGAAATGGAAGTGAAGACCGAGCAGAAGGAAGTATCTATTTATGGCCACTTTTGTTTCTGGGATGTCATTTGCAATCGTTACTATTGGAATTCATACACCGTTATTAACATTCTGAATACCCTGCTGTAACATTTTGTGTTGTTGCTATTACATCTTCCGTTGTCGTATACAGAGACTTGACATATACTGCAGCACATATTTCTAATCGGTAGAAACATTAACGATCAAGCTTTTTGCACTGTTTCAAATCTTGGACACCACCACATCAACCCCCCACCACCCCCCAACCACCTCACCACCCCACCCCTCCTAGAGCAAAAATATGAAATACTAGACCTCCTGGCGTCATCTCCGTCAAAACATGAATGTAAAACCCCAATTTAAAGATCCAGATTTTGTTTCTCAGGTTGCATATAACGTTACGCATACCTTACACAATCCTTTACGGGGTCCATTTAAAGTTCTTCATGGACCGCACATAATTCTTTTAAGGCCCTCACATAACTCCTTGAGGACTACCCTATCACTGGTAGAGGACACCCACATAACTGATGGATGATACCCACATAACTGGTGGATGATACCCACATAACTGGTGGAGGACACTCACATAACTGGTGGAGGATATTCACATAACTGATGGAGGATATTCACATAACTGGTGGAAGACATTCACATAACTGGTGGAGGATATTCACATAACTGGTGGAGGACACCCACATAACTGGTGGAGGACACTCACATGACTGGTGGAGGACACTCACATAACTGGTGGAGGACACTCACGTAACTGGTGACGGACACTCACATAACTGGTGGATGACACTCACATAACTGGTGGAGGACACTCACATAACTGGTGGAGGACACTCACATAACTGGTGGAGGACACTCACGTAACTGGTGACGGACACTCACATAACTGGGGGAGGACATTCACATAACTGATGGAGGACACTCACATAACTGACGGAGAACACTCACATAACTGATGGAGGACACTCACATAACTGATGGAGGACACTCACATAACTGATGGAGGACACTCACATAACTGATGGAGGACACTCACATAACTGATGGAGGACACTCACATAACTGATGGAGGACACTCACATAACTGATGTAGGACACTCACATAACTGGACGATGACACCCACATAACTGGTGGAGGACACTCACATAACTGGTGAAGGACACTCACATAACTGGTGGAGGACACTCTCATAACTGATGGAGGACATTCACATAACTGATGGAGGACACTCACATAACTGATGGAGGACACTCACATAACTGATGGAGGACACTCACATAACTGATGTAGGACACTCACATAACTGGTCGATGACACCCACATAACTGGTGGAGGACACTCACATAACTGATGGAGGACACTCACATAACTGATGGAGGACACTCACATAACTGATGGAGGACACCCACATAACTGGTGAAGTACACTCACATAACTGATGGAGGACACTCACATAACTGATGTAGGACACTCACACAACTGGTGAAGTACACTCACATAAATCTGTGAGGACGGCCGCATAAATCTGTGAGGACTCCCGCATAAATCTGTGAGGACTCCCGCATACATCTGTGAGGACTCCCGCATAAATCTGTGAGGACTCCCGTATAAATCTGTGAGGACTCCCACATAACTGGTAGAGGACACTCATATAACTGGTGGAGGACATTCATTAAACTGGTGGAGGACACTCACAGAACCCTTCACTGACCCCAAAATAACTGTTCACTGACCCAATTTAACTGTTCACTGACCCCATATAACGGTTCACTGACCCCATATAACTGTTCACTGACCCCATATATGGTCACTGGTCCCATATAACTGTTCACTGATCCCCAATATAATTGTTTAATGATCCCCACATAACTGTTTACTGTCCCCATACAACTGTTCACTGGCTCACACATAACTGTTAACTGACACCACATAGCTGTTCACTGACACCATATAACTGTTCACTGACCCCATATAAATGTTCTTTGACCCACACATAAGTGTTCACTGACCCACACATAACTGTTCACTGACACCATATAACTGTTCACTGACCCCATATAACTGTTCACTGACCCCATAAGAATGTTCACTCACCCACACATAATTCTTCTTGGACCTTCACATAACTGTCAGCAGGCCCTGCATAACTTTTTTGGGAACATCAGAGTACTGTTATGGGACCCATTGCACTCTTCGAGGACCCCATTGCAATCTTCAAGGACCATTTAGCACTCTTCGGGGACCCTTTAGCACTCTACGATGACCCGATAGTACTCTGTGGACTACCTTTAATTAGTTAATTAAACCATTAATCAGTAATAGAACTGCCCAGTGATTCCTAGCAAGCGAGAAAATAGCACACATGTACTACTCCAATCATGTCGCAAAAATCTACTAATAAGAGTTGTGCATGGGTGCTGCAACTTTATTGTATAAATCGAGTTACTACAGAAGTCAATAGTCCTGCGATATAGGCTCTACAATAAACAATGAGCTGCTTTTGTCGGTCGTATACTGCAACATGTATTGGTCGCTCGTATGCTGCAACATGCAATTGTCGGTCGTCAGCGTCAATATGTATTAGTCGGTCGTCAGCAGAAACATGCATTGGTCGGTAGGTCTGCTGCAACATGCATTGGTTGGTCGTCTGTTGCAATATGCATTGGTCGGTCGTCAGCTGCGACATGCAGTGTCTGATCGAATTCTGCTATTAGAATGAACGAAAGTTTTAAAAGACATTTACTCTCCGGAGCAGACTAGGTTAGAAAGAGCAGCACATTTAGTGTGTACCGGAGCGTTGCTGTGTAGTAACTCCCCTGGTTCAGCACTCTCTTACACACCGCGTACATCTCCTGAATGAAGTATTATGACGCTGATGTCAGTGCTTTGTGCTTTCCTTTCTATAGCAATGTCCTGTATACATACTTGTCTGCCCACTTGTCCCCTGCTATCTTTGCTGAGTCATCAGTGTGTTGATGAAGTCGATGAACGAGTTATTTGTCATCCCGGCCTCAACAACATGTGTCGTGTCTGGTGACGTTGGCTATCAATGGCTTCCCCCAAACACCCACCCCAACAATTGTTCACGTAAACATTTAATTTCCACATAAGCCCGTTTCGTCCCTAGATATTTTGTCGTGTCGTCGCATTGCCTCATACTTTGTCCTCCTTATCTTTTCGTTTCTGTATCTCTTTTTGTCACTAGGCTTTTTCAATTATTCGTTGCAATAACATTTCAGATCAGCGTTGCGTATTTTTCTTCTACTTTAGCTGACAATAATCTATTCAAATGGTTTAGCTGGCAATAATCTAGTCAAATGGTTTAGCTAGGGCTACAATCTATTCAAATGGTTTAGCTAGGGCTACAATCTAGTCAAATGGTTTAGCTAGGGCTACAATCTAGTCAAATGGTTTAGATAGGGCTACAATCTAGTCAAATGGTTTAGATAGGGCAACAATCTAGTCAAATGGTTTAGATAGGGCTACAATCTAGTCAAATGGTTTAGATAGGGCTACAATCTAGTCAAATGGTTTAGATTGGGTTACAATCTAGTCAAATGGTTTAGATAGAGCTACAATCTAGTCAAATGGTTTAGACAGGGATACAATCTAGTAAAATGGTTTAGATAGGGCTGCAATCTAGTCAAATGGTTTAGACAGGGCTACAATCTAGTCAAATGGTTTAGATAGGGCTACAATCTAGTCAAATGGTTTAGATAGGGCTACAATCTAGTCAAATGGTTTAGATAGGGCTACAATCTAGTCAAATGGTTTAGATAGGGCTACAATCTAGTCAAATGGTTTAGATAGGGCTACAATCTAGTCAAATGGTTTAGATAGGGCTACAATCTAGTCAAATGGTTTAGATAGGGCTACAATCTAGTCAAATGATTCAACTAGGGCTACAATCTAGTCAAATGGTTTAGATAGGGCTGCAATCTAGTCAAATGATTCAACTAGGGCTACAATCTAGTCAAATGGTTTAGATAGGGCTACAATCTAGTCAAATGGTTTAGATAGGGCTACAATCTAGTCAAATGGTTTAGAAAGGGCTACAATCTAGTCAAATGATTCAACTAGGGCTACAATCTAGTCAAATGGTTTAGCTGGCAACAATATAGTCAAATGGTTTAGCTGGCAACAATCTAGTCAAATGGTTTAGCTGGCAACAATATAGTCAAATGGTTTAGCTGGCAACAATATAGTCAAATGGTTTAGCTGGCAACAATCTGGTCAAATGGTTTAGCTGGCAACAATCTGGTCAAATGGTTTAGCTAGCAACACTCTTGTCAAATAGTTTGGCTGTGGTAACCATATTGTAAAATAGTTTAGGTGGGGTAAACAATCTTGTCGACAGGTGTAGCCAGCAACAATCTTGTCAAATGGTGTAGCCAGCAACAATCTTGTCAAATGGTTCTCTTCTATTATCTTTTCATTTTTCTCGAAAACGTTATGCTTTTTTTAAACATGCTTGCGATCAAGTTGTAAAAGACGACTATAGAAGGGTGCCCAATCGGCTAGCAACGTTATCTTCTAAGAGCACTGCTATGAAACCGCCGCTACAGATGCTTGTGTACAGACTTCCTGTTAAATGGCTATTAATTTATCATTCGTGCGTGATATGGTCTTTCTGAACTACATACCAACCTGGCTTGACTTCGTTCCTCATCCTTAATGGTTTGGGCTAGAGGTCTTCTCATCCGTGTAGTGTATGGTCTTTCTGAACTACATACAAAACTGGCTTGACTTCGTTCCTCATCCTTTATGGTTTGAGCTAGAGGTCTTCTCATCCGTGTAGTGTATGGTCTTTCTGAACTACATACAAAACTGGCTTGACTTCGTTCCTCATCCTTTATGGTTTGTGCTGGAGGTCTTCTCATCCGTGTAGTGTATGGTCTTTCTGAACTACATACAAAACTGGCTTGACTTCGTTCCTCATCCTTTATGGTTTGGGCTAGAGGTCTTCTCATCCGTGTAGTGTATGGTCTTTCTGAACTACATACAAAACTGGCTTGACTTCATTTCTGATCCTTTATGGTTTGAGCTAGAGGTCTTCTCATCCGTGTAGTGTATGGTCTTTCTGAACTGCATACAAAACTGGCTTGACTTCGTTCCTCATCCTTTATGGTTTGGGCTAGAGGTCTTCTCATCCGTGTAGTGTATGGTCTTTCTGAACTACATACAAAACTGGCTTGACTTCGTTTCTGATCCTTTATGGTTTGAGCTAGAGGTCTTCTCATCCGTGTAGTGTATGGTCTTTCTGAACTACATACAAAACTGGCTTGACTTCGTTCCTCATCCTTTATGGTTTGGGCTAGAGGTCTTCTCATCCGTGTAGTGTATGATCTTTCTGAACTACATTCAAAACTAGCTCGACTTCGTTTCGGATCCTTTATGGTTTAGGCTAGAGGTCTTCTCATCCGAGTAGTGTATGGTCTTTCTGAACTACATACAAAACTGGCTTGACTTCGTTCCTCATCCTTTATGGTTTGGGCTAGAGGTCTTCTCATCCGTGTAGTGTATGGTTCCTACAGGCCAGGGTAGCCGTCCCACGACCAAACATTTTTAGACACAGACTATGCTCATCTCCACTTTCGGCACGCGCAACACACTTACTCTTACTAAAATAGAATCACTGGTAACCTAAGACCAGGGCAGCTGTTATTGCCTCCCACACAAATATTCGCTTTTTTGCAGCAGGTTTCGCTATTATCAGTTTGTGTACACTGTCACGTCATTTTATAACTTGATCCCACCGCTTAATAATCAGATTAAATGCAGTATTACCATAAAAGTTATTATTCAAATAATTATGTATGTTGGTGGCCCCGTGCTTGCATGTAGCAGTATATGTGACGGTGGATTGTATGTTGGTGGCCCCGTGCTTTCATGTAGCAGTATATGTGACGGTAGATTGTATGTTGGTGGCCCCGTGCTTTCATGTAGCAGTATATGTGACGGTAGATTGTATGTTGGTGGCCCCGTGCTTGCATGTAGCAGTATATGTGACGGTGGATTGTATGTTCACGGCCCCTTACTTGCATGTAGCAGTGCACGTGAAGGTTGATGGAATTTCAAGTTTAGAATATCTGACGTTCTGAAAATCTCCAAGTAAAATGGGCATTTGAAAGAATTTCTGGTCAACGCCACGAAGTATTGACACATGATGATGATGAACGTATGTTATTTTTAAAATGTATAAATACTGCCCCAAATAGCTAAAATCATATCCTATGGGAGCAGTTAATCATCTGCAGGACGATTTAATGTCGCCAAACTTTATAGAAACATTGTTGTTCTGTTGATAATAGCGATGAGGTTTCCACTTCCTTGTCGTCCGGTCGTTCTTGCTGACCCTCTATCAAAGTGGAAATGAGTTATATAAGCTGTATATATGTCAGACGAGCGGCTCCCAAAGAAGCTTCCCTACGGCGAGCTTAGAGAGGGATGACGTGAGAGAGGGCGCCCAAAGAAACGTTTTAAAGACGGTCTGAAGGACTCACTGATAAGTTGCCAGATAGACATCGACACCTGGGAATGTCTTGCGAAAAACAGATCTGACTGGAGAAGCGCAGTCAAATCGGTTGTAGTTGCCGGTGAAGACGACCGTGTTGTGAAAGCCCAGAGCAGACGCGAGACGCGAAAATCCCGAACAGCGGGAACACCATCCCCTTCTACAAACCTCGTGTGCCCGATATGTAGCAGATGTTTTCGTGCCCGCATTGGCCTGTTCAGCCACATGCGCACCCACACCCAACAGGGAAGTCTGTGACAAGGATGATGTCTGTGGTCCTCATCGACAACGATGGACAGCTATTACATGTTGTATAAGTTAAACGGGAGTTGTATATGTTGTATACGTTGTACATAAGTTATATGTTGTTGTTGTTTCGAATGAGTAAGTTTACTTTTTTGTGCGCCCTGAAAAGAACGTAAAGTGCCAGGTTGCAGTAGCTTTCCTTACATCCCGAGCGTGCTGATGAAGGTGGCCTGGGGTCCTCATGCGGATGTGCTATGATTGGCTTCATCTGCGTGTCGCTGTCTATTACAGGGATCGCGTCGATCTCTCACCTCGTTAGCCAGTCTGTCATGAAAACAACCCGTTGCCAGGGATGGCAACAAGGAAGCCGAGGTAAATGTCTTGGCACGTATACTTTGCCTGACCCTGACTAACATTTCAGATCAGTATGTTTTGCCTGACCAAACGTTAGTCATCATCCCCATCTAATTTGTTAAATTATTCAGTTTTGCTGCTTTCCAGTAATCTGAAACTTGCTACACCAGGCGACATGTCATCCGCTGACGTCATTTCTGTGGTCATGGACATCGGGTCAGACTCCTGCAAAGTCGGATTTGCTGGAGATCAGGCGCCAAAGAGCGTGGTACCATCAGTAGTCGGTCTGCAGGGACAAAAGGTAGGTTTGGATCAGGAGCTATTATTATGATCAGTGTTCATTTCTTCTTTTTCTTCTTCTTTTTCTTCTTCTTCTTCTTCTTCTTCTTCTATAGTTGGTTTCTTTTAGGAAGCCAGCCTAAAGCACTTTGCTTGCTTATGCAGTGAATGTTTCTGTAGCAATTTGTTTTACATGATAAAGCCCTATGCACAACTCTTTAAACTGAATGCACAGAGGTGTCTCATCTATGCACAACTCTTTAAGTCCCCTGTTACTGAATGCACAGAGGTGTCTCATCTATGCACAACTCTTTAAGTCACCTGTTACTGAATGCACAGAGGTACCGTAGGCATATTCTTGCCCGTATTGTAAGGTGTCCATTGATCGTCTCAGGAAAACGTTCTCTGACAGTGTATATCAATGAGAGTGGTACTTAAGGCAATCGATTATCGAGATCATTTAGAAAAAAGATTAATAATCCTGAAATAATCTATCGGTTGGCTCCTTACAAAGCAAAAATGACCATAGATGACTTCAGGCAAGAAACCTGTACCAGGAGCACTTTATACACTTCTGGAGTGATGGAAACTGTTGTTTTGTTTTACATATTTAGAAAAAATAAGTTTGATTCGACTATTGATCTGTCAGTCAAAAATGTCACCAGTCGATATGGACAGACTACAGGCATGCAATTTATGACAATCTTAAGCTAGGCACTAATTCACATTTATTTCTACAAAAAATGGTTACAAACCCCAATATATATTACATTACAAACACAGTATTTGTCTATTTCTACTTAAGAAAAAGTGCACTACTGTCAGAGGTATGGCGTGTGTGTCCATTGTTGGTAATTTTAGCACTGAAGTACCATTTATCGATGGCTTTACTAAGTTTAAATTGTGGCAGTAGAGATCCATTTAAATTCACCATAATAAACTAGCTGATGTATAATCCATGTGAACCGTAAAATCATTAATAATCGTGCGAGAGTCGTTATTTAGTACCGATTAAAAAAACATAATTAAAGATTAAAACGGATTGTTTTACTCGTTACAAACGAGCAGACGAGCGTTTTTGTCAAGCGCTGCAAATTATAGAACTAATACTAATACTCTCAAATTAGAGAACTAATACTCCTTAATTTGAAATTAATACTCCCAAATTAGAGAACTAATACTCCTTAATTTGAAACTAACACTCTCAAATTAGAGAACTAATACTCCTTAATTTAAAATTAATACTCCCAAATTAGAGAACTAATACTCCTTAATTTGAAATTAATACTCCCAAATTAGAGAACTAATACTCCTTAATTTGAAATTAATACTCCCAAATTAGAGAACTAATACTCCTTAATTTGAAACTAACACTCTCAAATTAGAGAACTAATACTCCTTAATTTAAAATTAATACTCCCAAATTAGAGAACTAATACTCCTTAATTTGAAATTAATACTCCCAAATTAGAGAACTAATACTCCTTAATTTGAAATTAATACTCCCAAATTAGAGAACTAATACTCCTTAATTTGAAATTAATACTCCCAAATTAGAGAACTAATACTCCTTAATTTGAAATTAACACTCCCAAATTATAAAACTGATACTCCTTAAATATTGAACTAATATTCCCAAATTATAAAACTGATACTCCTTAAATATTGAACTAATATTCCTAAATTATAGAACTAATACGAATACCGGTACTCCCAAATAGAGAACTCCTAAAAATGAGACTTTTGCACCAGGAACCAAATAGTCCGTGTAAAGGGACATAACAGCTTGTCTAAACCATGGGGAAACAAGGTTATCCTCTTACAGTACATACCGCAGGGCTATAATTATTATTTTCTATCCATGTATTTTATTTGTTCCCTTTAACGTGGGGTCAGGGGGTTGTAAGCTCGGTTTGAAAGCCAAACATACCAGGTTCAAATTCAATCGCGCTCGGTTTAACAAGCCGGACAGTCGTCGTTTTTTCTCTCCTGATGTTACAGGTTTTTCCGGTCTACCCGCCTGAAAATTCGGACCCGCTGCAAGAGAATCGGAGTTCGTGCTCTGTTCAGAAATGAAAGGGACTGAGCACATTTGCACATAAACGAGACACCCGGTCTGTCAATTTGAACGCAAATGAGATTTGAACCTGATACGTTGGGGTTGCAAGCCAAGCTAACAACCCATTATCTGGGGATTAGAAGAAGAATAAATAATTAGTTGATTTTATCACTGATAATAACTTAACTTAACGTCTTTATACTGGTTTAGAAGACTCTGCAGAGTCTGTATACAACCAGTTTCATTTACATTACCTTGCTCTAAAAGCTATGCGAATCCAATTTATTCTTAAATGCATTAACTGTCCCTGCCTCCACTACTTCCTGTGGCAATGCATTCCAAGAATTCACCACTCTCTGACTAAAAAAATATTTCCTAATATCTAATCTTGACCTCTCTTTAGTTAATTTGTAGTTATACCCTCCTGTTCTTGTGGGTGGCTGTATTTTGAAAAACTTGTTTTAGTCTTCTTCTTCTTCTTCTTCTTCTTCTTCTTCTTCTTCTTCTTCTTCTTCTTCTTCTTCTTCTTCTGTGTTAGTTCTCAATCTTCCGCTACTAAGCCCAAACAGGACTTTGCAAGTAGCAGGATGTAGTCCAGAGAACGGTATGCATGTGTCGCTAGTTCACAGTTTTTTCTGCGATATTTGCACCTTTCGGTCCGACACATCCGTCTTCGGCAGAGTTGTAGTCTAATTTATCCATTCCTCTGATCATCTTATAAACCTGTATTGTCAACTCGAATTCCTCTCTCTTCTAGACACTGTACGCCGGTTTTTTTCTGAGTTTCCTCATAACTGTAATTCTGGAATCCCACTATCAGCTTTGTCACTCTTTTTAAAAATGCTTTCCAGCATGTTTATCTCCCCTCTATGATAGGGACTCCACACCTGTTAACAGTACTCCAATCTAGGTCTAACTAATGCTTTATAAAGTTTGACTATCATTCCTTGCTCTTATGTTTAATATTTATTTTTATCCTACCTAACATCGCATTTACCTTTTTCACTGCTACCTGAACTTGCTCACTCACCTTACCTGTATGATTTATTAAAACCCCTAGGTCCCTTTCCTTATCTATCTTTCTAATATTCTCTCCCATTCTGTAATTATGTTCCATATTGGATCTACCCATTTGGATGACTGTACATTTATCTACATTAAACTCCATTTGCCAGCTTACAGACCATTCTCGAATTTTATCTAAATCCAACCTCAATATATCCACTTCTGCTTTAGATGAGACCCTTCTGCATAGTTTTGTGTCATCAGCAATTTTGCAATCATGGATTTAATTTCAATGTCCAAATAATTTATATATATATCAAGAACAAAATTGGTCCCAAAACAAGCCCTGTGGCACTCCACTTTTCCCTTCACACCACTCAGAGTACTCCTGATTTATGCCCACTCTCTGCCTTCTTCCCGTTAACCAATTTGTAATCCATTTTTCGCAACTTTCCCACCTATTCCATGTGATTTTAACTTTCGAAATAATCTTTGATGAGGTACTCTATCAAAGGCATTTGCAAATTCTAGATAAATAACTTCCATTGGCTCCTCTTTATCTATCATTTAGTAACCTCCTCCATGAATTCTAATAGATTTGTTAAGCACGATCTCCCTCTAGTAAACTCATCCTGACTATTTCTGATTAGATTAAATTTGTCCAAATGCATTACAATGTTTTCTTTGATTATTGACTAACAATTTACAGACTATGCTCATTAAACTCACCGGTCTATAATTTGCTGGATTTGATTTTTTGCCCTTTTTGAATAAGGGGATCACTCCTCCATCTTTCCAATCCCATAAATTTCCATTCCCAATAAATGTGATGATTCTGGCACTGATAACAAATGTGTTGATGGTGGTAGTGATAATAATGACAATAATATATGAACTGATGATGAAAACATGCATGTTTATTATAATTCCTAAAATGATGGCGATGGTGGTGGTTGTAGTGGTGTTGGTTATGTTTTTGGTTGCTATGATAGACACGATGTGGTGTTGATGGTATTTGTAGTGGTGTTCAGTGGGTTTGGTGGCTGTGGTAGGGGTGAGGACAGGTTTAGTATGGCGATGATGGTAGTTGTGGTGATAGACATGATGTGATGATGATGGTTGTTACGGTGGTGGTGATTGTGTTGGTAGTGAGGACAGGCACACTATGGTGATGATGGTTGTTACGGTGGTGGTGATTGTGTTGGTAGTGAGGACAGGCACACTATGGTGATGATGATGATGATGTTTTCTATATACAATGCAGGAAGTGTCAGTGGGTGTGGACAATGCCAGAAGAAACTATGTAGGACAAGATGCCTTTGAATTAGGAGACTTGGCTGCTCTGAAGTACCCAGTTGAGAGGGGTGAGGTGACTGATTGGACAAGCATGGAGATCATTCTGGATCATATATTCAAGGTAAACAAAATTAACATAAAGCACATGTATGAAAACGAAACATACGGCATGTGTTGATATCTGTTTTAAATATTAAACACGGTTTGTAACAGCTTGTGTAGGAAATACCGTCTCTTTACAAGTGCCAGTAGACCAAGACCACAGCTCGTGTCCACTCCATGCACCTAGAAACAAATGTTGTTACGGCAGCTTGGTCTTTGAGGTAGGGATTGGCACTGAGGTCCATAAAATGATAAGCCAGGCAAGAATCCTTGCGTTCTACCTTCTTCAACAAGCCCAGGGATGCAAGAAGAGCCACACAAATCCTACTTTCAGAGAAAGTTTGTAAAGAGTAACAAAACTCAGATATGGGTAGTTTGGTAGGCAACAACCCAAGGTGGGCTCAAGAGGTGATAGAGTCATGCGATCTCAAGAGGTGATGAAGTCATGCGATCTCAAGAGGTGATGAAGTGGTGTGACCTCAAGAGGTGATAGAGTCATGTGATCTCAAGAGGTGATGAAGTGATGTGACCTCAAGAGGTGATGAAGTGATGTGACCTCATGAGGTGATAGAGTCATGCAATCTCAAGAGGTGATGAAGTGATGTGACCTCAAGAAGTGATGTGACCTCAAGAGGTGATAGAGTCATGCGATCTCAAGAGGTGATGAAGTGATGTGACCTCAAGAGGTGATAGAGTCATGTGATCTCAAGAGGTGATGAAGTGATGTGACCTCAAGAGGTGATGAAGTGATGTGACCTCAAGAGGTGATGAAGTGTTTTGGCCTCATGAGGTGATAGAGTCATGTGATCTCAAGAGGTGATGAAGTGATGTGACCTCAAAAGGTGATGAAGTGATGTGACCTCAAGAGGTGATAGAGTCATGCGATCTCAAGAGGTGATGAAGTGATGTGACCTGAAGAGGTGATGAAGTGATGTGACCTCATGAGGTGATAGAGTCATGCGATCTCAAGAGGTGATGAAGTGATGTGACCTCAAGAGGTGATGAAGTGATGTGACCTCAAAAGGTGATGAAGTGATGTGACCTCAAGAGGTGATGAAGTGATATGACCTCAAGACATGATAGAGTCATGCGATCTCAAGAGGTGATAGAGCCATGCGATACAAAGCCAAGACTGGTCCAAAATAATCTTGCAGGTTCCAGGGATAACAAAGAAAAGTGAGCAGTCGTCAAAAGAACCAAAAAATTCACTTTCTGCAGGAGTTCAAGAGACAGTACCCTAGCAACTCCTGGACACATGTTTACACAAACTTATTGGCCTCAGTGAGGGATAAAAATGGTAGGCTGGAGGATCTACATTGCACTTTCTAATGATAACATAGAAAATCACTCTATACCAGCAGGAGATACCTGTACCAATTTCACATACCAGCAGGAGATACCTGTACCAATTTCACATACCAGCAGGAGATACCTGTACCAATTTCACATACCTGCAGGAGATACCTGTACCAATTTCACATACCAGCAGGAGATACCTGTACCAATTTCAGACATGAAACAACGGCTGTTCATGCAGCAACTCAGATTCTTATCAGCCTAAATACAATTACAAAGAAACGGTCATTCTAACAGTCTCCAGGAGCGTACTAAAAGCCATCTCATACACAAACAAGATAAACTCTTATACAAAATAAAATACAACATCTTGCTGTCTAAAAAAAACAAATCTAGTCATACAGTGGATATTGGCCCCCTGTGGGATTCTTGAAAACGAGAAAGCAGATGATCTTGCAAAAACCAGAAGTGATGGCACATAGATTCGCCATCCACAGGCCTATAAAGAAGCATAGATTCTGATCAAATGATCTATGAAGATGGAATGGAAAGACCAGTACAAAGAATGCAAGCCAAAAAATAACAGCATAGACAAACTTGACAGAGATGGACAGACAAAGGGGATCAAGATGCTGAGCAGCGCAAGAGCTGCAGTGGTCAGCGACCCATAGCTGACTGCTAGCGTCAGGGCCTGCGAACCATAGCTGCCAAGACCCTTCTACACTTCCACGTGGTGATCCTGGATAACAGGCTGCAGCAGGGCAGACTGGCTAAGGAGAAGGGATCGAAGAGGGAATGCTAACCCGGTACTCAAAAAATGCTTGCTGAAGTCGGTTGTGTTGGACCAAAAGGTGCAAATATCGCAGCCAAGCTATAAACTACGACACAACGCATTCCGTTCTCTGGACTATATTCTGCTACTTAAGCCATTTTAGGGTTTGGTAGTGGAAGATTGAGAACGAACGAAGAAGAAGAAGAAGAAGGAAAGACAAAGATCTTCAGACACAGAACCGGACATTGCAGACTTAAGGTCCACCTACACTGAATGGGTCTCAGAGACACCATTACATCCTATTGTAGAGCACCCAAGAAAACACCAGAACATATCCTGCAGTACTGCCCTACTTATACAGAACAAAGAGGGGCAGTCTGACCTGGGGGGAACGACCATGCTCGACGAGCTGTGGGGGACCAGTGAAGACCTGAAACGCAGTCTCCTTCGTGAAATTCACTGGACCAGAAGCAAAGCATCAGTTGATCAAAGACAAAGTGGAAGAAGAAGAAGATGGAGAGCCATGCGACCTCCACAGGTAATGGAGCCCTGTGATCTGAAGCAGTAATGCAGCTATGTGGCATCAGAGGGCGCAAAATATTGAGCCAATTCTTTGAATTCCTGTAAATCTGAGACCGCCATTTTCGAAAATGTAACTGTCCCAAGTCTCATCGTGTTCTTAATAAATTAGAGACCAAGTATTTTTTAATTGGTAGTCAAATATTATGAGCCATTCTTAAAATATGTCCACAACATTCTGACATTTGTATAGCCCTCTCGTCCCCCATGTCCACAACATTCTGACATTTGTATAGCCCTCTCGTCCCCCATGTCCACCTTAGTTCACTTTCAGTCTGCTCTTCACTTCCCTGCTGATGCTCACTCAATAGAGCCTTTATTAAAAACATAAGCTTACATGTAACTTATCAATACTGACAATGTTGTTCATTATTTACATTACATCATCTGTATACAGATAACTAAATACAATTATGTGAAACTAAATTTTCACTTCCCATTAAAAATGTTTAGACTAGGAATATTGAAAGGCCTGACAAGAGGGACACAATCCGAAGAGCATTAATTTGTGTTGAGCTGGACAGTAAGAAGCTTTGTGGAAATTTGTTCGTTACTTTTGATAGATTTCTATGTGAGTGCAAATTGTTATGTATTGTGTGAATTGGATGTCTCATTATTTTATTCAGAATGCAATCCATTTTAATGAGAAATGAGTTTGTTAGCACTGCATAAGGCCTGTACATTGTGTCTGAGTTTACAATTGCTTACGCTGTCTGCATATTGTTGCTCAGTCTTTCTTGGTAAAGAGCAGAATGGGTTTTTTTATATCCGACTCCAAGTGTTCTCTAGATGCTGAATATGTTTTGATTACCTATGCACTCTAATATAACCACAAAGTCTGACTCTGTCTGTGATTGATGAAACTTTAAACCATGTAAAACATCACTAGCAATGGAAAAAGCACCTTCTTCATACCTTAATAGACATGTTCTTCACTTGCATACATACTTAGTTGTTGACAGATGCATGTCAGTTTAATTGAGTGCCGCTACTGAGCGGGCATTCCTCAGATGTTTTACTGGAACCTTCTATGACTTCTTCTGGCCAGGACAAGCTGTCAACTAGACCTACAGAACACCCTGTTCTGGTGACAGAAACGCCACAAAATCCTAAAAAGAACAGAGAGAAGATGGCGGAGCTCATGTTCGAGAAGTTTCAAGTTCCTGCCTTTTTCTCTTCGTGCCAGGTAAACCATTAAAATTAAAAGTTAAGGTCAAATGTCAGGTCGAATTGTACCAGAGATTTGTGTTCCAGAATCGTTGTTTGAGGTACCTGTTCTTGGCCACGGGTTCTTAACCAAGTTTTTTTAAAGGACTTAACCAGGTGTTATAAAAATCAGGTATTTAGTGAAAGGTTCTTTACTAGGAGATTTTAACCCCACATGAGCATGCTACAGATGTCCATCAAGTAAAAGAGAGGAAGATGAGAAGCTGATTAGTAGCATAGAAAGGCAAGTGCAGGGACATTATTATTAATGGCGGATTTGAACTTTCTGGTAATAAAATTAGAAATTGCAGAAGCACTTATTGAGTCAAAACTATATGTGAAGTGCATAACTGACAATTTTTTGATTCAACATGTAGAAGAAGTTAGCAGAGGCAAAAACACACTCAACCTAGTTTTTACTACAGAGGGAAATATGATTGAAAACATAAACGTTGGGGAACTGGTTGGCTCAAGTGACCATCAGATCATCCGTTGGAAATATTGACCATCAAACAATACAGTTATTAGACAAAGATAAAACAAAATACATACAAACCTTTTATGCCCTTCGTGCTTTGATCTGAACTTTTTGTAGTATCTTCTATTAATTTTTTATGTATTTCTGGTGTTTTAAGGAATGCTTATGGTGGTATGGCTTTTACTACTCTGGGTAACTATTGCCTTCTTTCTGGGAAGTGGTATCTGTTTTTTACTTCATTTACATGGTGGAGTAGAGACTTTTGTTTAATTCTGCATTTTGACTGCCAGTTTTCCCAAAGGACTGTTGGGATGATTCAGTTTAATTCTGCTACTTTATTCATTAGGTTTCCATGGCAACTTTACCCCTTCTCATCTTAAGTGGTTCAAAATATGCAGGGATTTTGTAAGCTGTCACTGGTGTGACCTCATTACTCTGATAATGAATATAGAGCACTATTTTAAACTCTGTCCAGGGATTCCAAGTTAGAAATTGGACAAGTCGTTAGGAGCACATTATTATATTCTATTGCTTAGGAAACATAGGTAAAGTACAAGCATCACAACTTGTTGTGACTAGGAATCTGTGTTTAAATATGTCATATTTTTATGACTAGAAGTCTAGGTTGGAGTACAACTTGATGCTGTGACCATGAATCTGTGTTTAAATATCATATTTTTATGACTAGAAGTCTAGGTTGGAGTACAACTTGATGCTGTGACCATGAATCTGTGTTTAAATATGTCATATTTTTATGACTAGAAGTCTAGGTTGGAGTACAACTTGATGCTGTAATCATGAATCTGTGTTTAAATGCAGCTTGATGCTGTTACAAGAAATCTGTTTAAGTAAAACTTGAAATTGTACCTAGACATATATGTTTGAGTAAAACTTAATGTTGTGACTAGAAATATATGTTTAAGTACGACATGATGTAGAGACAAGGAGCCAAGGTTCAAAGCAACTTAAAGAACCCATATACTTTACTGGCATAAATGTACAGACAATTTAAATAAAACTAACTGTAGGATAGACAATTCGCTCTGGACTGAAAAGAGGACATGATGATATTAGTCCACAGCAGGATAATTTCATACTAGAGATGACAGGTGAAGAAACAATAGGGCTACTTTAGGCTTCAGAAGAAGGCTGTGAATGGAGTTGGTAACCTCATAGACCTTTGCTTTATTTGTGTGTGTCAGAAAGGAGTGTACTTCTGCTTTTTTGCTAACTAACAATTTTTAACTATGGCATACTGTGATCTCTATCCTAATAACAAGATTTGAAAACATGATGAAGTTCTGGCCTGTTCCTAGGCGGTGCTGTGTTTGTACAGTGCAGGTCGAAGTACTGGTTTGGTTTTGGACATTGGGTCCGGAGTAACCACAGCCGTGCCAGTTTACGAAGGTTACAGCCTGTCCGAGGGTGTGGTCAGGGGCAACTATGCTGGCTTGGACATCAGTGATTACCTTAGTCAGCTTCTGTCAGGTACAGTAGCAGTTGTTAAACTAGAAAATTAGAGCTAATTATCAGATGATTTTTATTCATTCTTGCAAAAGGTATGTGCGCTCCAGTTTAGGAACCGCTGATGTAGAGACATTATGCTTAGAGGGTTATAATATGACGAAATGACCATAGCACTTCTGCTGTTAAAGTGTTTAAAACATGGAACAAAGAAAGCGTATGCAAGATATGGCAATTTAAGCACAATTCTTGCACAATCTCTATTACAATTCTGATAATCTCATAATGAACATGCACTGGTTCTCTCCTGTGTCACTTTTTGCCAGCTGTTCATGCAGTCTGTTTCCATGTTGGTCCAAATATATAACAAATCTGATCAAATTGTCGAGCCCACAATTGAGGGTGTACCTACCCCCCCCCCCCGCCACCCCCCCCCCTACCCCCCCCCCCTCCCCCTTTGCCAACGTCCTTCAGCACTGGATGCTGGTGTATTCCTTTTCACATATCTGTGTTCCCTGATGCATATCTCTGGTTCCTGTCACTGATCTGTGGTTCCTATCCCAGATATGTGTTCCCTATCCCAGATCTGTGGTCCTTGTCACAAAAATGTATTTTCTATTACCTCTGGTCGTCCGTCTAATTCAAAGTATATGACAGAGGCATCCATGTAGTTTTAGGTCTAACCCTCTTTCTCTTCCTTTGAGGATTCCATAGGAGAGCCTGACTAGCTATGTTGGAAGGTGTCTTCTTCTGTGTATGCACTTGCAACACATTTTCTTCTTTCAACTTAACTTAACTTATGTCTTTATTCTGGTTTAGAAGACTCTGCAGAGTCTGTATACAACCGATTTGCATTACTTCCCTTTATCTAAAAATAACTGTGCATTCAATTGATTCTTGAATGCATTAATTGACCTTGCCTGCGCTATTCCCTGTGGCAGTGCATTTCAGGGGAGCCGCATACCGCAGTTGTTAGCGAGCTGGATTCGCATCTAAGTTGTCATGGGTTCATTTCCCAGTTGAGGCAAAAAAGCTTTTTCAAGACCGCAAGGCAAGGGCTTCTTGGTCGACCCAGCCTTAAATGGGTACCAGTTCATTTCGGGAAGTTAAAGCAGGGAGGGAGAAGCGTGGCACCCACCATTATAAAACCGAGCTTTGAAATGTGAGGTCACCAACACTTCACGCCCCTATGGATTACTTTGACTTTGAGTGCATCCCAAGCATTCATCATTCTCTGATTAAATTTATTGGACAACTGGAACACAACAAAAACAACGAACAAAGCAACATGTTTACCAGTGTCATATCAATTTACAAGAAAACAATTTAGAAACAAACAATATGTAATTTGCAAACATTAGACAAATCAATGTAAATAAGACTGATTATTATTGTTATAAGTAATGCCCTTCATAATTGCTGATCTTCTCTTTGGTTATATAAAAGGTGTAAACAGTAAAAAGTAGTCGGCATACAGTCCAGAACTTATGTGCAAAATTAAAACATTACATTCTAAACAGCTCTTTAATAAGTCTGAGCTCTCTCTCTCTATATATATATATATATATATTTATATATAAATATATATATATATATATATATATATATATATATATATATATATATATATATATATATATATATATATATATATAATGTATATATATATATATATATATATATATATATATATATATATATACACAGACACACACACACATTCAATATAGTTATAAATAGCTTATTGTCACTCATATTACCCTACTTGTCCACAAAGTCTCACCTTAGCATACCTTCACAATGCAGGTCGAGGTAATCAGTTCAATACTGTCTCAGACAAAAACCACTTGAAAAACATCAAAGAAAAACTATGTTATGTTTCACAAGACTTCGACAAAGAGTTGGCTGGGTTTTCAAAATCTTCCTCCAGCGCCGCCTATGAACTGCCTGATAAGAAAGTCATATCCGTGGAAACAGAAAGGCAAGATGATTGTTCATGTAGATAATTTCTGTCTGAAACATTTTTTTTCTCATTTATTTGAACGTATTGAATGTGTCATTGTCATTTGTGCTATTTATCCTTCATATGTTTGACATACAACGTAACCAATAATATATGGTTTTGACATGTCCACTGCACGCTTACAAACAAATAGCAAAGAAAACATTCAGAATCTGACATAGCAGAAGCATGCTACTCCTTGCCAAGAAGAGATCAAGTGACAATATTCAGACTACTAACAGATCATTGCAGACTGAAAAGTCATTTGCTCAACATAAAAAAATTTGTCAGAGACTGCTACCCATGTGAGGAGAACAAATAAACAGTAGGACATGTTCTCCAGGTCTGTCGGTTTCATGAGGGGAGCAGAGCGACAACATGGCCCTTACGAGTTTAAATATGGGATAAATTGTATTTTGGTATGACACATCTGGGACTGGCTGTTAAGTTAATGAGGGAAATAGAGATTCGATTATTTGAGAGCAAACAACGTGGATGACGACAACAGAAAAGACAATTTTAAATAAAGGTTGACATGTTGAATATTACAGTGTCTTTAATGCAGCAACTCTTTCTAGATTGCCCCCGCCCTCTCTCTCTCTCTCTCTCTCTCTCTCTGTTTCTCCCATTCACTCTCTTTGTTTCATTCTCTCTCATACTCTAGTATCTTTGCCTGTGTAGTTAATGTATATCTCTCTTTCTCTCTATTTATCTATATATGTCTGTCTGGCTATTTATCTGCCTGCTTGTCTGTCTCTCTCTTGTTCTTTTTCATGGCTTTTATTTTGTCTATAAATATTTATCATCATGTAGCATGTCCCATGCAGGATGTCACTTTGATAACAGCCGATCTGTAAGACTCTCAATGTTGGGCCAGCTCTACAGCCTCTGTCACTGTCATACTCAGAACTTCTCTTATATCCTGTGTCCGTCTTCTGTCTGGTCTGCCTCTGTTTCACTTGCCAGGTATCATACTCTCCAGTATTGTTTTTTTCTATACCAATATGGGCTTTGGTGTGGTCAAAGTATTTTTGTTTCCTAGACGTAATATGTAAAAGCCAATTTTGTTATATATCCAGATCTTTTATGAATTCTGTGGGTTTTTTCTGCTCTATTTTATGATCTTGTAAATTATTATATCAAACGTGTCTATCTCTTCATCCTCTGATGATGTTGCTGGTGCGTAAACATGTATTATTATCATGATTATTGTTTACCTCTTCAATCTGATTATTAGGACATGGTCATTGACTAAATTGTAACCAAGCAGTATTCCAGGTGCGCTTTATGTTAAGAGGAATCTAACTCCGCCATATCCGTTCTTTTCTCTCTATGAGAGTATAAAGCATTTACCTATTTGAATGTTGAAATGGCCCTTACCAATCCTCCTATGTTCTGAGATTCCTAAATTGTCTACTTGGTTTTTTTCTTTCCATTTCCTTCTGTAACATTATACGTTTTCCATGATGTAGGCTTCTCGTTTTCCCTGTTCCGATTCGTAATTTTCTCTTTAGACTGGTGCCACGGTTTTTCCCTTACTTATTGTGTGGCCTTCGGTCATCTTCACTGTTACTTGTACTTGCCCTGACCTCGACCTTGTCACCACTTTGCTTACTTCATCTGACTGAAATGGGGGGCGGGGGGGGGGGGGGGGGGTCTCATCATAAAATCTTTGAGTGTCTTTATTAATAACCCGTCCGATTTCTTGGTAAAATAATGTGGTTGTTTCTCCTTGCCTCCAAAATCTACATGGGAGATCTCATCTTTGGGATTATTTTTTTTGCTGTCAGTATAAGTGAGTACCCTGCACATATGCTAGGCAGAACTCAGTCCCAATAATTAGGTTGTTGTACGCCGGTGCGTAGCATCCTGGTTGTTGTGATGTTCCTCTCGACTAGGAGACTACGGTCTAACTTAAGTCCCTTGTTGAACCAAAGTGTGTCCATGGACAAGGTCTCAATGGGAATCGGGACATGTCCACACATCAGTAGGCCTAACATCGGCCACATCTATTGGAGAACCTGCTCTGCCAGATTTTCATGGAGTTATCTCAGCCGTAATAAAACATTCTACCCCATGGCCCAGAGGGGACTGATATTTTTGCGCCAGTTGCTCACCAGGGCCACATTAGTGGAAACAGTGGATGCCTCGAGTAAGTGCTGTTGACATGGTTGCATGGCTTCACTTGATTGACTAGAGACCTGTAGCAGCCCTTATCCATCCCTCCTACCAAATATATATTTGCAGTTACTGCCTCAACTATGGTCCATATTTTTATTTGTTCCATGTCTTGATTATATTGCCTTATCTGTATATTTCTTTATAAATTTATTGTCTGCTCACATTTAAAGTAAACAACGAGGAAAGGGTAGGGAGAGGTATGATGGTCAAGTCAGCGAGAAAATAAATTAATTAAATAAAAAATAACAGATAGCCAATTTTCTATGCAATTAATTTGCCCCATTTATGGTAGAAGACTTTCCAACTCAATGTTGTCTTGATCTCATTGTTGGTTTGACCTTGTCGTCATTGACTTCAGCTGAAAGTCTGTTGAGTTTGGGGCAACCGTCTTAGTATGAAAGAAACTCTGGGAACATAATATGGTATAAGAATGAAGAGTGAAAACGTTTTTACCAGAAGACAAATAGAAGAAGAAAGACATTTCATGTTTTCTTCTCTCTCATTCTACATTTTCCTTTGTTACTTTTATACGTTCTCTTAATTTTTACATGACATATATAAAGTAATGACACAGTGCAGAGTTTAACGGATTGCATTTATTTGATTGTACCTCAGATTCCGATGCACAGAGCTACTCTTTAAGCCAAGCATTGCTGGGATATCAGAGAAACCTGGAATCCACGAGATGATTAACAGGGCCATTTCTGCATGCGAGCTCGACACTAGGAAGAGCTTGTACACCAATATTATTCTCAACGGAGGGAGTACATTGTTTGATGGATTAGTGAACAGATTGAAAACAGAATTGTCAGCTTTTGGAGCTATGGGTGCTGAGGTAGGTCGCTGTAGCAGACTGTGTGTGGTTGTGTTATGGCGGCTGTCTGTTTGTGACAAAGGAAATGGGTTTGTGCCCTGGACTTGAACTTTCTCCAGTCTATTTACCTCCAATCTGGCACTTGATTTACTGTTAGGAAAGGAAATTCAGTGAGAGAGGGAGCTGGTTATCCCACCTGAGAAAAAGCTGTGACCTAATACAATGAAGTCTTTAACACTTCATCCCTGATGGCCACATTTGGTATAGGTCTGTCTTTTACCTCTCTCTTGTAGTGGATCATAATTTTTTATATCCCTTACATTCCTATATGCCACAGAAATGTAATAGCTCAGCACCTGGTGACCTGTAGGTTTTCACCTTGTTTAGACAGAGCAGATGGGTCAGACTATCTAGATAGCAAAATAATAGGTATCAACCTTAGGTTACAGGTGATGTGTGCGGACATGGGAATGGAATTTATTGATGTTAAAGTAGACAAAAGTAAAATGTTAGATAGGGGAGGTTTACATCTAAATGAGATAGGACAGCATGTTGTAGCAAAGTATATGTTCTATCATTGTGTTAGAAATTTAAACTAGTTAGGCCTATGAAGTATGAGACTAAAGATAGGCCTACAATAGGGTGCTATAGAGGATGTAGTCAAAGGGGTAATTTGGTGTCAGGGAAGTGTGAAATACATAGTAGAAAAGCAAACACTAAAATGATAAAGCAGAAGCAAAAAGAGGAAAACCAACAAAATTACAAACTAAAATGTTTTTATGCAAATGTGAGAAGCATAGTAAATAAAAGAGAAGAATTGGAACTGTATGTAGAAGAAGAAAAACCAGATATAATAGGGTTAACAGAATCATGGACATATGAGGAGATTACAGATAGTGAACTTGAAATTGAGGGGTATACAATGTTAAGGAAAGATAGGATAATTGGAGACAAGACTAAGGGAGGTGGCGTTTTATTATACTGTATAAATTCTGTTAATATAACGATCAAAGATTATTTATCATGTGGTAACAAAAATGAAAGTGTATGGGGAGAAATAGAAAGTGGGGGTGAAAAAACAGTGATTGGAGTGTGCTATAGATGTCCATCAAGTCAAAAAGAGGAAGATGAGGAGCTGATTAGTAGCATAGCAAAGGCAAGTAAAGGGAAATTATTATTAATGGGAGATTTCAACTATCCAGAAATAAAATGGGATATGGCAGAAGCACTTGTAGAGTCAAAACCTTTTGTTACGTGCATAACTGACAATTTTTTAATTCAACATGTAGAAGCAGCCACCAGAGGCAAAAACATACTCGACCTAGTTTTTACCACAGAGGAAAATATGATTGAAAACATTACCGTTGGGGAACTGTTTGGCTCAAGTGACCATCAAATCATCCGTTGGGATCTTATTGCAGGGAAAGAAGTAAACATAAACACGCGAACATACGACTACTCTAAGACAGATGTTAAGAGGATGAAAGAGGCAGCGAACCACATAATCTGGAAAGATATTATTGTAGGAACAGATGTTGAACAGGAGTGGGAAAGTTTTAAAACAGTTCTAGAAACGCTAAAAGAGGAATGTGTTCCATGTAGGGAGGTAAACCCCAAGCGTAAAAAGTGGATAACTAGATTTGTAGTGAAATGTAGAAGAGCAAAAAATAAAGCATGGCAAAAATATATAGAGGCAGGTAAATCAAAAGAAACATATGTAAAATATTTGGACAAGCAGAACATATCTCAGAAAGCGAATAAAACAGCAAAAATAGACTTTGAAAAAAAACTTGCTCAGAGGATCAAGACTGACAGTAAAAGCTTCTTTTCTTATGTTAGAAATAAACAAAGAACGAAAAACAAAGTAGGCCCTCTCATAGACAGTACAGGGAAAATAATAAGTGAGAATAGGGAGGCTGCTAATCTGCTTAATCAGTACTTTGGCACAGTCTTCACAAAGGAGGACTGCTCCGAGATCCCAGAGCCTATAGATATTTTTCAAAGAGACATGGATACATCGGGATTAAGATCAATCTGTATTACAGAGGAAATGGTTTTAAAAAAATTGGAGGGGTTGAAAGTGAATAAATGTCCAGGTCAAGATGGTATTCACCCAAAATTGCTGTATGAAATTAGAAACCAACTAGCAAAACCATTGGCTATATTATGTTCTCAATCACTTACAAAAGGGATTGTTCCACGGGATTGGAAAGATGCAGGAGTGATCCCCTTATTCAAAAAAGGCAAAAAATCAGATCCGGCAAATTATAGACCGGTGAGTTTAACGAGCATAGTCTGTAAATTGTTAGAGTCAATAATCAAAGAAAACATTGTAATGCATTTAGAAAAATGTAATCTAATTAGAAATAGTCAGCATGGGTTTACTAGAAGGAGATCATGCTAAACAAATCTATTAGAATTCATGGAGGAGGTTACTAAAATCATAGATAAAGGGGAGCCAGTGGATGTTATTTATCTAGACTTTGCAAAGGCCTTTGATAGAGTACCTCATCAAAGATTATTTCGAAAGTTAAAATCACATGGAATAGGTGGCGAAGTTGCCAAATGGATTGAAAATTGGTTAACAGGAAGAAGGCAGAGGGTGGGCATAAATAAGGAGTACTCTGAGTGGAGTGAAGTGAAAAGTGGTGTGCCACAGGGCTCGGTTTTGGGACCAATTTTGTTCTTGATATATATAAATGATTTGGACATTGATATGAGATCCATGATTGCAAAATTTGCTGATGACACAAAACTATGCAGTAGTGTCTCATCTAAAGCGGAAGTGGATATATTGATGTCGGATCTAGATAAAATTCGAGAATGGTCTGTAAGCTGGCAAATGGAGTTTAATGTAGATAAATGTACAGTCATCCACATGGGTAGATCCAATATGGAACATAAATACAGAATGGGAGAAAACAATATTAGAAAGATAGATAAGGAAAGGGACCTAGGGGTTATAATAGATCATACAGGAAAGGTGAGTGAGCAAGTTAAGGTAGCAGTGAAAAAGGCAAATGCAATGTTAGGTATGATAAAAAGAAATATTAAACATAGGAGCAAGGAAGTGATCGTCAAACTGTATAAAGCTTTAGTTAGACCTAGATTGGAGTACTGTGTACAGGTGTGGAGTCCTTATCATAGAGGGGACATAAACATGCTAGAAAGAATACAAAAAAGAGCGACAAAGATGATAGTTGGATTCCAGAATTACAGTTATGAGGAACGACTCAGAAAAACGGGCCTACAGTGTCTCGAAGAGAGAAGAATTCGTGGTGACTTAATACAGGTTTATAAGATGATCAGAGGAATCGATAAATTAGACTATAACAAGTTTTTTTTTAAAATACAGCCACCTACAATAACACGAGGGCATAGCTACAAGCTGATTAAAGAGAGGTCCAGGTTAGATATTAGGAAATAGGGGACGGCGTGGCCTAGTGGTTAAGTGGCACGGCTCACAACCAGAAGGTGCTGGGTTCGATCCCCATCACAGCACCGGCCGTTACCCCGGGGAAGCAAACCCTTAGAAAATGCAGGAGGAAGCAGACCCTTACATAAAATGCATGCTGAAGTCGGATGCACTGGGCCGGCAGGCGCAAAATAAAAACCACAGTGTAACGCACACACGCCTTGGGGAATAGATAAATAAGGCGAACGCAAAAAAAAAAAAAAAAAAAAAAAAGATATTAGGAAATATTTTTTTAGTCAGAGAGTGGTGTCTGCTTGGAATGCATTGCCAGGGGAGGTGGTGGAGGCAGGGACAGTTAATGCGTTTAAGAATAAACTGGATGCGCATAGATTTTAGAGCAAGGTGATGTAAATGTAACTGGTTGTATACAGACTCTGCAGGGTCTTTTAAACCAGTACAAAAACATTAGGTTAAGTTAAAGAAAAGCAGGTGAACCAGATGGTCAAGGACTTGTTGATTGGTTTACTAACATAACATACCAGATTCAAATCGCGAAGCACTTAGTTTGACAGATTGGACATGACTTTGATTTATTCATACTGTGACCGCTTGTATCGGTCGACCCAGCTGTAAATGTGTACCTTGACGAAGTCAAGTAAAAATTCGAAGCCATCGTTGGTGCTGCAGAGTTCGTACTGTGTCATCGACACTTCCAGCAATGAAAGAGACTGAGAATATATGGAACGTTCAGATGCAATAAAGTCGGTTCTAGATGCCATTTTCCTTCCATTTATTTGAAAGTACAGCCAAGTTACCACAGACCTCCGGATTTAGGGTTGGCATTAGGCAGACTGACCCAACCACTCTCTCGTGGGCCTAGGGCCTGACATCAACAATTAAAATAGTTTATTTGGAAACAGCAAGACTAATGTTCAATTTAATGGAGCAACACCAATAAGCTCAAAAACAGACCGAACCATTTAAGGCAAGTCCTGTCAGGATCTAAGGAACAAAGAGAATTACAAGAAGTTATGAAATGTACAACGTCTAAGTGAAACATCAGTTAGAGTGCTTGTCTCTCATGACCAAGGGACCGGGTTCGAATCTCAGACTTATCTCACCGCAGTCTACCCAGCAGCAAATAGATAAGCTGATTTTTAAAAAGAGCAGAGAAAACGGAAAAAACCGAAATAGTAGCTTACCTCATTAACAAAAATCTCAGACTTAACATAATGAAGGCTCTAGTATTTCATCCCCGACAGCAGTGTCTGTTGTGGGACTACATTTACCTTTATGGAAAGGTGAGGGTGTCTTTCAGTTACCACTGTGGGATTACTTTTATCTTTATAGAAAGGTGAGGGTATCTTCCAAATACTTTTATGGACTTATTTTCAGCTTTATGGAAAGTTGAGGGTCTCTTTCAGTTACTTCTATGGAACTACTTGTATCTTTATGGAAATGTGTGGGTGTCTTTCAGTTACCACTGTGGGTGTCTTTCAGTTACCACTGTGGGACTACTTTTATCTGTATAGAAAAGTGAGGGTATCTTTTAATTACTTCTATGGACTTACTTTTAGTTTTATCGAAAGGTGAGGGTGTCTTTCAGTTACCACTGTGGAATTACTTTTATCTTTATGGAAAGGTGAGCGTCTCATTCAGTTACCATTGTGGGACTACTTTTATCTTTATGGAATAGTTAGGGTGTATTTCAGTTACCACTGTGGGACTACTTTTATCTTTATGGAAAGTTGAGGGTGTCTTTCAGTTACTACTGTGGGACTACTTTTATCTTTATGGAAAGGTGAGGGTCTCTTTCAATTACCACTGTCGGACTACTTTTATCTTAATGAAAAGGTGATTGTCTCTTTACTAATATTTTGGGGCTACATTGACTTTTATAGAAAGATTAAGGGCTTTTTCAACTATCACAACGCTCCCACCTTCAGACAATGATACAACTACTGCATCCCCTAGAAGATTGTGCATCTCGATTAGGCCTTCATTGTAGTACACTGACTCTGAAACCGAGATTAATTGTCAGAGTGATCAGATATGCATTGAAGCCTGTCACATTGGCAGACAGAAGCGCATTATTGTGATTCACTGGTAAGGCCGAGGCACAAAAGACGAAGACATCCAACAGACAAGACTAGAAAGTACCGTCTCCCTGCTAAACGTTACCACTTGCTCCGATGACGTTCCCGTTCACCAACTCTTAAAACAGGCTATGGAAATAGGGCTGGTAAACGATCCTTTCCACCATGCCAACGTCCCCACGGTCGTTTTGAAATATTTGGATTGGTTAAATCGGAATGGCATCGTCTGTACGCAGCAAGAGACTCGGCCATTCAACTTAGTCACAGACGGTTGACGCGATGGGTCCATGTCGCCTAAGCGAACTGCCTACATATCTACCTGTTCGTGTTCCTCTTTGTGCGAGCCTTCTCACACGGGGATATGTCCCGTTTAACCAGTTGACAGTTACGCACAAGGCAGCCGCCACATCCCGTCCAACGTTCTCGACATGACCGGCTAAACCAAGTGAGTGTAGCAGATGGGTATAATAAACCCACGGTGATGTAGGACTTGTCTGCCTAAGCATGTCAAGACTGGATTCGGCGGACTGTACGGAAGAACCGCTGACTTGTCAATGGGCAGCAAGGTGATTACCAGCAATGTGCTGTAGAGCGTTTTGAGCAAGGCTTGACACAGAGATCCTCATTGGTCGTCCACTGCATCCGGATTACTGTCTCATTCGTCTTGATCATATCTTTCCACTGGATCGAATGGAATGATGACGAGAGAGTGAGGCTGATGGTGCACAAACTCCCTTTCTTACATTTAATTCAAGTCATATTGTCATCTCAACCTACTCCAGGATTGACCGATGAAAATGTGGTCCTCTTTGGTTGGTTTGGTCAGCCACCTAGGAACCCACTCCAGGATTGACAGAGGGCAATGTGGTCCTCTTCGGTTGGTTTGGTCAGCCACCTAGGAACCCACTCCAGGATTGACAGAGGACAATGTGGTCCTCTTCAGTTGGTTTGGTCAGCCACCTAGGAACCCACTCTAGGATTGACAGAGAACAATGTGGTCCTCTTCGGTTGGTTTGGTCAGCCACCTAGGAACCCACTCCAGGATTGACAGAGGACAATGTGGTCCTCTTCGGTTGGTTTGGTCAGCCACCTAGGAACCCACTCCAGGATTGACAGAGGACAATGTGGTCCTCTTCGGTTGGTTTGGTCAGCCACCTAGGAACCCACTCCAGGATTGACAGAGGACAATGGGGTCCTCTTCGGAAACGATGTGCAAACAGCAGCAACAGACGCCACAGAAAAAAAAATATTAGTTTACTTTGATATTATTTACACATTGACGATTATTGAAAGTATGCATACTTAGGAAAGTTTACATGCAGTCAATAACATGGCAGGAAAGTTTGGATACAATCAATTACATGGGAGGGAAGTTTCGATACAATCAATTACATGGGAGGAAAGCTTGGATACAATCAATTATATGGGAGGAAAGTTTGGATACAATCAATTTCACGATAGATACATTTTCCAGTTTGCAAAAACACAAGATTATTGCAAGATTTGAAACATGGCCAACAGCTGTTAATGATTACCAATATTAGATGAATGTGTAATGTATATGTGTCTGGTTAGCGTAGTGGCAGAGTGCTCGCTTTTCCCGTTAAAGGTACAATTTCCTTTACAAACACGCTCTAGTCGACTCAGTGGTAAATTTACACATGACTTACTGCTAAAGAAATAATGCTAGCCAGGATTGGAGCTGCCCAACCCACCTTATTAGCGTGCTGTGACCTCGTACAATCAAACCTCTTATACGTAATCCCTGCCAGCAGTGCCTACTACGCTACTACCTTTACAATAGACTTAATTTGTAAAAATCCAGAATAATGATTGCGGGGGGGGGGGGGGGGGGGGTGAACGCTAACGGTCAGGAAAGAGACCATATTGCCCACAACTACAAGCTTAAGTTACCATACATGACAGATGTAGGAGGGATAAACTCGTACAATATTCTTCTAGCTAGGCCTCACAGCACCAGAATATAGCAGCTGTTAGATGAAGACCAAAACAATTATAACAACAAGAACAAAACGCAGCAACCAACCAAGCACACACAGAATCAAAACATACATTATTTCCATCAACCTCCTATGTAGGTCAGTAGCTTAATACTTTACTTGTGCCACTAATCAATCGTGACTAGCTAAGGTAGAGTCGGTTGGGCCATGTGTGAAAGTGAACAAAAAGACGCAACATGCATTTGCGATCAATGCCGCTACAAACATATTCTGTTTACATACGAGGTGTGTTGAAATGAAACCGGACTAAACTGCAAACAAGTGAACATACGTGCGATACGCATGATGACGTCCCTTCTGATGTAAACAGCACATACCGACCGTCAAGTTTGAAAAATTTCATTATCCTCCGATAGTTTTTCTCAGTAGACCGTTGAAAATATGGTGGGTGTGATATGAAATCCGTCTAGAGTTAATCAGCGAGCGGCGATTCGGTTTCTAACAGCTGAAGGACGTCGACCAGTTGACATTCGTCGCAGAATGCACGCAGTGTATGGTGACAAAAATGGGACGAAGACAAGTTTCTGTCTTGCATGAGAAGACCACGTGACATATGGATAGAAATAAAGGACATACGGTGGTTCTGTCATCTCATGATAAGAGGATAAACCTGATTCTTTACCAATGCACGCATATAACACAAGGAGATATGCCTACAAAGCATGAGAAGACCCCATGACAGATGGATACATAACAAAACCACATAGTTTTGTAGTGATTGTTTAAACAGATAGTAGTATGAGACAGTCTGGGTTCCAACCACGAATCTCCAGGTGAAGAAAGCGTTTATTAAAAGATTCTATTAAAATAATGGTCTGTTTGCTTGGTTATCTAGAATATGTTTGTTCAATCTGTGTCTCCTAGGCCAGAGTGTCAGCTCCAAAGGATCGCATCTTGTCAGCCTGGAGTGGCGGGTCTGTTTTGGCGTCCCTATCTTCTTTTGAGAGCAACTGGATCAGCAAGAAGCAATACGAGGAGTCTGGACCTCAGATCGTGCACTCTCGCTGCTTCTAACTACTCGTACGCGAGGTCTCTGTCGAGCAGGAGTCAAGCTTCAAACATCCCTATCACAATAACACCTGCTTTAACTTGTATTAAATCATTCCTCTTCTTCATTGTGATTTCACATCTTTCGTCGAAACCGTTCCTGTTCTTTGCTGTGATTTCACATCTTTCGTCGTAACCGTTCCTGTTCTTTGCTGTGATTTCACATCTTTCGTCGTAACCGTTCCTGTTCTTTGCTGTGATTTCACATCTTTCGTCGTAACCGTTCCTGTTCTTTGCTGTGATTTCACATCTTTCGTCGTAACCGTTCCTGTTCTTTGCTGTGATTTCACATCTTTCGTTTTATTGAGACACTGTCAAGATATTTGCAACTCTCATTTTGACCTATTTATTACTACGGTGGCGAATGCTAAATTAATGTTTTATATTTTGTTGGTATCAGCGTTTGTTTTGTTGATACCAGTGTTTCTATTTTGGAGATATCCGTTTCGTTATTCCTAGTTTAAAATAACATTTCATGTGACTTTATTCGACCATTTTATTTCTGACTTATCCAAAATATTTAGGGCCACATAATACAGTTTAGCTGGCCTTGATTTTGAGACCAATGCTAAAAGTAAAAAATAACGAGAAAATCAATTAGAGCCACCAAGAGATGGGACAGACTATCGTCTAGTAGCCAATAGATGGGCAGACTATTTTAAAGCAACCAATAGATGGGACAGACTATCGTCTAGCAACCAATAGATGGGCAGACTATTTTAAAGCAACCAATAGATGGGACAGACTATCGTCTAGCAACCAATAGATGGGGCAGACTATTTTAGAGCAGCCAAGAGATGGTATTGATATTGAATATTTTAGAGTGACCAATTCAATGTACGGCTTATCATAAGTATGCCAATTGGCGTAGTCGATTATACAGCTTTAGAACTTCCCATCCCTAAGGATTGTTGAATGTATGACTGCTTGGAATAAATTATGAATTTCTATATAAAATTCTTTTACACTTAGGGATTCAGCAATGACAGACCCCACCTTAGACAAAAACCATACTTTTGTCAGACTACGTTACTGCAATTATAAGATGTATGTAAAACAATTACATGGCAATAATCTTGCACTTTAGAATAATGGTTTAAGCTCAAACCAATCTTAGGGTCGCATAATCCATTTTCATTTGTTCAAGGTGCTACATAAAGGCACATTTTCTAGCTCACCTGCCTGATGAAAACACTGTGACTTCACCATTATAACCTTCATATGAACCCGAGAAAGTTTAGTTTGGTCGTAATGTGGAGCTGTCCAGTTTTTCATTCCTGCTAAACATCTTCTGTCCTCTGTTTATCAAATATTAATTTTAAATTTTTTTTTTTTAAACTGAACTGTTTCCAGTTCAATAAGCCATATCATTAGTGATTGCTATTGTGTTGTGACTTTTATTTACTGTTTTTTAAATACATATTTAATTTTAATACTAAATTTTGACAGTCTCTCCTTTTCAAACATGTATTACCTTTTAAAACTATCGCACAATACCATTGACAACACGGGCCACACGTTTCATGCTGCAGGTTTACATTTGTTTGTGACCGCACTTCAGATAAATCAAGGGATGTTCACCACACCAAGGGGATATTTTCTGAGTTCGTAATGTCAATGATTTAAATATAATGTTGCATTGATCATAGTCAATACAATTATTAATCTTATTTGCTATACTTAAGTAGATGGTTTGGTTATTGCATTATAAATAAAGATATAAGGTTGTTCTTGTTGTTGAATGGCAAGAATGAGTAGCTTTACTCTTTTGTGAACCCGCGTTAGCTGGCGGTTTGCAGTAGCTGTCCTCACATTCTGAGCGCGCTGATGAAGGTGAATCAGGGTATTTCATGCGGTTGTGCTATGCCTGGGTTCATCTGTGTGTCGCTTACTACTACGGAGAACCCTACATCATTAAACAAACTGATACAGTCTGTTTCCAAGGAGAACAGCACGCAAGCGAAAGGAGGTATTGATCAGCATGTATACCTTACCCTAACATTGTCTGATCATTATGATTACCTGGCCAGACAGGATGTAATGAGCGATTATTGATCTACCTTGAAGCTACGTTTATAACATATTAGGTAGGCACATCTACAAAAGGCAAGGAAATACTTTTAAATTAGGAGACGGCATCATACAGCCGTCGGGCTAATCTTACCCGATATACAATAACATCCCGCCCATAATCGCAAAGCTCAATATCGGATCTCCGGCACATGATGGTCCTACACAAAGTATTCATTGGTGTACTTCAGGACAAATATAGAATGCCATGACTTTCACACACTGTAACGATTTGCTCATATATATGAGATGTAGACACACACAGACCCATACAATATTGTTGATACATTTTCTGGTATTTCCATACCACAATCTTAATTTATCAGTTGTGGATGTAAAGTTATATGGAGCTAAAGAGCAATTGCAGTCAACGGTCGAGTTCATCGCAGAAGCTCGCCTGATGGTGTAAACATCTGTGATGCGATAACACGAAGAAGAAGAAGAAGTTGTAGATGAGATCGACCAGTAGTTCATTCCCTACCATGGTCTATCATTCCCAGCTATGATCTATAAAGTCACATTTTTTTGTATCCATACAACAAGCTTGGCAAATTCATCTCATATAAATATATTAAAATACTCTATTAACAGCTGTTGAATTCTTCGACGGGTTTTTCCATGATGCCGTGTCAGCTACTAATCATCATTATCATCATCATCATCATCATCCTCATCATCATCATCATCAAGTAATGTCTCCGTGGTAGAGGTTGACGACAGTGGATCTCTAGTTGTCTATGTCCCCTGCCAAGTCGGTACACTCAGTCAGATTGTGTCCCGACCACATCTTGATGCTGTCTGTCCATCTGTACCTCTGCCGTTCTTTGGCTCTTCTCTCCTGCAAATCACTCTTCTTCCAATATAACCTTTAGCAGACTGTTATGTCTCTTAACATGACCAAAATATTTGGTCTTTTTTATTTCTGTTTCTTTCATAAGCGTTTTCTCCACTTTAAGATGTTCTAGAACATCACCATACGTTTTTTTATCTCCAGAAAGCTCGTCCAAGTCTTCTGTAGACCCACATTTCAAAGGCTTCAATTATCTTCTCCATTTTCTTTGTCAGGGTGCAGGTTTCTACTCCATGTCAGGGTGCAGGTTTCTACTTCCTGTCAGAGTGCAGGTTTCTACTCCATGTCAGGGTGCAGGATTCTACTTCATGTCAGAGTGCAGGTTTCTACTCCATGTCAGGGTGCAGGTTTCTATTCCATGTCAGGGTGCAGGTTTCTACTCCATGTCAGGGTGCAGGTTTCTACTTCATGTCAGAGTGCAGGTTTCTACTCCATGTCAGGGTCCATGCTTCTACTCCATGTCAGAGTGTAGGTTTCTACTCCATGTCAGGGTCCAGGCTTCTACTCTATGTCAGGATCCAGGCTTCTACTCCATGTCAGGGTCCAGGTTTCTACTCCATACAATAAAACTGAATGTACATAGCATTTCATGATTTTTTTTTTAGTTTCTGAAATGTCTGTTTGGACAGAAGTGTATGTCTCATGCTGTTAAATGTATTCGTCGCCATTGCATTTCACTTTCAGCTCTTTAGAATTAGCTGTTAGACGAAACACAAGCTAATAATAAATATTTGTTAAGGAGTTTTTCAGGACAGACACACGTTTTAATGTTATTATATAAATGCTGTACAGCAATTGTTAAATACAATATATTGTTCGACTCAATATTTTAAGTTGTATGTGCGTGTATGGTATAAGCATTGTCGTGTTATGTATGTATCATATTGAATATGTTCTGTGTAGATATATGAGCGTTATTGTTGTTGAAGGGAAGTGATTTAGCAGTAGCGAAGATCAAGTGGTCCGTAACAAATTGCCATCAAGGATAAAGTGTTCTTCTTCATATTTGCACTTTTCATCTTGGGGGAGCATAGACCGTCAACCCACCTTTGCCAAGCTGGCATGGCAGGTTTTATTTTCTTCAGTTAATTTCCAACTTCTACATGCTCTCCTCGAAATAGTTCCTGAGTCACATCTCCCTGTTCTTTTGCGTTTCTGAACTTCCTTTCTTTCATAGGGGTTCTATGATATATATTGTCTGATGATACAGTGTGGCCTATCCAGGACTATCTGAGTGACGTGGCCTGAGTAGATGAGTGACATGGTCTGTGTAGATGAGTGACATGGCCTGAGTAGATGAGTGACTTGGTCTGAGTAGATGAGTACGTGGCCTGAGTAGATAAGTGACTTGGTCTGAGTAGATGAGTGACATGGCTGAGTACATGAATAACGGGGTCTATGTAGATGAGTGACGTAACCTTAGTAGATGAGTGACATGGTCTAAATAGATAAGTGACTTGGCTTGAGTAGATGAGTGACGTGGTCTTAGTAGCTGAGGGACGTGGACTGAGTAGATGAGTGACGTGGTCTTAGTAGCTGAGGGACGTGGACTGAGTAGAGGAGTGACATGGACTGAGTTGATAAGTGATGTGGTCTGAATAGATGAGTGACGTGGATGTTCTGACATAGAAAAGACCAAGATTATGATGATATAGCGTGAAAAAGTGTACAGATGTTTCAACAGCAGTGATAAAAGTATCAAGCAAGTACGGGAGTTCAAATACATGCATATTATGTTCACTGATGACGGCAAAGTGGATAGTGAGATCTCACATTGAATTCAGAAATCGAACAATGTCTACTATCAAATTGCACTGATTTTGAAACACCATATAAAGTTTCTTTCAGCTAATGGGAGACTGATAAATGCACTGTTCACTACAACATTGTGTTACTAATGTCCTTGATCCTCAAGAGTAAGATCCAGAGCTGTGAGATGCGCTGTTAGAGAAGTGCAGCCGGAAAAGCAAATCCGTGACAGAATACAGGTCTTGATGACTGGTTCCTCGGCGTAGCTGAGGAGCCCAACTTCATCTCCAATAGACCCTGTCTTTGGCCACGGAAGCCAGTGCATGGTAAGCACTCCTTCAGAGGAGTCTCGAAAGTTGTTGTGTACAGCAAGAGAGTCTGACCAACAAATTGGGTGTCTTCCACACGGTCTCGGAAAACCTGAGCTGCCCATCCATGTTTCGCATTTTCTGCATAGATTACAGTATCATTCCCCAAGGACAATTGTCGTATGTCAGAATTGTGAAGATTTTGCATAAGTTGGTTTTCGGAGAGTGATTTTGACCAAGAGTCTTTCTAGAGAGGCCTAGATCACTCTCAATTTGTCTTCCAGTGATTTTGTTAGTGTCCATGTCTCAGCACCGTAGCACATCGCAGGGATCACAGTGGAATTGAAGAGAGAGGCTCGTAGGTTCTGGTCTTGACAACCATCCATAACCATGTCGTCGGTAAATATCATCATCATCATGTTCTTTGTAGAACGTCGCTCCCATCACAGTCTGTCTGAAAGAAACTCGTTCCCTTGCCAAAACACCAGCTTCCGCTACTGTCATACTCAGGCATTCCTGGATATCTTGGTGCCATCGTCTTCTTGGTCTACCCCTTCCTCTTTTGCCTGGCACCATACCTTCCATCACCGTTCTCTCAAGACCGTTGTGTCTCTTGATGTGACCAAAGTATTTGCATTTTCTAGCCAAAATGGAATTGATAAACCAGTTCTCCTCTATGCTCAGCTCTTGCCGTATGTCTAAATTTGTTCTTTTCTCTGTCCAGGGTATTCTGAGGATCTTTCTGGAACATTTTGACTCGAAAGATTCGATTCTTTGTCTAGAAGTTTTGGTAATCGTCCATGCTTCACAGCCATAAGCTGCCACAGGAAAAATACAGTGAATATACGGTGATGAAATATGTTGATGTCCTGCGGAGAAGAGGTTCGGTGAGATAGGATCTCCCTTCTGAACATGTACCACAATTGGGCGTTGGAGGGGACAAAGTGTAGTAGAGCAGTTCGTATAACTATTGTCAAGAATTAAAATGTATCTAGGATCGACACCTTGTCCACACGTGAACTCGAGACACAATGTTGTAGATTGTAGGGATAAACCCAGTTAGTGCCTACATTGAAGCCCACACAATCAAGAGGTTTGGTCCTTTAGTCAGAATGCATTATGACCAGCCTGCAGCAAGAGAATATTATATGTAGATCACCTGTCCACGTATAAAGCCACCTCGACGTAGGTGGATCAATGGTGTTTCTGATACACTCAGGCTGTTACACCTAATGACAGTACAAGCCTCCCACCTGGCGATAACAAGAAATCTACGCATCCTGCCTCTTTACGACGTCTCATGCAAGCGCAGAAGGACAAAAGAAGAAGTAGAAGTCATAAACGAATCTATTTCGTGTCATAAATAACAAACATATTTGAGAACAATTTTTGTTAAAGTAAATTGTTTTTAATATGCATTTTTTTTTAAAACGTACAATTTGTATTAGTCACAATTTGTTAGAATACAAAACAGATAAGTATTACAGATATACTTTTTAAAAGAAACCAAATAGAAAACAATATTAAGGATTGCCTGTTAGTTCCGGTGAAGATCTGACATTCCACAAATCTGGCCTTTTTAAAGAGCGTTTGGCTTTTTGACCTTTTTTCTTGCTTTATTTCAGATTGCTTAGCGTCAGTAAATTTACTGTAATTGTTTTATTTTTTGCTGGTTTTTTTGTAAATATCTTAAAATCGTTGCATTGAAATAAAATAAAATATATCTTTATAATTGAAGGTGCAACACTTTAACTTTATTTTTCCATATTAGGCACCATCTAGTGCCAATCTGGTGGTTATAGTATGTAACACAATCTGATCACGACTGTATTTAAGTTTCAAGATAATCAAGACAAGAACAATTTCGATTTTATAAATTATACGAGTTAGTTCTGTTGGAATCTTCAACCATTTGAGTTTTCAGTTACCAGTTTTCGATTTTGTGATTGTTAAAACATATCGTTTTTAATCTTCGACTACGTCATCACAGAAATTGAAATCATCTTATAATAGCAAACTTAAGTACAACAGCAATGGGGGAAAAGACATCTGTTTGTGTAAAAAAAAATGTTGCTGATGGGCCTGAGGAGGCTCATTGTAAAGTTACCAGTTTTCGATTTTGTGATTGTTAAAACATATCGTTTTTAATCTTCGACTACGTCATCACAGAAATTGAAATCATCTTATAATAGCAAACTTAAGTACAACAGCAATGGGGGAAAAGACATCTGTTTGTGTAAAAAAAAATGTTGCTGATGGGCCTGAGGAGGCTCATTGTAAATTGTGTCAATGTACCATTTTTTCAAAAGTTTGTAACCCCACAAATCAGGAAAAAATACATGATGAAAACACAATTAATAGAAAGGTCAGTGAACTTAAAGTAGAGAAGACATCTAGGCAAATTCCGATGTTTAAGCAGCAGAGCTGCAAATTGTTGTGGGCATATGCTATTGTGCAATCCGTTCTGTTGACCACGTGATGGAGCACTCTGGGACAAATAAAGTTGCACAGAACTATTCGCACCGATCCACAACCACGACTCATAGAACTATCCACACCGATCCACAACCACGATTCATATAACTATTCGCACTCATCCACAACCCCGACTCACAGAACTATTCGCACTGATCCACAACTACGACTCATAAAATACTCAACTGAAAAGACTGGTTGAACGAAAAGAGAAAAGGTTTCATCACTCATGATGAACAAATAATACGCATAACTAAATCGTTATGCATAATAAAGAACATTATTTCTTTCCCTGAAAATCAATCTAATTGATGATTGAAGGGAAAAAAGTATGTTATAATGAATCTGTAATAGATGAATCTACGGACATTTCAACACAAAAACATGTGTATTTTGCTTTGTTTTCTAAGTGATAGAACACAAGAAATTTCGGCTGGATTTCTAGGTTTTTTTACGGTATAAGAGGCTACGGGAGAATTCCATTCGATTGAGGAGGAAAATGCGAAATGTTGTCAAAGTCTTAGAAACTGCATATGGTTTGCATCGGATGGTGCGTTAAACATGGCTGGGTGTAACAACTCGGTGTGATGTGTCTCCCCACTGTGTGCAGCTCAGATGTGTCTATCATTCTCTTGCGTTGCGCATTTTGCATGCAACATCAATTCTACCATCAAATATTGGATTTTATTGTCTGAGATAGACAGAATTTGACAAAGATTTGCTTCAAGTGATCAACACAGCTACAGAATCTGAGCCTGCTCAAACTGACCCTCTTTTCTTTGAAAAACCTTCATGTACTGAGTGGCTTGTGTGAGGGAACGTAATGTATACATGTTGATGAGCTGGGGAATACATGTTGATGGGCTGGGGGAAAAAAGGTTGATGGACTGCGGCATACATGTTGATTGGCTGGGGAAAAAAGGTTGATGGACTGAGGCACACATGTTGATGGGCTGGGGGAAAAGAGGTTGATGGATTGCGGCATACATGTTGATGTGCTGGGGCATACATGTTGATGGGCTGGGGCATACATGTTGATGGACTGGGGCATGCATGTTGATGGACTGGGGCATACATGTTGATGGGTTGGTGCATACATGTTGATGGACTGGGGCATACATGTTGATGGGTTGGTGCATACATGTTGATGGACTGGGGCACACATGTTGATGGACTGAGGCATACATGTTGATGGACTGGGGCATACATGTTGATGGGCTAGGGCATACATGTTGACGAACTGAAAGCTTATTTTATCATTGCTGAACTAGTTCAAACAAAGTTGGATACAAAATTTAAATCTTGATTCTTAAAGGAAATGTTGTCTGACTATAAAAACTACTCGTATTTTGTGTTTCTGGCGTCTGTTGAACAGTAATTTGGTATGTTTCAACAGAACAAAGCTGAATAAAAACTTTGGCTTTTTCTGGGCAATGTTTGGCTTTTTCTCAGAATTTTGATATGGCAATCCTGCTCATTACTTGTTTTGGTTTGTTTTGTTGGTTTCCTGACTTTCATATTACAGACTGCTGACACTTTTAGCCCGGTTCATTGTGTTGCTCTATCTGCTGTGATCGATTGATGTGGATTCAGGATACTATTTCAAAGGCAATCTACCAATAGAGGAGCATATTAGGATATGTTCACCGCGCACCGTTTCTATCATTGTGATGTGTTTCTTTAAATCACATGGAATCAAATATTTTGCCCTCCATTAACGAAAACTGATGAGTGTGCAAACAATGAGGTCAACATCTTAAAACCGGACGTTCGTCCTGCCCTCGTTCTGGTTCGCACGGTGTTTTATGTCATTGACTGTGACCATATTAGAAATGGATTCGTGCATGGGAATTCCCCAACCCGCTAATTACAAGGTGTACTAGTAATTTCGAACACTAAATTTATCCAAATCAATGCTTCACGACGTTAGTTTACGCCAGCGTCGATAAAAACGTCACTGGATGTTGTAGATCACTGAGACATCGTCAGCTATGCTCGTCAAGTCGTCAGTTTAGCTACAAATGTGTATACACAGCCTAGCCCGTTTTCATGGAAATGACTTCAGAGAGATACCGAGTTTTCTAAATTTGCACATTTATTTGACAATGAGTCTTGGAAGTGACCGGTGCTATACCGTGGTATACTTGTGCTATTTCAAAGGATGACAAGGAATGGCCGACACTGTGATTGTACCTCGCCAACTTGAGTCAAAATATCTAGAGAAACTTATGGTGAAATATCTAAAGACTTGGTCTGCACGTTAATGGCGTTGCACATCGCCAATTTGAGACAAAATATCTAAGGGCTTGGTCTATAGTTGACGTCGTTGTACCTGGGTGTTGTACCTCGGCGTTGTACCTCGGTGTTGTACCTCGGTGTTGTACATCGGTGTTGTACGTTGTACCTCGGTGTTGTACCTCGGCGTTGTACCTCGGTGTTGTACCTCGGTGTTGTACCTCGCTAACTTTAAACAAAACATATAACAACAAGATGAGAAGGCATCATTCTGAACAATTTAAATGTATTGAAAATAGATGCGCCTTTGAGATTCTAGATCATCTAGTTTCTTATCTGTTTTTTCATTAAGTGTCTTCTTTGCAATGGTTAGAAATGCGCGAACAAAATCTTCACCAAGGGCTTTAGTTAGAATGTGGTCCTGTTCCAAACAGGCTGTAGCTTCTTCTAATGTTCTTGGAATTTCTGGAGCTGTCTGGTCGTTTTGTGGTGGGCAGACGAGCTTTCTCTCCAGGCCGTCAATGCCAGCTGCAAGTGTTCCCGCCAGAACCAGGTACGCGTTGGAGGCGCTGCTGGGCAGTCGGTTTTCCAGATAAATGTTACGCCTTTCAGTTTTCAGTCTCAGAAAGGAAGATCTGTTTTCCTCCGCCCAGTTAGCCCTCTTTGGTGTCATCTCATCTGTCAGTCGGCGGTAGCAGTTGAGGGTGGGGCAAAACAGAGCAGTCAATGCCGAGGCATGTTGAACAAGTCCAGCTATCCAATGGCGTGCAGTTTCTGATGCTGGAGCAGAATCATTTAAATCAATAAACTGATTAGCACCGTCTGCTGACCACAGTGAATGGTTAAAATGAAAGCCGTTAGCGTGACCATGCGCATTTGGGCATGCCATGAATGTTGGTACCAAACTGTGTTTGCCTAAACTGATTCTTAATACTTCTTTCATTACCATTATCGTATCTGCTGAAGCTACGCCCTCTTGAGGTCGAAAAGTTATCTCAAACTGACCTGCCGCAAACTCGGACATGAATGTTTCAAGTGGGAGTCCGGCCTCCTGCAGGAAGTAACATGTATCCAACAAACATTCTTCCTTGCCAGCCATGTTGTCGAATCGGCCATATGCTTCTTGGGTCACGTTGTTGAATGGCGTTGTTCTGTCTTCCTGCGCGTAATAAAATTGGTACATACACTTTTAAATTGTACAATATCAGCAAAATATCAACCAATGTACATATGAATAATAATAATCTCTTCTTTCCTTCCCTTCATCTTACATTTTAATTATCTATCAAAACGATAACCGTACAAACGACACCGAGACCATAAAACAAAAAGGTTTAGGTTAGAAATAAATCTCTTTGTTTTGTTTTAATATCACCTCAAATATTTGATAAAGATCAAGATCAATACTACGTAAAATATTTAGACAATCTTATTTCGTTATTTAACTGCGGTTGAGAGGTAAAGATGCTGGTCTCTCAAGAAACGGAAGCGAGAAACGGTGGAGTTTCGAATTCCACAAGTTTGAAACGTCCTCTGATCTCAAGAGATGAGAGATCCAGCACCTAGTCATATTGGAGTTTGACCAAAAAAGTGATAGAGATCCCGTGTACACGCTATTCAAAAATTCATGGAAACTGGAAAATTGGTAAGAGTATCCTGTTAGCTGCTATCCGGTAAAATAGGGTAAAAGCAATTAAATTCCAAGTTAGTACGCAACCGACTTTTTCCTAGTCCTAGTAAGTCGCAGGAAGTAAAAAAAACAGAACGTATTGTGCATAGCCTTTGATTACCTGACAGCAGGCATACATCAGTTTGAAAACCACGATTCCAAGTATTCCAGGTATTACTTGATTTTTGTTTAAATACTATAAATATTTCATTTTGTTGGAATGCTCAGTTTGCAGCCCTAGACAATCACATAGTTTCACTTAATAGATCCGCTGACCCTAAATACAATACTTTTACAGATATAACCTGCTCTGTGACAAATTGCTTGACGATTCTTCGTTCACACCATAAGTATTTAACTTCGACCATTCCTCGATTTTGCGACAACTATTTCGTCAATACGGCTCTTCTGCGTCCTGTCGATATCGCTTCTCCTTTCAAGTGACGTCATGCTGCTTACAAACACGGACATTGTCTGTACTGTATCAAATGTGATGTGTAGGTTGTATGGTTTCTGTTATATCAACTATCCATCTGCAACGGGGGTGTCCTCTTATATCCTGGGCGCCAGGCAGATAGTTGACAATTTAAAATGACAAATACTTGTTCTTGCATGTATAGCAAAAAAAGGTGAACCAGATTTTTTAAAAATCCCCACGAAAGTGTGTATTTAAAAACACCATCAACATTTATTTAATCCTGTGCCATTACTTTGTAAACTACATTCTATGTGAAAATAACATTCGTTAATTTAATCTTCATGACATTACTTTGTGAACTATGTACTGTCTGTTAATAACATGTTATAATCAATTTTTGTGACATTACTTTGTGAACTAATTACTGCGTGACATGTGACATGTAATTACTCATTTTTTAAGAATCAATCAAAGATCGATATTTAAAAATGTATGTGGTTTTTTATATGTTGGGGGGGGGGGGGGGGGGGGGATTTGATTTGAAGGGGGATGTGATTCTGCAAACAGTGACTGATCGCTTACTTGGTGTTGATACTGCATCCAATCACTGATCTTCTAGAATATGGCGTAACAGCGTGGTCGACCGCAGTCAAACGCAGTTAAAAAGATAAAAAGACAAGACCACGCCCTTTGGATAACTGGAAACAAATTACGAACCTGCGAAAAATGGAGGACAGAAGAGACAGCAGGGTCCATCAGCAAGGTGAGAAATTTAGAAGGTTGATATAACCCCCCCCCCCCCCCCCCTCCTCCCCCCCCCCTCCCCAATGTACCAGAGAATAAATGGGCTTGGAAGGGGAAGAATCAGTCGGAGCAACTTAATGGCATCAGTGAAATAATAGTAGAGAACAGATCCTATAAATGGCACACCACAAACTAACCATGTACACATTACACACGTGCTTCTCACCTGGAGAAAACAGCGCTTCCCAGAGCTGATAGAAAATATTTCAGGCACTGGAAAAAAATCAGCCAAACATAAACAGAAAGAAGAGCCTTAACCGTAAAACACATAGAATCACTACCCAAGCAACAACTGGACTCATGAATATACATGTATCAGCATCAAATGCAACAGAAAATGAAGGTGGGGGGATCTTTGTAAGCCTAAAAAACAATACACAAAGACAGCTATCAGTGCCGACAGGAACATTTTCAAGAAGCCAGAGCAGAGGCAGATGCCTTAAAAACTGCAGCAGAAACTCTAATGACATAAAAAAATAATCAGACAAACAAGTTGTACTCTTTTGGCACTGGGTATCCAGATAAATACAGACTTAATGCAACTAATAGTGATACTCTATAAACTAAATCACCAGTTCAAGAGAGTTGTGATACAGCGGATTACATCTCATTGCGATATTTTTTGCAATGAAGAGGCTGACAGAACGTCAAGAGAAGTTGGAAAGCTAGCTCAACCTGATATAGGTATAACTTATGAAGAGGTCAAGACGTTTACCAGGTGTACAATATAGAACACATGGGAAGCAGAGCGCGTAGGTCATCAACCAAATGACATATGTTACCAGCTCAACCGAAGTGAATGGGTAGTAATATTTAGACAACACACAGGCCACAACAGACTGAGAAACTGTCTATTCAACAAACTAAGAATAGCACATACAGGTGAATGTGTCTGCGGCACTGACCAAATGACTGCTGAGCATCTGCTAACAAAGGTGTCCAACATACGAGGAACAGAGGAAGCCTGTGTGATCATCACCGATATCATAACTGCACAAGCTCTATGAAGATACCAATAACCTCAGGCTAACCACTACAACCATTAGATATATTCAAGTTGACACATGAAAGCGTGCGAATAGGAAAAAGAAAAAGAAGAAGAAGTAGAACTGATCGCTTGCTGTGTGATGACATTGCAATCGATGATTCGGCGTATCACAGGCTGCAGAGATTTGACATTAAACGTTAATCAGACGATGAAGGTGGTATAGGAGACCGGTCCACGAGTGTGTATGAACAGCGAGGTACTCTCGTCATCAGTATTGTACATTTTGGAATGCGCTGGGAAGGGAGCGAAAGCTGACGTCAGTGTTAAGGAACACGTACTGAGATCTCACCTTATGACACGACGTGCTCTTGGAAAAAAGCTATGGCCAACGAGGTAAGGATCGACACTATGATTTAAATAATGATAACCTGCCAAGAAGCATTGGATTGCACTACAGCAAGGAGGACCCAGGTCGTCTTTTTTTTAGTAGGCCCTATGATGTAAGAAGAACCACAGCAAACCCGCAATCAGAGAAGGAGAGAAGAACTCAGAACTTCGAAAATAAACATATGCTGGGACGGATCGATCATCTATGGATCTTTAGATGTGTTGTGATGTCAATTACAGAATAGTATAACAAAACATTCTGCGTGCAAATAACGGGCGTTATGTTAAAGTTGAAACTATTAACACATGGTGCATCAATGCTGCGTGAAAGTCTAACAGACAGCATGAGAACATGAGCTAAACACAGATAAGCCTGTGGAACAGATGGGGTTTGCTCAACTGATAGGAGACTTTATAACACTGAAATAATGAAAAGTCATTTTAAAAGCCTTTTCGTAAACTGTTATATTCCGTCACTGATAAAGTTACTTTTTTGTGTTGTTTTAAATCACAACTTAATTCCGGCTTAAGACCAGTGAATGAATCAGCAAGATAGCAATCATGCAGGCCACCTAGAAGAAAGCTATTATTACGAGGTTTTCCCCACAACTTGGGTTGGAAATTTCGGATAGGAGACTGTCCACATAGCTGAAGATTAAAGTCACTGCGCGTTTTGCAGGCTAGGTTTTTTAAATTTTATCCTTAGTAGAGGCAAAACTGCACCTCTCTGGAGTTCGAACCCGTATATTCGGAACGCTTTTGCAAATGGTTATTCCTGTAGCAGGTTGCAAGACCACTAACTGACTGATGTGTTCATGTGCATGGTATCGTTGTCCTGTGAAGGGCGTAAGACCATGTTGTCTTCATGGGCCATCGACTTGATGCGTCCCTTTTAATCTTTGTCCCCCATGTAGAATCCCTCAGGGGAGGTAAACTCCCAGATCTAAGGAATGCACTAGATGAGGTAGCTGCCAGCAAACTTCAGTGGTTACCATCCAGTTATACTTAACTTAACTTAACGCCTTAATACTGGTTTAGAAGAGTCTGTATACAACCAGTTACATTAACATCACCTTGCTCTAAAAGCTATGCGCATCCAGTTTATTCTTAAATGCATTTACTGTCCCTGCCTCCACTACCTCCCCTGGCAATGCATTCCAAGCAGACACCACTCTCTGACTAAAAAAATATTTCCTAATATCTAACCTTGACCTCTCTTTAATCAGCTTGTAGCTATGCCCTCGTGTTATTGTAAGTGGCTGTATTTTTAAAAAACTTGTTATAGTCTAATTTATCGATTTCCCTGATCATCTTATAAACCTGTATTAAGTCACCACGAATTCTTCTCTCTTCGAGACACTGTAGGACGGTTTTTCTGAGTCGTTCCTCATAACTGTAATTCTGGAATCCAACTATCATCTTTGTCGCTCTTTTTTGAATTCTTTCCAGCATGTTTATGTCCCCTCTATGATAAGGACTCCACACCTGTACACAGTACTCTAATCTAGGTCTAACTAAAGCTTTATACAGTTTGACGATCACTTCCTTGCTCCTATGTTTAATATTTCTTTTTATCATACCTAACATTGCATTTGCCTTTTTCACTGCTACCTTAACTTGCTCACTCACCTTTCCTGTATGATCTATTATAACCCCTAGGTCCCTTTCCTTATCTATCTTTCTAATATTGTTTTCTCCCATTCTGTAATTATGTTCCATATTGGATCTACCCATGTGGATGACTGTACATTTATCTACATTAAACTCCATTTGCCAGCTTACAGACCATTCTCGAATTTTATCTAAATCCGACATCAATATATCCACTTCCGCTTTAGATGAGATACTACTGCATAGTTTTGTGTCATCAGCAAATTTTTCAATCATGGATCTCATATCAATGTCCAAATCATTTACATATGTCAAGAACAAAATTGGTCCCAAAACCGAGCCCTGTGGCACACCACTTTTCACTTCACTCCACTCAGAGTACTCCTTATTTGTGCCCACCCTCTGCCTTCTTCCCGTTAACCAATTTTCAATCCATTTGGCAACTTCCCCACCTATTCCATGTGATTTTAACTTTCGAAATAATCTTTGATGAGATGCTCTATCAAAGGCCTTTGCAAAGTCTAGATAAATAACATCCACTGGCTCCCCTTTATCTATGATTTTAGTAACCTCCTCCATGAATTCTAATAGATTTGTTAAGCATGATCTCCCACTAGTAAACCCATGCTGACTATTTTCTAATTAGATTAAATTTGTCTAAATGCATTTCAATGTTTTCTTTGATTATTGACTCTAACAATTTACAGATTATGCTCGTTAAACTGACCGGTCTATAATTTGCTGGATCTGATTTTTTGCCTTTTATGAATAAGGGGATCACTCCTGCATCTTTCCAATCCCGTGGAACAATCCCTTTTGTAAGTGATTGAGAACATAATATAGCCAATGGTTTTGCTAGTTGGTCTCTAATTTCATACAGCAATTTTGGATGAATACCATCTTGACCTGGACATTTATTCACTTTCAACCCCTCCAATTTGTTAAAAACCATTTCCTCTGTAATGCAGATTGATCTTAATCCCGCTGTATCCATGTCTCTTTGAAAAATATATATATAGGCTCTGGGATCTCGGAGCAGTCTTTTTTTTTGTGTAGACTGTGCCAAAGTACTGATTGAGCAGATTAGCTGCCTCCCTATTCTCACTTATTATTTTCCCTGTACTGTCTATGAGAGGGCCTACTTTGTCTTTCGTTCTTTGTTTATTTCTAACATAAGAGAAGAAGCTTTTACTGTCAATCTTGATCCTCTGAGCACGTTTTTTTTCAAAGTCTATTTTTGCTGTTTTATTTGCTTTCTGAGACATGTTCTGCTTGTCCAAATATTTTACATATGTTTCTTTTGATTTACCTGCCTCTATATATTTTTGCCATGCTTTATTTTTAGCTCTTCTACATTTCACTACAAATCTAGTTATCCACTTTTTACGCTTGGGGTTTACCTCCCTACATGGAACAAATTACTCTTTTAGCGTTTCTAGAACTGTTTTAAAACTTTCCCACTCCTGTTCATCATCTGTTCCTACGACAATATCTTTCCAGATTATGTGGTTCGCTGACTCTTTCATCCTCTTAATATCTGCCTTGGAGTAGTCGTATGTTCGCGTGTTTATATTTACGTCTTTCCCTGCAATAAGATCCCAACGGATGATTTGATGGTCACTTGAGCCTAACAGTTCCCCAACGGAAACGTTTTCAATCATATTTTCCTCTGTGGTAAAAACTAGGTCGAGTATGTTTTTGCCTCTGGTGGCTGCTTCTACATGTTGAATTAAAAAATTGTCAGTTATGCACTTAACAAAAGGTTTTGACTCTACAAGTGCTTCTGCCATATCCCATTTTATTTCTGGATAGTTGAAATCTCCCATTAATAATAATTTCCCTTCACTTGCCTTTGCTGTGCTACTAATCAGCTCCTCGTCTTCCTCTTTTTGACTTGATGGACATCTATAGCACACTCCAATCACTGTTTTTTCACCCCCACTTTCTATTTCTCCCCATACACTTTCATTTTTGTTACCACATGATAAATAATCTTTGATCGTTATATTAACAGAATTTATATAGTATAATAAAACGCCACCTCCCTTAGTCTTGTCTCCAATTATCCTGTCTTTCCTTAACATTGTATATCCCTCAATTTCAAGTTCACTATCTGCAATCTCCTCATATGTCCATGATTCTGTTAACCCTATTATATCTGGTTTTTCTTCTTCTATATACAGTTCCAATTCTTCTCTTTTATTTACTATGCTTCTCACATTTGCATCAAAACATTTTAGTTGTGTAATGTTGTTGGTTTTCCTCTTTTTGCTTCTGCTTTGTCATTTTATTGTTTGCTTTTCCACTATGTATTTCACACTTCCCTGACACCAACTCACCCCTTTGACTACATCCTCTATAGCACCCTATTGTAGGCCTATCTTTAGTCTCATACTTCATAGGCCTCACTAGTTTAAATTTCTAACACAATGACAGAACATATACTTTGCTACAACATGCTGTCCTATCTCATTTAGATGTAAACCTCCCCTATCTAACATTTTACTTTTGTCTACTTTAACATCAATAAATTCCATTCCCATGTCCGCACACATCACCTGTAACCTAAGATTGATACCTATTATTTTGCTATCTAGATAGTCTGACCCATCTGCTCTGTCTAAAATGCCCATCAATGTGACCCTTCTAAACTTTTTTTCCTTAAGTGTTATCATAAGACTTTTATATATTATGGTGTACCTGGCAGTGATAAGGTAGATAGGCTTGTAACAAGGGTAGATAGTCTGAACAGGAATATAGTGAAATCATATACGTGCATGCGTGGACTGAGCGAACAAACTGTTGAACATTTTTGTCAAGATTGCCTTTATATAGACAGTTGAGGAAGTCTTATTGGCCAGATGACTCAACACGAAATGAGATAAAGAGGACCAATAGGCACTAGCTCATTTCATCACAGGAACTCGTCCGACGGTCTAAACATCACGGGAACTTGTCTGATGGTACAAACATCACGAAACTTGTCTGACTATAATAACATTACGGGAACTCGTCTGATGGTACAAACATCACGGGAACTCGTCTGATGGTGTCAAAATCAATTTGCAAACGCGCGAAAAAGTAGAAGTTTGTCAACACCGCTCCTTGCCATAGTGATTGACACAAAGGGCTCTTCATTTGACGTTTCCATCGGACTTATCTCCCTAAGTTTCAAGTGAGAGATGACGTATAAGATTGAATTTTGACGTAAATTTGCTTCTGAAGTACAGAGATAACCAAAGGGCGGCTTCTGTGTGGACTGACTGCGGACAGGGGTTCTAAGTCTGTGTGAACTGACCTTCAGACACGGGTTCTAAGTCTGTGTGAACTGACCTCCAGACACGGGTTCTAGCCTGTGTGAACTGAATTCCAGACATGGGTTCTAATATATGTGAACTGACCTCCACACAGAGGTTCTAAATATGTATGAACTGACCTCCGGACAGAGGTTTTAGCTCTTGTGCTGCCCTCAGGACAAGGGTTCTTAGACTGTGTGAACTGACCTCTGAATAGAGGTTTAAGATCTTCTTTCCTTGGGGTATATTCAATCCATTCCCATCCCCTCTATAAATATATGAGTCCGGAGAGGGGAGGGGATGGATAGCGTGGCTCACGTGGTAGGGACACTGCTCGCAATCCATAACTTGTCAGGTTCAAATTCTCGAAACTGTGGAAAGTAAACCTATGAAAAGATGGTGCTGAGATATAAAAATAAAACACAAATACATACATAAACAAGGCCTAACTGAAAACAAACCTGAAAAACCATGAACTCAGCCTCAATTGCAGACTTGATAGTCAATGCAAACATTTCCTTTAGTCGAGCCACTTGCTTCTGTGCTACAGACCGTGGAGAAACCTCACTGTCCGGCTTGCCGATGCGTGGAGCTATCTGACATATGGCTCCTCCAACTTTATGTCCATCATGTGTCAACCAAGGTAGGGGCTTAATAGTGTCTGGGTCAACACTGACCAAGCCCGTGGATGACCTCACATCAAAGATATACGAGTTTGTTGGAACATCAGCACTTTCAAAGAATACACTGTCTGAAATATGTAAAGGTGATGATACTATCTTAAATATAAACGGGCTACACTGTCTGATATATATATATATATATATATATATATATATATATATATATATATATATATATATATGTATATATATATACACGAAGCGTGTTCAAATGAAATAGGACCGAACTGCACCAAGTGAACATAAATTCGATGCACATGATGACGTCACTTTTGGTGTAAACAGCACATATCAACCGTTGAGTTTGCAAAATGTCATTATCCTCTTACTCATAGTTTCCTCAGCAGACCTTTGACAACATGGTGAGTGTGACACGGAATCTGTCCAAAGCTGATCAGCGAGCTGTGATTCGGTTTCTTACATCTGAAGAATATCGACCAGTTGACATTCATCGCAGAATGCAGGCAATCCATGGTGACCAAAATTGCTGCATCAATTTTAGCTATGGCATCTTCTGACACAACAATAAGCACATGATCTGGTCTCAGATGATCTTTCGCTAACTCACGTCCTTCTTTAAACATCGTTGTCCAGTTCTTCACTGTTGTCTTCGATACACTTTTGTCACCTTACACTGCTTGCATTCTGTGATGAATGTAAACTGGTCGACATCCTTCGGCTGTTAGAAACAGAATCATCGCGCACTGATCAACTATGGACGGATTCCGTAACACACTCGCCATGTTTATAACGGTTTTCTGAAGAAACTATGAGTCGGAGGATAATACAATTTTGCAAACTTGATGGTTGGTACGTGCTGTTTACACCAGAATTGACGTCATCATGCGCATCGTACGTATGTTCACTTGGTGCAGTTAGGTCCGGTTTAATTTGAATACGCCTCGGGGATCAAGATGCTGAGCAGCAAATAAGCTGCAGTGGTCAGCGATCCATAGATGACTGTTTGCGTCAGGGCCAGTGAACCATAGCTGCCAAGACCCTTCTACACCGCAATGTGGTGATCCTGGATAACAGGCTGCAGCAGGGCAGACTGGCTAAGGAGAAGGGATCGAAGAGGGAATGCTAACCTGGTACTCAAAAAATACTTGCTGAAGTCGGATGTGTTGGACCGAAAGGTGCAAATATCGCACCAAGCTGTAAACTACGACACAACGCATTCCGTTCTCTGGACTACATTCTGCTACTTAAGCCCTTTCAGGGTTTGGTAATGGGAGATTGAGAACGAACGAAGAAGAAGAAGAAGAATACGCCTCGTATATATATATATATATATATATATATATATATATATATATATATATATATATATATAAAGCTTACACAGTCTGAGACATATACATGCTACTGTCTAAGATACACAAAGCCACATTTTCTTAAATATCACTTCCACTGTAAGTGAAGCATACGTTCACCACTACAGCTAAACCTTTTACACGAATCCTCCTCCTCCTCCTCATCATCATCTGCTTGATCAATCCTAAGTCTAGTTGTGAGATTGTCTGAGCATGTCTCCCCATGTGATCCTAACCTCTGTCGCCCTCATCAACTCAGAATATGTTTGTTCTGTGATGTCTCTTCATGCTTGAAATATAACAGTGAATCTTATTCGTCCCTTTCCTCTATTCTCCTTGATTTTGCCTTCTGATATCTTCTGTAGTAGTCTTTCATGTCACGTAATGTGTCTCAGCTAACTTTTTCGTCATTTGTGTATTATTTTCAATCCTTGTCTTTAGTCGACTACCTAAGTGGCCAACGGCATTGGATATTTTATCTGTCCGACTCATGCGTTCCATTGTAGCACTACATTTCTAGCGCTTTCAATCTTTCTTCATCTTTCTCTGCTAGAATTCATATTTCAGCCCCATGTATTGCAATTGACCATACATAAGTAGTGATTATTCTTTTCCTTAGTTCAATCTTGATATTTGTTGTGATTTGCAATTTGTTTTTCTCTGAAGGCTTTTTTTTTTTTTGCCATTACAACTTCGTCTTAATTTCATCTCATTGCCAGCATCGTTTGTGGTACTTTACAATGAGATTTGTAAACTTCTGTACGTCCGATTATTTCTGCATTGATGATTATGTTCGTTTGTCTATACTGCTAGACCATTACCATTGTCTATGTTTTCATTGTGTTTATTTTCATGCCATGCTCTTTGACTGGGCTGTTCATTGTTTTCAAGCATCATTTAAAACCTTGCTACTGATCCACCCACTATGTCTTGATCATCCGCAAATTAGATGAAATTAACTTTCATACAATTAATTTTGACACCCCTATTACAACTCTGAAATTATTTTCCATCATCATCTCAGAATGTGAGTTAAAGAGGCTCAGTGAAATCAAACAACCCCGATAAACCACCTGTCTTATTGAACCTGCACCAGTTAGTCCTTCTTTGCTTGATATAATTGCCACTTGATTTTCGTTGGTGTTCTGATTGACCTAATAATTGATCTCTTGAAAGAAACATGGCTGTTGCAACATATGAAAATGTTTGTTTCAGGGAGCCTGCATCCAACATTTGCAGTGAAAGTTTCAATAGGATTGGTTTTACAGGATGCGGTTGCTAACTACATTCAAAACCTTCTGAAATAATCTTTTATGGCATATTGGAAAGTTAGAGTAGCCCTGTTTTCAATATGGTTACCATGTTGGGCTGTCTTAGTTATAACATGGTTAGCACTCTGGGGTGTCTCAGATATAACTTGGTGTCTTCTCAGGGGTATAACATTGTGTCTACTCAGGGATGTCTTTGATTTACAAAATATACATTGCCTAGGATATACAGAACCTATATTGTGTAAAATATACACCAGTTACACTGTCTAAGATATACAAAGGATACATTTCTAGGATATACAAAGCAAAGACGATATTATCGGAGATATACATACGCTCTGTTCTCTGAGATATACAAAGGGTATATTGTCTAAGATGTACTACATCCCCCCTACCCTCCCCCACAAGCAAATGTAGATTCCGAATCTAACATATGAAATAAAAATCAATCCGTCATGACCAAGCCATCACTAACCTGTGCCTTCTAGGACATTCTTAAGTTTCTTGGCAGGCACCATTAGTTTCCTGTCCACGCCACTCAAACACGTGAGAGACAGCTGAACCGTGTCGTACATGGTCAGGTCGGTGTGCCTTAAGCTTCCCATGGTAGAAGTACAGTATGATCCTCGATGTGATTCTAATTTGTAAGGAATTATTCATAAAACATTCACAATGGCATACATTTTTCGATTGCCGTAAAAATCATAAACAGTCATCTCAGATTTTCGTCAAAACAGTACTAGCATAGACTCAAAAAGAAACTGCAGGTACAACCAAGCAAACTGAAGGTATAACCAAGCAAACTGCAGGTACAACAAAGCAAAATGCAGGTACAACCAAGCAAACTGCAGGTACAACCAAGCAAACTGCAACATTTATTGCACGTAATTAAAGATTAATCGGTAAGAATAAAACGATGTTTCGGCAGTACCGAAAATAAAAAGTTAAAAACAACATTCACGAATATGGCTGATTTGAGATTAATTTGTATATGTCCAGATTGGACACTTAACATGTGACTTGTGGATGAGGCGATAAACCTCACAAAGTAAAATACATTTGTAAAGAATGTTACAGGTACATTTTAACTTAACAAAGTCTTTATACTGGTTTAGAAGTCTCTACGGAGTCTGTATATAACCAGTTTTTTGGAGAGTGGTTTCTACCGATGTGCGAGTTCATCTTAATAGACTCAAACACTAGAGCTAAGTAAACCCGTAGCTAGTTAGACGTCATCTATAGCTGTTCATAACAAACAACCCAAGCAAAGGTACAAATAACTTGGATTGATATTTAATTTGAATTTTGTCCGAGCAGCGGCCGTTAAGTATAGTCTTTTCGATTTCCAAATGCCAAGGGATTTTTAACGTGCTGCAACACTAAAAAATGGAGTCCGATCTCATTACCCAGAGATCAGGGGTCCGATCTCACTACCCAGAGATCAGGAGAATTTTTACCAGAAGAGTTAAGTGCTTTGTCGCATGCGTCGTTAAGAACCAAAAATGTACATTTTATATATATATCTGGAGGAGTGCTTACAAACCACTGGACTTCCGGGACACAAGACAGGGTCCAAAACGACATCGTTCCTAGGACAAGCAACTCTAAGAACAAACAGCTTATGCCTTGAAGGTACGCTAGGAACAGTCAACGACCAGGGATCCAAAATTCAATAAATGAATGCTGAAGGCATAAGCATTGGGACTCCAGGCACAGCATACATTTGACCTCAACCGGAGGTCAGTCCACACAGTAGCATCCCTTTCGTTATGTGTACTTAATCTGCGGATTTACGTCAAAATGCATTTGAACACGTCATCTATCTCGGTTCACTCAGGAGATATAATAAATGCGCTTGGAGACGTCATATGAAGAGAGAGAAAGAGAGAGAGAGAAAGGGGGTTAGAGTATACGATAATGTCGTTATTCAATGTAGTTGATATCGTCGGCTAGCCTCACTGTGTGTGCTTCCCTTCATCTTCAGTGTTCGTTGATTGAGATGTCAGATTGTGTCAAAATATTACACTACGATAAGTATCAATCTGGGCTTGGAAAACATATTTAACGAACAACAGAAAAGAAAGTGAAGTACTAGGTAGCCCGGAACTCGAAAACATGACCTCTAGAGTGTTACGAACACAGGACCTCTAGAGTGTCACCGAACACGTGACCTCTAGTGTCACGAACAAACACGCTTCGTTTACAACTCGCTACCTCGAAGTTTCCACATATTCCCTTCCTTAACAGATAGTGTCACCGCTCGTCAACGACAGACAGACTACGATGCTAGACAACAAGGTTGGGAACCGACACTGCGAATCCGATACTTGTGAGCCTACGGAGACGCCTGACATTGCATTACGGATAGGAGGACCCAAGTCCACCATCTTTAATACGCCCTGAGATCTAAGAGAAATCACTAAAGGTCACTACGTGCAATTTTAATAATAAACAATCATATATCCCAGTAATCAGAGGCACACCAGTCGACCTAGCTGCAAATGACAACATGGTTTACTGTTCAGAAAGGAAAGGCAAAGTGGTAGTTAATAGTTTGGTTATAGGAATGACAATGCATTTGTGCCACGTCAAATACGCATATTTAGTAATTACCCTCAATTAACGCAGCAGTAAACATCAACTTTACTCAAATACAGTAACAATTGTTTTGTGATAACGAACATCAACTTGACTCCAACAAAAGTTAAGGTTGTAGCAGTGAACATCAATTTGACTCCAACTAAAGTTAAGGTTGTTTTGTGACAGTGAAAATAAACTTGACTCCAATCTTGTTGTTGTTGTCATCCCATAACTGCTGAGCAAGCCTGCCTTTGGCAGCCCAATGCCATTCTTATATAGAAACAGGTCTTCTTCAGTTGTTTCACTTTTCCGTACGGTGTGTTGGTAATTGTCGGCAGTGCTTGTAAATATCTTTTCCTCATCTCATCAAGCGAGTTGCACTCAGTGAGTAGATGTCGAACTGTTTCATAAGGATGAGAGTAATATCTGCACAGGGGCAGGTGCTGGGGATTGATGTGGATCAAGTGGCTATGACTCTGGTATGTAATGTTCGGAACATATAGATGCGACTTTGATCTCCTCTATGTAGTTTATTTATGTCATCGTTACTTTTTGGTTGTGACATTTCGCCAAATACACTGGGAACTGTTGTTACCGTCGCCCAGCTGATCATCCAAAAACATTTATTTTCCGTTTGTCTCTCCTCTGGTAGAGGGCGAATATGGCTTTCCTCTTCTGCCACATCCAGTGGGAACATTTGCTTCAGTCTTCTCTTTTGCTTCCAAGTGTCTATGTGTACCCTATTTGGATGGTCATTTTCTTGTCTCTTTTATCTCTCTACCGCTTCAGTCAGTTCCTCCTTTCTCCTGATATCTAGTTGTTCTATGTTGACCTCTATCTCGTACGCCGCTGTAGGTGTTTATCTCACCACCCCCCCCCCCAAAAAAAAATTGTCTGAGAGCTTGATTCTGCACCCGGTCAATAGGTGAGGCGTTATTTGTACTCACAGTTGTCTGTATGGAAAGGCTGTAGTCCATCACTGATCGTACATAACCAAGTTATAGTTGCCGGAGAGTTTGTTCATCAGCTCCCAAATGTGTACTGGTAAGTAACTATCAAGGAGGATTTTGCGTTCCAGCTACAAATATAGTCTGTTGTTTACCATTCTTTCAACCACTTTACATAAACATGAGGTGAGCGACACAGGTCTATAGCTTCCATGTGTTCCTGGAGGTTTCCCTTTCTTCAGTATAGGCTTGATAGTTGCTGATAGTCAGCCATATTGATGGCACATTTCCTTCGTCCCATTTTCTGTTGATAAATCATAAAAATACCTCTTACGCCTTTGGTCCTAATTTACTTATCATCTCATTTTTAACTTTATCTGGTCCTGGTGCTTTATTTTTTGCCAGTTTCCTCATCGTCATGCTCAGTGTTTGTGAAGTAAAGTGATTTTTTAAAGGCAACTATATTGATGGAGACGATGTTAAAGGAGTCCTTTAAAAGTGTTTTATCTAGCAGTTTTCTTGGTTGCGCTTTATTTACTCTAGCGTAAAATTTGTTAAAGATCTCAGCTTTTTTGGTGTTTGATACTATTTCATCCCCAGATTCTCTGGCCATAGTGTTGGGTTTGAGTTTCTCTTGTTCCCTTCAAGGTTGCTCAGTAATCTCTACGCCTTGTTCACTTCTCTTTTTAGATCAAGCTTGCTACAATTTTTTCTTCAAGTCTCCCGCTTGTATTGTTTAGTAAAATATCTTACTGTTGCTGTCCATCTATTGTACTCTGTTTTATTTAGGGTATTTGGAGATGTTTCTACCTTCCTGGTCTCCCTTCTCTCGTTGATGGCTGCCTCCAGCTCTGGATTCCAGTACGGTTTATATTTCTTTGCAGCTGTTGAGATGGTGGCACGTGTTTGAAAGTTGTATTGGTGTCATCATTCTTACTTATTTGACTAAACCCAGCATCAGTTTCCTGGCCATGACGGTCCCAGTTAGCCTTTCTGAAATTCCATGATGGTTTTCTTCGAACCATCTTTTCCTTCTGAGGTGTTACAATACTTGTTAGGATAGGACGATGATCGTTTCCAACATTTTAGTGGTAGTGTTATCTACCAAGTCAGCCGATACAAGTTCCAGATCGGGCTGGCTGCTGTACCATGTACTCTGTGCAAAAGAGTTGGCGGGGTTTCCAGACTCTGGGGCAGTGTAAGATTAGCACCACTACACAGCTCTTCAATCTGCAGGCCTCTATTATTATACTGGCGGTATCCAATATTTGGCATATGGACATTGAAATCTCACACCAACACTGTATTCTTTGACGTATGCTCAAATCCAGGTAGACACGTCTTGGAAGTTGGAGGACAGTAAAAGTTATGTAGTATGTATTTTATGTTATCTTTGCTCTGTGACTTTATTGTTTGATGATTCATATCATCCACAGCATTGTTTGGTTACAATGGCTTGTATATCATTTCTGACCAGGGTCATAATTCCCTGGCCCTTGTTGTATTCGCACTTATACTGTGTATAGCCCGTGATGTTCATTTGCTTTTGTGGAAGTATTGTTTCCTGGAGTAGAGCTATGTGGATTTGATGGTCCTGTGGTGTTTGGGTCAGCTCAGTTGCTTTGTTGTGTAATCCGGCAATGTTAAGGTGTAGTGTGTTAAGGTTGCCCCTTGCTAACTTATCGCACAGAGTAGGGGAATTATCCGAGCTTGTTTGAAGAATGTTTATTGTTTTCTGGCATTGGAGTATTGGGTGTTTTGCTGCATACTTCTGCCTCCCAAAGAGCACATTGGGTGCGCCTTTCTCCGTGGGTGATTGATTTATTTGGCTTTGCTATTTCCTTCCTTGGTCATTTAGAAGTTCGCTGCGTCGATGGAGGTGAGGTGGGGTCTTAGTTGGCGTTTCCCCGCTAGCCACAGGTGCTCTCCCTGCAGACGACACTTCGATATTCTATATTAAGGCCTTTCTCAGTGGCTGTGTCATGCCCTGCTCACTATGCCTTCACGATCTCCCCCACCTCCTCCCATCCCACAACATCCTACTTTCCAATGAAATCCAACGGCTCCGCCCCACCTCTCCACTCTTAGAGTCAGATCCAATAAAGTCCAATAAAGTAAAGGTTATTTTTCGGCTGTGAACATCAACTTGACTTCAGGTAAAGTAAAGGTTGTTTTGTGGCTGTCAACATCAATTTGACTTCAAGTAAAGCAAAGGTTGTTTTGTGGCTGTCAACATCAACTTGACTTCAGGTAAAGGAAAAGATTTGAAGCAGTAAACATCAACTTGACTCCAGATACAATTAAAGGTAGTTTTGTGGCAGTGAATATCAACTTGACTCTAGATAAAGTAAAAGTTTTGTGGCAGTGAACATCAACTTGATTCCAGTAAAGTAAAGGTTGTTTTGTGACAGTGAATATCAACTTGACTATAGGTAAAGTAAACAATATTTTGTACCAGAGACCATCAACTTGACCTCCAAGTATAGTAAAAGTTTTGTAGTAGTGAACATCAACTTGACTCCGGATACAACTAAAGGTAGTTTTGTAGCAGTGAATATAAACTTGCTCCCACACCTTACTTGTATGATCTATTATAACACCTGGGTCCCTTTCCTTTTCCTTTTTTCCTAATATTGTTCTCTCCCATGATATAAATATATTCCTTATTGGATCTTCCCATGTGGATGACTGTACATTGTTATACACTAAACTCCACCTATCAGCTCTCAGACCATTTTGTAATCGTATCTAAATCCGATCTCAATAGATCCACTTCCGCCTGAGATGAGACCCTGTCACATAGTTTATTGTCATCCGCGAATTTTGCAATCATTGTCCAAATCATTTATAAATATGAAAAACAAAGTTGGTCCCAATACCGATCCCTGGAACACTCAACTTATTACATGGCACCAGTCAGAGTACTCCTTTTTTATGCTAACTCTCTGCCTTCTGCTGGTTAGCCAATTCTTTATCCAATTTGCAGATCCGCCACCTATACAGCGTGATAGAAACTTCCCAAATAATTTTTGATGAGATACTCTATCAAAAGCATTTGTAAAATCTAGATAAATAACATCCACCGACTCTACACCATCTAACATTTTGGTAACCTCCTCCACGAACTCTATTAGATTTAAACACGATTTCCCTTCAGTAAACCCTCGCTCACATCTTTGTTGTGCCTATGGAAACATGCTGTCTTACAGCAGCTTCGCCAACGATGCTGAGAGCGACACTGATGTACATGTGGTACCAGTCATGCAGAGGAGCCTTGAGTTGCACTACATCGATGAAGCACCGTCCACCTTCTTCAGTACACCCTGGCATGTAAGAAGATTTACTGCTAACCCGAGATAATTCGTCAAGAGTCAACCATTTAAGTTCGAATATTTTCGGAAACACATGACCAATCTTCCTAGAAGTTACACTGTCACTGTTTTCTACCGATTGCATTTTTGGGTCGTCTTCCATGTTTTCGCCCAAGCGCCTCCAGGTGCTCTGACCTTCTTATCCACCGTTCTGAGCCAAGTGTTTTTTTTTTTGGGGGGGGGGGGGGGGGGGGGAGATTCTACTCTTTTCTTCCCGTGTAGTGCTTTACAGTTCCTGCTTGATCATTGTTTAAGTATCTTTATGTACTTTTTCCGCCAAGTCTTCAGATGCGTTCAAGGTTAATGTGTTATTTGCTACATTTATGTGTTTGTTATTTGATTATAATCTTTTAACATTACGCATTTTCTTCATCTTCGTTCGTTGTCAGGCTTCCCCATCAGTTGCTAAAACAATAGCCTGTCAGCGGGTGTCTTTATGAGGCAGGTTCATGTGAAATCTATTCTCTGTCCTGAGTCCCAATGCGTACGTCTTCGGCACGCATTTGTTTTGGTTTTAGTTCTTTAGCATTTGACTGTTCCCAGCTTACCTTCAAGACTGCATCTGTTTGCCATATTGCATGTCATAGGAACGTTGTCTTACTGGAATATCGATTCACACCTACCAGATACATATAGAATGTGACGCAAGTCACTTAGTTGCCAAATTTGCCACTTTGCCAAATGGATTGAAAATTGGTTAACGGGAAGAAGGCAGAGGGTGGGCATAAATAAGGAGTACTCTGAGTGGAGTGAAGTGAAAAGTGGTGTGCCACAGGGCTCGGTTTTGGGACCAATTTTGTTCTTGATATATATAAATGATTTGGACATTGATATGAGATCCATGATTGAAAAATTTGCTGATGACACAAAACTATGTAGTAGTATCTCATCTAAAGCGGAAGTGGATATATTGATGTCGGATTTAGATAAAATTCGAGAATGGTCTGTAAGCTGGCAAATGGAGTTTAATGTAGATAAATGTACAGTCATCCACATGGGTAGATCCAATATGGAACATAATTACAGAATGGGAGAAAACAATATTAGAAAGATAGATAAGGAAAGGGACCTAGGGGTTATAATAGATCATACAGGAAAGGTGAGTGAGCAAGTTAAGGTAGCAGTGAAAAAGGCAAATGCAATGTTAGGTATGATAAAAAGAAATATTAAACATAGGAGCAAGGAAGTGATCGTCAAACTGTATAAAGCTTTAGTTAGACCTAGATTGGAGTACTGTGTACAGGTGTGGAGTCCTTATCATAGAGGGGACATAAACATGCTAGAAAGAATACAAAAAAGAGCGACAAAGATGATAGTGGGATTCCAGAATTACAGTTATGAGGAACGACTCAGAAAAACCGGCCTACGGTGTCTCGAAGAGAGAAGAATTCGTGGTGACTTAATACAGGTTTATAAGATGATCAGAGGAATCGATAAATTATACTATAACAAGTTTTTTTAAATACAGCCACCTACAATAACACGAGGGCATAGCTACAAGCTGATTAAAGAGAGGTCCAGGTTAGATATTAGGAAATATTTTTTTAGTCAGAGAGTGGTGTCTGCTTGGAATGCATTGCCAGGGGAGGTAGTGGAGGCAGGGACAGTTAATGCATTTAAGAATAAACTGGATGCGCATAGATTTTAGAGCAAGGTGATGTAAATGTAACTGGTTGTATACAGACTCTGCAGGGTCTTCTAAACCAGTATAAAGATGTTAAGTTAAGTTAAGTTAGTTAGACTTGTAGTTGAACTGATGTCACACAAGTATTCAACAGCCTTAGTTAGATGTCCTGTCAGCGAGCCATGTAGTTGAGCTGATGTCACACAAGAGTTCAACAGTCTAGTATTTTTGTACTCCGGCTCACCAATTACATACTGTAACATAATATCTGGCTAAACGCTTTCCAAAATGTGTACTACTTTGTGCCCGCCTCTACTAATTTATGTTAGTGTTTGATAATGAATGTCCATCAGTTATGAGTGCAGTCTGTGGTCGAAAAGGCATGCTTGTCAAAATAAGACAGAAATACCCAACTATCAACGTACCTAGTTAATCAAATTGGACATATGCTAAATTGATATATTGTGGGGAAAAAACAGCAAGTGAGCAAACAACAAATAATAATTTGTTAAAGCAACAATAAAAACCATTCTTCGTGGCCTACACGCTGACATGATGCCTTGACCCCACGTCAATTGGCAGCTGTCAAATTGAATCTCAATTGTAGACAAATAATATAAATAAATATGGGTCAGTTCGAGGTAGGTAGGAACATACATTTGAAATGAAAGCATACGTTACAACCAACATGCATTGTTCAGGAGCAAAGCAGGTCGAAACAAATGCCACTTTCAAACAAATGTAAACAATTAAGGTGGACATTTTTACAAAAATACAACTGTGCTTAATGATAAGATTGGAAGGGAATCAAACTATGACTTTCTGTTCTGCATTGTTCGCCAACCAGTGGATGTACAAAGACAGCAGATGGGTCAACACTCCGGCACTACCTACAGTTTCTCAATCAGTGATAAAAGTTACGGCCAGATGCCTCTTCTGTCACCAGCTAATATTGGGCAGGTCTGCAACAGACACCAGCCTTAAGTAAATAGATCCTTGGGGCCAATGAGAAAATGTAAATAACGATTGGACCTGCACCTCTTGTGGCAACTGAGTAACTCAGTGAGCTGATGAAAAAAGTCACGTTTTCGTTTAAAAGACAGGTGGGGTGAGATGGAAGGGGGGGGGAGGGGGGTTATCTCTCATCCTGGTGATACTGTGATAGGTGAATGAAAAGTAAGGGTCTATGAAACGGCACCAGCAACAAATACAATTATGTGAGGAAGAAAAATAGAAAACTTTTCGTTGCCAAGTTGAGGTTTTTGTTGTGTTTGCGCTTATTTAAAACTGACCCAGATTGCTCCTGCCTTTGGTTACATCAGCCATTAAGTTTGACTGTAATCTAGAACAGTCGTAAATTGGGGGGGTCAAGAAATGCCAACGTTCGTGATTTGATTGATATGTCAAAGTTCACGACTGAAATGTGGAACACAGTGGCGTGGAAATGTGACGACATTTAGAACATGTCAAGGCCATTCGTTCTTCTACTTTGGTTCAAACAGGAGCATAAGACCACAGCTGTAGTTGGATTTCTTGATTGAATACTGCACCCATGCTTTTATGAATGGTAATGGTAGGTTCTGCAACATATCCACGATGAGATTGCCAGCCTCGTCCATATTTAAATGTTTTACCACATGCACGAGAGGATGGTTGGGCTCTACACTTTGGCTCTAAACATAGGAATCTAGATCTCAGCAGGACTAGACTAGAACATTACACGGCAATCGCTCATTCACTCACACACAAACACATATACATAATACACGCTCACAACCATATTTTATTACAGTTCTAATTTGTATCACCAGTTAATACTATCATTCATGACTGTTCTGTTTCGTCATCACTGCATCTAGCCTCCTTGCAGGAATTCCGTGTCAAAGCATTTAAGTGCTCTTGTAAAAGTGGTTTCTGTGACATTTTGAGGTACTTGCGTCTTAATTCAACACAAACAGAGTTCCCTGGGTTTCCATTGCACATTACGGGACATACCATTTCGAGTTAAGGGGAGAACATGTCGATATAATTTTATTTTAAATAAATAAGTAAAGACTTAGTTAAAAATAGAAGTGTAGAAAAGATGGTTAAATTCTGTTTTGCGATGAGTTAGGTTTCGGTTTATGTTTAGGATTAAGTTTAGGGTTAGGGATATGTGTAACAGATCCTAGCTGTAGTGACAATATATAGAAGGAGCTTAGACATGTTTTAGCATTTAACAGTTGGGAGGGGAGGGGGGAATAGGAAGAGCTTAGACAACCATTTTGTCTTTCTCTTTCTTGGGATTTAAAGGACTAAGTCAGTGCAGCTGAACTCAGTACCGCCAGAATTTGAGTAACTAAAACGAACGACGTACGTTTTTTGTCTCAAAGTGCGCAGGTGGGACTTTAAGTAAACGTACGTAACATGATGTAACACCAGTCACGTGTCCACACGTGAGCCAATATCGATGATGGCCAGGTAGCCTTGTTGCCGCTGACAACCCCGTGTCGTCTGGAAACTGCGCGATCCGGATGGGGGTTAATGCCGCGCCGTTTTATAAATCACGCGATCTGGGGATGCAGATCGAATATACATCCCGCTGGAAGGACGTTATGGACATATTTTAGACATTAGTTTGGAAAGAGACGCTCAGTTAAGAGCATACGACGCAGATATGCAGTTGAGACAGATTTGAGTTGAGAACCCCAGTAGAGTAGGACAGTTCGCTTCAGAGACAGAGGTAGATTCGAAAGAGATACTTCGTTGGAGAGCAGGCAACGGAGAAATGCAGTTGAGATAGACAAGCAACAAGCAAGGTAACTACCTTCATATTATGTAGTGGTCGTAATTACAAGTCGTCAGCAGCTAGAGGCAGTTTTCCAGTGATCCCATGGATCATATTTGATGCAGTCTATCCTGATCACGTTAGACCACTTTGATCTAACGCTGACAAAGAGGTACAAGACCACGGACGTAATACATGAGATTAGAACCAACGAACTTCACCATCAGAGACAATCCGCAACAAAGTTCGATCACAGCAGGCCAGATTAGGAGAGGAGAAGAACCGGTCAATAACAGTATCGATAGGGTTAATTAGCGGTAGGAGTGTTTTAGCAAGCGTGTGACAGAAAGAATTTCAGTTGTTAGAAGTTTATAGTTGGTAGTGTTACCTGAATAAAGAATATCTTGCATTGTGTTTATATTTAGTTAGTAGTTAGCTTTCTTTCCACGTGTGCCGTTTAGCATCGTGGGGAGCTTGAGTCGTCTATCCTGCGCCAAGTGCGTTGCGTCGATCAATGTGAGCCCTTGTCGTTGCACAATCACTCTAACGTCATCTATCCGCCTACCTCGTGGCCGCCTCCTTGCCCTGTAGCCAGATCTACCAGCATTGTAAGCCATCAGTGGAAGATGATGAGGGTGCATTCTCATGAGATGACCGAACCAACTTATTTTCTGCCTGGAAATGTATTCGGCACCAGACGTAGTGCCGACCATACTTCGAATGTCGTCATTCCGCATTCTGTCTCTTCTGGTAAAACCGACGACTTTCCTCAAACACTTCATTTCACAAGTCGAAATTCTGCTCTCGCACGTCTTGACATAGGCCATGTTTGGCACTGGTAGCACAAAATCGGCATAAATATACTGTTTATCAGCTGTTGCTTTGTTGCCAAACTAATGCTCGGGTGTCTAAGCAATGGGGACAGCTGATAAGTCCCCACAGATGCTTTCTGGCACCTTGTCTCGATTTCCCTGTCGATTGCCCAAAATACTTGAACTCATGGATCTGTTGAACAGCAATATCATTTAGACTTATCTTGAGTGGCCCATGAGGTCTACAGATCATCATAGTTTCTGTTTTGTTCTCGCCAATTCGCATTTTGTATTTAGCACAGGTAGTTGCAAGCGCGTTCATGTGGTTTTACAGTTTGTTTTCATCGTCGTACAGCAAGCACTGATCATCTGCAAAGAGTAATTCGTGAATTGAGTTATGTTCTGCTTCAGATGTCTCAATTTGACCAGTCTATGATGCGATTTTGTCCATATAGATGTTAAACAACAGAGGAGAAATCATTTAGTGTTACTTAAATTTGTTTAGAGTGAGTGTAGAGTGAAATAGAATAGAGCAGACCCCTTTACCATTTGCGACAGAGCTTCAGCAAATCGATCGTCTCTGGTACATATGGTTAGGCTTAAGGTTAGGGTTGGGATTAGGGTTATGGTTAAGGTTACATAACATGGTTATTATTAAATCGTCTGATATGATGGATAATGTCATGCTGCTGTAGAAAATGGAAGCTACTTTCCTTATCATGGACATACCCTGACAGATTCAAGAAATGCAATGCTAAGACGGCAGGAATAAGGATATGCACAAGCGGAGATTATCCTTTATTCTCGCTGAATGTTTTAAACGACCAACAGTTAAAAAGTGAACTTTTCTTGGACGTCCCTACCTCAAGTTCTGTGCTAAAAATATATATTACTTTTGTTTAGAGTGAATTAAGACACAAGCACCTATTTTATTTAACATGATGAGGTTATCAGCTTCGTGCACCACTTTGTTTAATAATTGCTGGAAATTACTGGTAACAATACAGATTGACTCGGCGGTGGTACGGATACGGTTATCCACATCATATTATACAAGGTGAGACGGGCTTTCATTTTGCCGGGGAACATAAAGAACACCCACACATGGAAAAAAGTTGTTGTTGTTGAATGCCCACAGTGAGTAAGTTGAGTCTTTTGTGCGCCTTGAAGAGGGTGTATAGTAAACACAGATGTACAGTTCGGTTGTTTTTTTTTTAACTCTGAGATATGGAGATAAACTTTGAGATAGGTCTAACTTTCATAAATGGATACCTGCGCAGAAATGCTGGTCTGCAATGTTGTGATTGTATAAATGTTTTAAAATCTGGAATAGTCAATGGAGAACTATGGATGACGACAATACTGACTTCTGTAGACCAAGGGGGTGTGGAGATACCACTTGTGTTGAATCGGTAGCACTTTGAGTAAACCATCTTATATCACTAACAGTCTTTATTTTGGAATCCCACTGGTAAATGGTGAAGAGAACGGCAAAGAAGCATGTTGGAGAAGAGAAATATTTAAAATTGTAAGGTGTTTAGAGACGACATGCGCCTAGTCCTATCGGTGGTGAACGATACTTTGGGAAGTCCCTTGTACACGATGTACACATGAAAGAACAATTATAAGTTGAAAACCAGAAAGACCAGCTGCTGTCTGTAAAAAAAAAAAATTTGAATTCGAAAACAGACGAAAATTCTAGGCAATGCGTAATCTACCAAAACCTAGTAAGCCGGGAAGTATACACGAGAAAAAATTCATCTGCATCACGCGCTGCCTATAGTCGTCTCGACTAAGACGTCTTGCCACTAGGCCAAGGTAGTTAGGAGGAGTGAGTGCGGTTGATGATAGCGCAAGTCTTCCATACTTAAATATAAAGCGCAAGACACAATGTCTGACCTTGGACAACAACAAAATAACTAATTAACCATATCTTGACTGTGCCGCCAACATCGTCAGCGACGGCCAACATTTTGTTTTTCTTAATTATTGCCAAAACATACTGATTAGTTAAACATGTTAGTCAGACCAGACAAAATATACTGATTAGTTAAACATGTTAGTCAGACCAGACAACACATACTGATTAGTTAAACATGTTAGTCAGACCAAACAAAATATACTGATTAGTTAAACATGTTAGTCAGACCAGACAAAATATACTGATTAGTTTAACATGTTAGTCAGACCAGACAAAACATACTGGCCAAGACCCCCACCCTACTTCTATGTATGCCTCCCTGGAAGCAGGCTGTTTCATGGCAGTCTGGATAACGAGGTAGGGGATCGATGTGATTCCCGTAGTAGTGAGCGGCACGCAGATGAAGTGAGGCATAGCCCCCATAACACTGGGTCAATTTTCATCAGCGTGAGTGGGATGTGAGGAAAGCTTCTGAAACCCGTCACTTAACGTCGTTTTCAGTAATCTTACTCGGTGAAGGCATTCAGCAACAACAATTGAATGTACTATTTAACAAGCTCACGAATAACATGGACGCTGTGAACGTGTAATCATAGTTGATGTGTCAAGTACGATACCAAACGCCCATGTGCTACTGGGGCATGACGGACGATCAAAGAATAGTAACTCTGTAACCTGCTAGGCATGAAGCATGAGACGACTAAGGAAAGTTGGACATGGACCTTGATACTCCATCTTGTAGAAATTATCAACCATAAGATTTAGGAAAGAAGACCCAGAGACTACGTGGAGCAGGAAGGGCGATTAAGCCAAGTTGAGTTAGCAAATAAAATCTCTAATGTTGCATAGAGATGATGCTATCATATCGGTCCATGATATACCATTAGTAAATAAATATGGAATTACTGTAGGCCCTCTGTGGATCACATGCCCTTTAATTTAAAGCAGAGAATATGACCACTGCAAAGTTTTTAATGGATAACTACTTCAACAGTTTATATATGATTTGGGGTAGACCCTGTATAAAGGTTTGATGGACACAAGGCGATTCAGGGCTAGACAAACAGGCAATCGATATTTTGACGGAACAATCCCAATCGAGGATTGAACCTAATCATTAGGACCACAGTCACACAATAACGATAAACAGGTGCTTATATAACTAAAAGGGACTGTGGGTTAGAGTGACATGTCATGCTTTAAAGAGGCACAACTGAAACAAAGAAACTGGGCTCGTAAAGTGATTAACACTTGCCAGTTTCGGGTTATCTTCGTATTCGTCATGAAAAGAATGTTTGGATACATTGTGTCGAAGTGTACAGCGAAGATGTAATATCTTCCTGTGGTTTTCAGTCAGGCACATCTTGTTTTAGCACGACACATATTGGCACCAGGATTGGCTTTCCTCTACCGCATTATTTCTTGAGCCAGGCTGCATGGATTCAGTCTGTTTACAGGGCAGCCACTTGGAAGCAGAAGCTGGTTCGCTGACCCTAACGCAAGCAATCAGATATGATTCTCTGACTGCTGCAATCTCGATCGCTCAGTCTTCGAATTTCCGAAATAGCAAGGTCTTAATCCGATGGGATTTCACTCCTTAAAAAAGCGTGCTCAAGTTAGATGCACTGGGTAATTAGATGTAAAACATAATACAACGTAGACTACACTAGAAAAAAAGACTACGAAAAAAAAATATAACGTATAATTTAATTTCCTGATCTGTTTTGTCCATTTATTTTCCCACTTCGTTGGGAAATTCAACTTTCTCTTATGGCATGGTTGATATTTTTAATCCATGTCATTCGTTGTGTTTTTTTTACATCAATCCATATTTGTCTTGGTCTTCCTCTGAAGCACTGCTGTCAGAGGCTCTCGGGAAGGGTGGATTTAAAGACATTCTTGGTTGACATGACATTATTCCAACTTCCTGTCAGATGTCTTCATTATTCACGATGTCTCTTCTAGTGATCATGGCTACCTTTCAGAACCTTCACCTTTCACATGACGTGATCTTTTATTCGTATGCCTTGGTCAGGTTCCTTACCTGCCACCGATATAGAGATGGTATGCATTTGTCATTGTGTCTCCATTTGAGTATTCTAATGTCATACTTGTTGATGTTTGCGAATGCCCACAATGAGTAGGTTACTCTTTGGTGCGTCCTGAAAAAGGACGTTAAGTGGCGGGTTGCAGTAGCTTTCCTCACATCCCGAGCGTGCTGAAGAAGGTAGACCGTGGTCGTCCAGGCGGTTGTGCTATGCTTGGCTTCATCTGCGTGTCGCTTGCTACTACAGGGATCACGTCGAACCGATCCTTATTAGCCAGACTGTTGTCTTCGACAACAGCCTGTTTCCAGGACGACCAACGAGGAGGTCAGGTGAGGGTCTTGTCCAGTATATTTCTCCTGACACTGGCTAACATTGACTTATAAGCGTGTTTTGTCTGACCAGACGTTAGCCTCATCGTCCCGTCAGGTGAGGGTCTTGTCCAGTATATTTCTCCTGACACTGGCTAACATTGTCTTATCAGCGTGTTTTGTCTGACCAGACGTTAGCCTCATCGACCCGTCAGGTGAGGGACTTGTCCAGTATATTTCTCCTGACACTGGCTAACATTGACTTATCAGCGTGTTTTGTCTCACCAGACGTTAGCCTCATCGTCCCGTCAGGTGAGGGTCTTGTCCAGTATATTTCTCCTGACACTGGCTAACATTGTCTAATCAGCGTGTTTTGTCTGACCAGACGTTAGCCTCATCGTCCCATCAGGTGAGGGTCTTGTCCAGTATATTTCTCCTGACACTGGCTAACATTGTCTTATCAGCGTGTTTTGTCTGACCAGACGTTAGCCTCCTCGTCCCGTCAGGTGAGGGTCTTGTCCAGTATATTTCTCCTGACACTGGCTAACATTGACTTATCAGCGTGTTTTGTCTGACCAGACGTTAGCCTCATCGTCCACGTCAGGTGAGGGTCTTGTCCAGTATATTTCTCCTGACCCCGGCTAACATTGTCTTATCAGCGTGTTTTGTCTGACCAGACGTTAGCCTCATCGTCCCGTCAGGTGAGGGTCTTGTCCAGTATATTTCTCCTGACACTGGCTAACATTGACTTATCAGCGTGTTTTGTCTGACCAGACGTTAGCCTCATCGTCCCGTCAGGTGAGGGTCTTGTCCAGTATATTTCTCCTGACACTGGCTAACATTGTCTAATCAGCGTGTTTTGTCTGACCAGACGTTAGCCTCATCGTCCCGTCAGGTGAGGGTCTTGTCCAGTATATTTCTCCTGACACTGGCTAACATTGTCTTATCAGCGTGTTTTGTCTGACCAGACGTTAGCCTCATCGCCCCGTCAGGTGAGGGTCTTGTCCAGTATATTTCTCCTGACACTGGCTAACATTGTCTTATCAGCGTGTTTTGTCTGACCAGACGTTAGCCTCATCGTCCCGTCAGGTGAGGGTCTTGTCCAGTATATTTCTCCTGACACTGGCTAACATTGTCTTATCAGCATGTTTTGTCTGCCCAGACGTTAGCCTCATCGCCCCGTCAGGTGAGGGTCTTGTCCAGTATATTTCTCCTGACACTGGCTAACATTGTCTTATCAGCGTGTTTTGTCTGACCAGACAGACGTTAGCCTCATCGTCCCGTCAGGTGAGGGTCTTGTCCAGTATATTTCTCCTGACACTGGCTAACATTGTCTAATCAGCGTGTTTTGTCTGACCAGACGTTAGCCTCATCGTCCCATCAGGTGAGGGTCTTGTCCAGTATATTTCTCCTGACACTGGCTTACATTGTCTTATCAGCTTTTTTTTGTCTGACCAGACGTTAGCCTCCTCGTCCCGTCAGGTGAGGGTCTTGTCCAGTATATTTCTCCTGACACTGGCTAACATTGACTTATCAGCGTGTTTTGTCTGACCAGACGTTAGCCTCATCGTCCACGTCAGGTGAGGGTCTTGTCCAGTATATTTCTCCTGACCCCGGCTAACATTGTCTTATCAGCGTGTTTTGTCTGACCAGACGTTAGCCTCATCGTCCCATCAGGTGAGGGTCTTGTCCAGTATATTTCTCCTGACACTGGCTAACATTGACTTATCAGCGTGTTTTGTCTGACCAGACGTTAGCCTCATCGTCCCGTCAGGTGAGGGTCTTGTCCAGTATATTTCTCCTGACACTGGCTAACATTGTCTAATCAGCGTGTTTTGTCTGACCAGACGTTAGCCTCATCGTCCCGTCAGGTGAGGGTCTTGTCCAGTATATTTCTCCTGACACTGGCTAACATTGTCTTATCAGCGTGTTTTGTCTGACCAGACGTTAGCCTCATCGCCCCGTCAGGTGAGGGTCTTGTCCAGTATATTTCTCCTGACACTGGCTAACATTGTCTTATCAGCGTGTTTTGTCTGACCAGACGTTAGCCTCATCGTCCCGTCAGGTGAGGGTCTTGTCCAGTATATTTCTCCTGACACTGGCTAACATTGTCTTATCAGCGTGTTTTGTCTGACCAGACGTTAGCCTCATCGCCCCGTCAGGTGAGGGTCTTGTCCAGTATATTTCTCCTGACACTGGCTAACATTGTCTTATCAGCGTGTTTTGTCTGACCAGACGTTAGCCTCATCGCCCCGTCAGGTGAGGGTCTTGTCCAGTATATTTCTCCTGACACTGGCTAACATTGTCTTATCAGCGTGTTTTGTCTGACCAGACAGACGTTAGCCTCATCGTCCCGTCAGGCGAGGGTCTTGTCCAGTATATTTCTCCTGACACTGGCTAACATTGACTTATCAGCGTGTTTTGTCTGACCAGACGTTAGCCTCATCGTCCCGTCAGGTGAGGGTCTTGTCCAGTATATTTCTCCTGACACTGGCTAACATTGTCTTATCAGCGTGTTATGTCTCACCAGACGTTAGCCTCATCGTCCCGTCAGGTGAGGGTCTTGTCCAGTATATTTCTTCTGACACTGGCTAACATTGACTTATCAGCGTGTTTTGTCTCACCAGACGTTAGCCTCATCGTCCCGTCAGGTGAGGGTCTTGTCCAGTATATTTCTCCTGACACTGGCTAACATTGTCTAATCAGCGTGTTTTGTCTGACCAGACGTTAGCCTCATCGTCCCATCAGGTGAGGGTCTTGTCCAGTATATTTCTCCTGACACTGGCTAACATTGTCTTATCAGCGTGTTTTGTCTGACCAGACGTTAGCCTCCTCGTCCCGTCAGGTGAGGGTCTTGTCCAGTATATTTCTCCTGACACTGGCTAACATTGACTTATCAGCGTGTTTTGTCTGACCAGACGTTAGCCTCATCGTCCACGTCAGGTGAGGGTCTTGTCCAGTATATTTCTCCTGACCCCGGCTAACATTGTCTTATCAGCGTGTTTTGTCTGACCAGACGTTAGCCTCATCGTCCCATCAGGTGAGGGTCTTGTCCAGTATATTTCTCCTGACACTGGCTAACATTGACTTATCAGCGTGTTTTGTCTGACCAGACGTTAGCCTCATCGTCCCGTCAGGTGAGGGTCTTGTCCAGTATATTTCTCCTGACACTGGCTAACATTGTCTAATCAGCGTGTTTTGTCTGACCAGACGTTAGCCTCATCGTCCCGTCAGGTGAGGGTCTTGTCCAGTATATTTCTCCTGACACTGGCTAACATTGTCTTATCAGCGTGTTTTGTCTGACCAGACGTTAGCCTCATCGCCCCGTCAGGTGAGGGTCTTGTCCAGTATATTTCTCCTGACACTGGCTAACATTGTCTTATCAGCGTGTTTTGTCTGACCAGACGTTAGCCTCATCGTCCCGTCAGGTGAGGGTCTTGTCCAGTATATTTCTCCTGACACTGGCTAACATTGTCTTATCAGCGTGTTTTGTCTGACCAGACGTTAGCCTCATCGCCCCGTCAGGTGAGGGTCTTGTCCAGTATATTTCTCCTGACACTGGCTAACATTGTCTTATCAGCGTGTTTTGTCTGACCAGACAGACGTTAGCCTCATCGTCCCGTCAGGCGAGGGTCTTGTCCAGTATATTTCTCCTGACACTGGCTAACATTGACTTATCAGCGTGTTTTGTCTGACCAGACGTTAGCCTCATCGTCCCGTCAGGTGAGGGTCTTGTCCAGTATATTTCTCCTGACACTGGCTAACATTGTCTTATCAGCGTGTTATGTCTCACCAGACGTTAGCCTCATCGTCCCAATATCTTACTAAAAGTGCTAGTTGATTTGTTAGCGCATTTGGATTTCGAATGATTTCTTCTATCTCCTTGTCACTTACTTGCTTACTTTCCTGGGCCAGACAACCTCACATAGTATGAGTGTCCAATATCCAACTACAATGAATGCTCTTTCATGTACCATCATCAGGTCCTCCATTGTACAGCGGTCCTGCATACTGAGACAACTAAGCAGGTGTTACAGGTCTTCCCACATTCACAGATTTAGTCACGTGCATGTCTCCACTTTTCCAGGCTAGACCGACATCAGGACACACCCGGGCTTTACCTGTTTAGAGATCTCCATACAGTATACGGCAAATTATGTCATGGTTATAGTTTCTTTTTAATTTCAACCCCTGTCACTAATTGAGGGTGTAGCATACTACTTGTACAAAAATAAATATTACAAAATATTCTGATTTCACGCCAGTGTGTCATGTTATTCCCATCACGCTGGTCGCTTTGACTTTCTCAGATTATTCTGGTACCCATTCGTTTAGGCTGGGCGGACCCAGGATCTGTTTAACGATCACGAACCATCACGGACCAACTGGGGACCGAAGCGAATGCACTAACCATTGTGCTACCTCGTCTCCCCATAATACTTGGAATACTTGGAATTCTGGTATTCAAATATGCAGGTGTATGCCTGTTGTCAGGTAGCCGAAGATATCATTATTAGGTTTTTTGTGTGTATAGATTTGACTTTTTGCTGTTTACTAGGTCTGTGGGAAGTTTGGTGAAGTATTGGGCAGGTCCACTATTTCTTCGTAGTTTTAGCCAAAGCAGGGACTAATAGTTTGCTCTTTTGTATTTGCAGCTGCCATGTGTTATTTTATGTGCACACGAGACTTCTGAGTTTATCTGCTATCTTTGTTAGGACTAGGCGCTTGACCCCATTTGCTTTGACACAAAGTGTCGGCTGAATCATGTAGCCTTCCAACGCCTGCGATTTGGTGCTTTTGTCTTGGGAGGCGTGCACCTGCTATAACGGTCCCCGATGTATCACGCTAACAGGCAACAAAACCATGGGAAAGGAAGGTGCTGCTATATTATAATGAAAATTGTAAACATGACATGACCCAAATAATTAGAGGACAAGCATCACCGGCAACGGGGTGGTGTGCAGAGATGTGATGCTCATCGCCAATTAGCTTGGCACTGATGAAATACTGTAAAACCACCACGTGGAAACACAAAGCCACGGGGTGACCAGTTTGTTTAGGATCTCGGAGACAAATAAACAAATGTAAGAGACAGACATAGTGCTGGACGAAAACGACAAGGATTTACAGAGATGCGAGACAAATTGTGAGTAAATATGATTCTAGTCCTGCAATATTGGGTGCCATAGCAACATTTCTATGCGCCACAGCGCCCAGGATTTGTCGTGCCCTGTACAAAACAAATTCTCGTGCTGATGGCAGGAGCGCTAACAGGATCTGATCGCAAAGCAATAAGTGATAAAATAATGTATATTTTGCCGGAGTTAGCGTGGAGGCGAGTGATGTGTGTAGTGGGCCAAGGAGGCTTAGTTCTGCTGGCGTGTAACTTGGGATTCGGAAACGATAGACTAGAGATACTAGCACTCGTGATGTAAAACTCCTTGTGGTCTGAGCTTTCTTTTTACATTTTTGTTATCGATTTCATGATTTTGCACCAGACAATTGATAAATACAGCAGAATTGATGAGTAAAATGGTTGTATACTACTACTCTGTGGAGTGTGTGTTTATGTGTAGTGTTTCTGTGTTGAGTGTGTGTTTATGTGTAGTGTTTCTGTGTTGAGTGTGTGTTTATATGGGTTGTATTTCTGTGTTGTGTTTGTGTGTATGCGTGTAGTGTTTCTGTGTTGAGTGAGTAGCTTATGTGTGGTTTGTATAAGTGTTGAGTGAGTGGCTTATTGGGAAGTGTTTCTGTTTGTGTTGTTGGCGTGTGTATGTGTATAACGTGTCTGTGTTGTTTGACGGATGTGTGTATGTTTCTGTGGTGTGGGCGTAATTTGTGTGTATCTGTGGTGTGGGCGTGATTTGTATGTTTCTGTGATGTGGGCGTGATTTGTGTGTTTCTGTGGTGTGGACGTGATATGTGCTTCTGTGGTGTGGGCGTGATTTGTGTGTTTCTGTGGTGCGTACGTTTCTGAGGTGTGATCGTGATATGCGTGTTTCTGTTGTGTGGGCGTGGTGTGTATATTTATGTTCTAAGGGCGGGATACGTGTTTCTATGATGTGGGTGTGGAGTGTATGTTTCTGTGGTGTGGGCGTGATATGTGTGTTTCTGTGATGTGAGCGTGGTGTGTATGTTTCTGTGATGTGAGCGTGGTGTGTGTGTTTCTGTGATGTGGGCGTGGTGTGTATATTTCTGTGTTGTGGTCGTTGTGTGTATGTTTCTGTTGTGTGGGCGTGATGTGTATGTTTCTGTGTTGTGGGCGTGGTCTGTATGTTTCTCTATTACGGGCGTGATATGTGTTTCTGTGATGAGGGTGTTGTGTGCATGTTTCTGTGGTGTGGGCGTCATGTGTGTGTTTCTGTGGTGTGGGCGTTGTATGTGTGTTTCTGTGGTCTGAGCTGGTGTGGATGTTTCTGTGGTATGGGCGTGGTGTCTGTTTTTCTGTGATGTGTGCGTGATATTTGTGTTTCTGTTGTTTTTGTGGTGTGGGCATGATATGTGTGTTTCTGTGGTGTGGGCGTGATTTGTGTGTTTATGTGGTCTGAGCTGGTGTGCATGTTTCTGTCGTATGATCATGGTGTGTATGTGTCTGTGGTGTGGGCGTGATATGTGTTTCTGTGGTGTGGGCGGGTAATGTGTGTTTCTGTGGTGTGAGCGTGATATGTATGTTTCCGTAGTGTGGGCGTGATATGTGTGTTTCCGTGGTGTGGGCTTGATATGTCTGTTTCTGTGGTGTGGGCGTGATATGTGTGTTTCCGTGGTGTGGGCGTGATATGTCTGTTTCTGTGGTGTGGGCGTGGTGTGTATGTTTTGTGGTAATGGGCGTGAAATGTGTTTCTGTGGTGTGGGCGTGGTGTGTTTCTGTTGTGTGGGCGTGGTGTGTATGTTTCTGTGGTGTGGGCGTGGTGTGTATGTTTCTGTTGTGTGGGCGTGGTGTGTATGTTTATGTTGTGTGGGCGTGGTGTGTATGTTTCTGTGGTGTGGGCGTGGTGTGTATGTTTCTGTTGTGTGGGCGTGGTGTGTATGTTTCTTTGGTGTGGGCGTGGTGTGTATGTTTATGTTGTGTGGGCGTGGTATGTATGTTTCTGTTGTGTGGGCGTGGATGTATATTTTTCTTTTGTAGGCGTGCTGTGTATGTTTCTGTTATGTGGGCGTGGTGAGTACGTTTCTGTAGTGTCTGCGTATTGTGTGTGTTTCTGTGATGTGAGCGTGGTGTGTATGTTTTTGTGTTGTGGGCGTGATATGTGTTTATGTGGTGTGGTCGTGGTGTGTATGTTTCTGTTGTGTGGTCGTGGTGTGTATGTTTCTCTATTACGGACGTGATATGTGTTTCTGTGATGTGGGCGTGGTGTGCAGGTTCCTGTTGTCTGGGCGTCATATATATGTTTCTGTGGTGTGGGCGTCATGTGTGTGTTTCTGTCGTGTGGGCATGGTATGCGTGTTTCTGTGGTCTGAGCTTGTGTGCATGTTTATGTGGTATGGGCATGGTGTGTATGTTTCTGTGGTGTGGGCGTGATGTCTGTTTTTCTGTGATGTGGACGTGATATATGTGTTTCTGTTGTTTCTGTGGTGTGGTAGTGATATGTGTGTTTCTGTGGTGTGGGCGTGGTGTGTATTTTTCCGTGGTGTGGGCGTGAAATGTCTGTTTCTATGGTGTGGACGTGATATGTGTGTTTATGTGGTCTGAGCTGGTATGCATATTTCTGTGGTATGGGCATGGTGTGTTTTTTTTCTGTGGTGTGGGCGTGGTATCTGTTTGTCTGTGATATGGGCGCCTTCTTCTTCTTCTTCGTACGCAGTCAGACAGTAACCATTATTTTTTCGAAAAAAGCGGCGATCATCCTGAGGCTGTCGACACTGCCATAGAGCTTGTCTTGCAGTTCCTCTGGTGATGTCCACATCTGCTCTCTCTGATCCTCGTATGTCGGGCAGTTCTGCAGTAGATGTTCAGCGGTCATTTTACCGGTACCGCACGGGCATTCGTCGGTACCACCTATCGTCAATTTGTTGAATAGGTGGTACCTCAGTCTATTGTGGCCAGTGCGAAGTCTGAAGACAACGACCTGCTCTGTTCTGTTCAACTGGTAATAGTATGTTAGGTTTCCCATTTGGTCATGTATCTGGCTTTAAAAGCCGTTTTGACTCTTCGTACGTCATACTAGTATCTGTTTGTGGTAGTCTTGCGCCTTCTTTTGCCAGTCTGTCTGCCTCCTCGTTGCCTTGGATGTTGCAGTGTGATGGGACCCACTGTACCACTACCCTTTTTGGTAAGGTCTGCTGGCACACAGTGCTGCTCTTAAGTCATTAAGCTCAGTGTTTTTCTGGCTTTTTAGCGCTGTGACTACGGCCAGAGTATCTGTAAGCAGGACTGTATGGTTTTCATTTTCTTTATGTGTCACCATTTCTTCCACTCCCGCCCTCAGTGCCTCTGCCTCCGCTCTGAAATTGCTTGTGTACTTACCAGTAGCGAATGCCAGTGTTATTTTTCTGTTATTTGGTAGGTTCAGGAATGCTCCTGCCCCTCCGTTCTGTGTAGTGTTTGTTACAGAACCGTCGGTGTATGCATGGGTCCAGTCCATGCTTGGGTAGCTTTTCGATATAATGATATGGGCGTGATATGTGCTTCTCTGGTGTGGGCGTGAAATGTGTGTTTCTGTGGTGTGAGCGTGATATGTATATTTCCGTAGTGTGGGCGTGATCTGTGTGTTTATTTTGTGTGGGCGTGATATGTGTGTTTCCGTGGTGTGGGCGTGATATGTGTTGCTGTGGTATGGGCGTGATATGTATTTCTGTGGTGTGGGTGTGATATGTGTGTTTCTGTGGTGTGGGCGTTGTGTGTATGTTCTGTGGTGTGTGCGTGATATGTGTGTTTCTGTGGTGTGGGCGTGGTGTGTATGTTTCTGTGGTAATTGGCGTGATATGCGTGTTTCTGTGGTGTGGGCGTGATATGTGTTTCTGTGGTGTGGGCGTTGTCTGTATGTTTCAGTGGTGTGGACGTGGCGTGTATGTTTCTGTGGTGTGGGCGTGAAATGTGTTTCTGTGGTGTGGGCGTGATATGTGTTTCTGTGGTGTGGGCGTGATATGTGTTTCTGTGGTGTGGGCGTGGTGTGTATGTTTCTGTGACGTGGTGGGTTTTTGTTGTGTGGGCGTGGTGTGTATGTTTATGTGGTGTGGGCGTGGTGTGTATGTTTCTGTTGTGCGGGCGTGATATGTATGTTTCTTTTGTGTGGGCGTGGTATGCGTGTTTGTTTAATTTGTGTTTAATGTTTCTTTGTGCTCATATTTATCTGTATTGTCTGCGTGTAGGCGAACGACTGGGTGTGGTGTTCCTATGTGTGCTCATTTGTTGTGTTATGCTTCTGTTCGTGTTTGAGGAGGCGTGATGAAGCAGTTAGTTATTGCGTAAACTTATTTTGGTTGCGGGTAATGAAAAAAACAAAACAAATCGTACCCCTATGGAAAATAAATCCAATTAAGAAATGTTTGCTGAAGTTGCTTCGTGCCTTGATGCATAAAACACGGTACAACACAGTTCTCCTAGGGTAAAAAAAAGTATTTGTATGTGCATGATTACTTATGTGTGATCAACTCTCTCAATGGTGTTTACGTGTGCCTGTTTTTTTTGCACGTTGTCTATTTCATTTGCTTGGTAGCATGTTGTCATTGCTTGGTGTTTGTTTCTGTGTGGCAAAAAATGATGCCTACTACCAGCTGAACAGAAGAGAGCAGGTCGTGGTCTTCAGAGTCCGCACAGGCCACAACAGACTAAGGTACCATCTATTCAATAAACTGAAGGTAGGTGGCACTGACGAATGCTCGTGTGGCACAGAGAAAATGACCTCTGAACATCTGCTGCAAAATTGCTCGACGTTAGAGGACCAGAGAAAGCACATGTGGCCATCACCAGTGGCAACACTAGACAAGCTCTATGGCAGTGTCGACAGCCTCAGGATGACAGCTGCTTTCAACGAATAAATTCAAGTTGACGTCTGACAGCGTACGAAGAAGAAGAAGAAGAAGAAGAAGAAGTTTCTGTGTAGTTGTAGTGCTTCTGAACGAGGGCTGCTTACCTATTTTTACTGTGTGCTTATTTGCTTTTTTTTTTTTTTTTGTAAGTACCGGTATTGTATCGCTGTACGTGTATTATGTTCCCCCGAAGATTGCTATCAATCAATCAATTAATCAAAACCCTCGTAGCTCCCAGTGGAGAATAGGTCTTTAAAAAATAAGGGCCAAGTGCAGTCATCCTTCCTCCCAGCCACACCCATCTTGAGGTATGTCACTCCAATTCTGAATTCGTCTTTTAGGTTTCAGCTCTCTGCGTAAATTGTGTTTTAGACCTCTTCTACACCTCCTCCCCTTGTGAGTCCAGAGTACAGCCTGCCTGGTAATTTTATACACACCAGTGGTCGTTAGGCATGACCTAACCAGTATTAACGCTTAGACTGCGCGTTTCGTCCACTAATACATGCCTGAGCTAACCTAACAGTTTCACATGTCACCCTTCTTCAACCATACAATCCTGCGCAGTTACCCATTCATGAATGTTTGGAGTTTTATCGAGGTCCTCTTCGTCACACTCCATGACTTCGTACAATATAAACGAAGGACCTACACATTGAAGTTTAAGATTTTATTTCGTGCCTGATCTTACGTCATTAGACTTCAATAACTTTGGTTTTACATTTGTAACGTGCATACATGTTTGATCTTAGTCCTTCCCCGTCATGTTAGCGTTATATGTTTATGTATGTTCGTTGGGTCTATGTGGGAAACGTCTGGTCAGGCAAAACAAACTAATCAGACAATGTTAGCCAGGGTCAAGAGAAATTACTGGCCAAGACCCAAACATGGTCGTCCTGGAAACGGGCTGTGGTCGAGGACAACAGTCTGGCTAATATTGTAAGGTTCGGCGTGATCCACATAGTAGTGAGTGACACGCAGATGAAGCCAAGCATTGCACAACCGCTTGGAGGACCTCGGTCCGCTTCATCAACACACTCGGGATGTCAGGAAATCGATTTCAATATGCCACAAGTTCCGTGCTTTTCAAGACACGCAAAACCAACCAGCCAACCAACCAACCAACCAGCCCAGCCAACCAACCAGCCAACCAACCAAATATGTGAGTAATCTGTATCAATTAGAATATTCTGCGTATGTGAATAGATGAGGTTTATCTGTGTGTACCTGCGTGTATCTGTTTCTGTTTATTCGTTATATCAAATATGAAGTACAATGAAATGGTGACATGCAGTTTTACTGGAGAACAATTTTCTTTTATTTCCGTAGCCTGGGCACCACATCAGACATCATGTTTCCCATGTTCGGACACGTGGATTGGCTTGTCGCTACCCCTCAATATGTTATCCATAAAGCGTGCTTCTAGAAGGTTTGAGAAGATCATCTGGTGGGCTGGGTAATGTGTTACTCCCCAGTCGCATGTCTCATCATCTGGTGGGCTGGGTAATGTGTTACTCCCCAGTCGCATGTCTCATCATCTGGTGGGCTGGGTAATGTGTTACTCCCCAGTCGCATGTCTCATCATCTGGTGGGCTGGGTAATGTGTTGCTCCATAGTCGCATGTCTCAGCATCTGGTGGGCTGGGTAATGTGTTGCTCCATAGTCGCATGTCTCATCATCTGGTGGGCTGGGTAATGTGTTGCTCCACAGTCGCATGTCTCATCATCTGGTGGGCTGGGTAATGTGTTGCTCCATAGTCGCATGTCTCAGCATCTGGTGGGCTGGGTAATGTGTTGCTCCATAGTCGCATGTCTCATCATCTGGTGGGCTGGGTAATGTGTTGCTCCATAGTCGCATGTCTCATCATCTGGTGGGCTGGGTAATGTGCTGCTCCATAGTCGCATGTCTCATCATCCCTGTATCCCCATTTCTTTCAGTTCTTCCTGCATCGTGATATGCCAGTTTGGAGTCTATTTTGTGACTTCAAATTTGTGTACGGCAGGCGCAGGTTCCTCACGCAGCTCATCCTACGGAACCTGCGTCAGTTCATGAGATACTTGCGTCAGTTCATGAGATACTTGTGTCAGTTCTGAGATACCTGCGTCAGTTCATGAGATTGTGGGATGCGGCGTTTTCCGTGATTATTATGTAGGAGTCATGTTATCTGTCAGGAACTTCGTTTAGATTTAAGTCTTATGCACTGTCTCTGGTGCCCAAACATGGGTTGTCTATGGTCGTTTATCTGTTTCTCTCTTCCGCGTTGTGATGCGATGCTTGACCAGAACATTAACACAAACGTGCATCAAAGTTTTGACCTTAGTGGTCGTTATCAAAAATGAAAGCAGCAACATAAGAGAACAAAATATCAATATTAAGGGTACATCAATTTCTAAATAAAATCAAATAGCGTGTGTCAGTTATTTAAGAATTTGATTGACGGTGATTACATGTGATATTTGTTCAACTTAGTTCCCTTTTTGAATGTATGCTGAATTCCTGTGTAGTTCTTGATAACAATCGAGTCGATCGTCGAGTTGGTACATGTTTGTGTTCTCTGGCGTAAGATTGCATTACAACCTTGCTGTTCGTGTTTTATTGTAATCCTTCATATGTTAATTGTAAGTGTTTTATGAGTTTGTGTTGGTTTTGTGTCTTTATATGTAGACTTAACAGTAAAGGCAAAGGTAAAGGTCAGTCACATGGCAACAATTGCGGTCAGGGATGAAGACAACTCCTCATGTACTAGCAGTACCAGACTCAGCAATGGACCAGTACATAACTGCCAGCGACTTATAATTTGCTGCTTGCATCAAGGCCAGCGAATCATAGCTGACCCAGGGCTATTTTCTGTGTCCAAGTCGTGGCTACGGAAACAGACTGCACCATGCAGTCTAACAGAGATAAAAAGGGATCGGAGAGGGAAGGCTAATGATAGTCCCAAAAGTACTGTGCTGAAACCGAGTGTTTTCGGACCTAATGGTGCAGATGTCGCAGCCTCGCTGTAAACTATAACATGTCGTAAAAAATTGTAATTTTTCTGGAAAAACGTAGAAGAAGAAGCAATATGAGAGTTTGTATCTAAACATGAATGTGTTCGGATTCAGCAATAGTGTCTCTATGGGAAGTAAATCTATTATTACAATACTGGCGGAAGTTGGATGCACTGGACCCTACGTACCAAAGAAGAGCACAACGAACTCTGCCCTAAGAAACAAGAAAAAAGGCACATCATTACAACCACATACTGTAACCTTTTATGATGCGTGTGTGTATCTGTTTGTAGTGTGGACGTATTGCCCAGTGCATGGATGTGTGTGTATCTGTTTGTAGTGTGTGGACGTATTGGAAAAAGGTAAGCATATGTTTGAATGTTGTGTCAGGATATCTTTGCTAGATCGTTAGTGCTTGTCAGGGTACAATTAATGTTCATAAAGAATCACACACATCTTTTGGGACGGTATACAGAGTCGATAGCTCTGCACCCGATAGCTATATTAGCAAACTGCGAGTGTATAGATAATGATGGCTGATGTAACTCGTTTGTCGCACACACTATTGATCTGAGATGTGGCGCGCATCTCTATGTTCGACCTAAGTTTGATTTTAGTTAAACGTATGCAATTGTCAAATCATCGATTACACCGTGATCATCTAACAAGGGATCACTAATTGATTTTTGTTTGCCGTTTCTATCAATGTCTAATGCCCCAATCTTGGGTGCTTTTGAATCCAACATGGCAACTCTATCATGGCCGTGAGGCGGTGCATGGTCAGGAAAGTGGATCCGCACAAGATCTTGACGGTTTCAGGCCTTCATGTCAGCTGTCCTACCTACTTATTTACTATTTATTACGTTGCTCTTCTTTTAGTAGTAGTAATAGTAGTAGTAGTAGTAGTAGTAGTAGTAGTAGTAGTAGCATCAGCAGCAGCAGCAGTAGTAGCAGTAGTAGTAGTAGTAGCATCCGCAGCAGTATTAGTAGTAGTAGCCTCAGCAGCAGCAGCAGTAGTAGTAGTAGTAGTAGTAGTAGTTCTTTTCGTGAACTAAGATTGTGACATTACATTTGTATGGACAGACATGGGTCTGCATGTGACTATGTAATTATGTCCTGGATCTGCAGACCCTGTAGCACGAGAGCCCCACGTAGACTGCGCTGGTTGTCGGGGTGTCCTGCGTGGCTACGCTTCATGCGACTCTCTTCTCGCTCGCTGCATCGGAAATTGTCAGTTGATCCAGGCAAACACCTGTGTGATTGCTGAACGACAGGGGGGTGGGTGGGGGATTTGGTCTGACGTGAGCGACTCCCAAGTTACACCAATATAGAGGCATTTAAAGGTGGTCGTTGACGAATATTTGTACATAGGAACGCATACCTGTTTTCAGTGCACCACAAATAAGTTGCTCAAGCAGGCAGTGATCAAACATACAAACAGCCGAACGAACATAGAATTCCTGCAGCAGAATGTAGATGCTAAAGAGTTTTTACATTTGGAGCACTTCACAGTTGAGTGCCTTATTTCTCTTCGACCTTGCGATTTAGTTGTCTAACCTCCCCCCCCTCCCCCCACCCCCACCCATCACTCTCACAGTTTCTACAGTGAGAAAGCCAGCTCCATTTCCAACCTTCATCAGTAGCCATGAACTACAAACCTGGCAGGTTTACGTGTAACTATACTTTGCTCACCATTCGTTCCCCATTAACCATTTGGCGATATCTATTATTCTTTATATTAAATCTGCATTAACTGCCTATATCTCCGTTCACATATTGGAGAACGCAGCTCAGACGGTAGTTAGTTATTATGGAAAATGAATATCAATCACAAATGTGCATCCACAGTTTATCTGAACATAAATTATATGTGCACCTTGGGACGTCTAACCTATGGGCTGGAACATTCTTAACTTAACGTTTTTATACTGGTTTAGAAGACTCATCAGAGTCTGTATACATCCAGTTACATTTGCATTACCATGCTTTAAAAGCTATGCGCATCCAATCTATTCTTAAATGCATTAACTGTCCCTGCCTCCACTACTTCCTAGGGGCAATGCATTCCAAGCATTCACTACTCGCTTACTGAAACAATATTTCCTAACCTCCAATCTGGATCTTTCTTTAGGTAATTTGTATCTGAGCCCTTTTGTTTTCGGTCTAATTTTAAATTTCCTGTGATTATCTTATAAACCTGTATTGTCACCCCAAATTTTTCTCTTTTCTAGACACTGTATGCCAGTTTTTCCGAGTCTTTCCTCATAACTGTAATTCTGGAATCCCACTATCAGTTTTGTCGCTCTTCTTTGTATTCTTTCCAGTATGTTTATATCTCCTCTACGATAAGGAATCCACACCTATACACAGTACTCCAATCTAAGTGCAACCAATGCTTTATATAGTTTGACAATCACTTCCTATGTTTAATATTTCTTGTTATCATACCTAACATTGCATGTACCTATTCACTGCTACCTGGACTTGCCTACTCACCTTACCTGTATGATCAATTATAACCTCTAGGTCCCTTTCCTTACCTATATTTCTAATATTGTTGTCGCCCATTCTGTAATTATGTTCCATATTGGATCTATCCATGTAGATGACTGTAAATTGATCTATTTTAAAATCCATTTGCCATCTCACAAACCAGTCTTGAATTTGATCTAAATCCGACCTCAATATATCCACTTCTACTATAGATAAGACACTCCTACATAATTTTTCTGTCGTCTGCAAATTTGTCAATCATAGATCGTATGTAATAATCGTTTATATATATCAAGAACAATATTGTTCCAAAAACTGAGCCCCGTGATACTTTCATTTTTTTAATTTAAAAAAAAAATATTGTACGTGTTTGTCTCACTAGTTTCTATTGGCGGAAGCATTCCTATTCCACCCTAGACCGTAGTCAATTTGGGAGATATTAAGACGCATAAACCAGTGCTTGGATGTATGTGTGCATCTGTATGCACCTATGCTAGGTTTATGCGCTCTCAGCAGCCAGCCCAACCAAAGTGCAATGGAAGGGCCTCACCCTGAGGGTGCGTGTGAAAGTTGTGCAAGAGTGTGACTGTAGGACAGAGTCAAATGAAACAGAGTGAGGTAAGAAGAGACCTAACAGCTTCAAAGCTTTTTGTATGATCTTGCAATGACCCTTTTAATAGAAATTGTTGAACGTGATAAAGTTCCTTGTCCCATGCATAATTATCTGTTGTCACCTTTAACATTCATGACCAGTTCATGCCCTCGTGACCTGCCTTTTATAACTGTATTTCAGGTACCAATTTACAACTAGGTAGGCTAGAACGTGTCACTACCGGAAAGCAAATCCAGTTCCTTTGCCTTGAGAATGCATCGCTCTAACGAAATAAAGCCATCGCGTTAATGACATGACCCCACTAATTTAACGAAGACAAAAGCTCTCCCCACAAAAGTAATGGCTCTAATGACGAGAAGGTATCGCTATAAAGACGAAGATATTACCACGAGAAGCCATCACTCTGAAGATAAGAAGCCACTACTCTAACAACAGGAAGCCACTACTCTAACAACAGGAAGCGACTACTCTAACGGCAAGAAGCACTTCCTCTCTAACAACAGGAAGCCACTACTTTAACGACAAGAAGCCACTACTCTAATAACAAAAAGCCACTACTCTAACAACAAGAAGCCACTACTCTAACAACAGGAAGCGACTACTCTAACGGCAAGAAGCACTTCCTCTCTAACAACAGGAAGCCACTACTCTAACGACAAGAAGCCACTACTCTAACAACAGGAAGCGACTACTCTAACGAGACAAAAAGCCACTACTTTAACGAAGACAAGTTCTGGCCACGAGATGCTATGGCTCTTACGACGAGATTCTGGCCACGAGGAGTCATCGCTCTAATTAACGAGAAGCCAAATCTCTAATAACGAGAAGCCACCTCTCTAATAACGATAAGCCATCTCTCTAATTAACGAGAAGCCACCTCTCTTATAACGAGAAACCACCTCTCTAATAACGAGAAGCCATCTCTCTAATTAACGAGAAGCCATCTCTCTAATTAACGAGAAGCCACCTCTCTAATAATGAGAAACCACCTCTCTAATAACGAGAAACCACCTCTCTAATAACGAGAAACCACCTCTCTAATAATGAGAAACCACCTCTCTAATAACGAGAAGCCATCTCTCTAATTAACGAGTAGCCACCTCTCTAATAACGAGAAACCACCTCTCTAATAACGAGAAGCCATCCCACTAATAACATAACTTAACGTCCTTATACTGGTTCAGAAGACTCTGCAGGGTCATGCATAGATGGTACACGAAGCCCGATTGTCCTTCCCTGTAATCTGTAACAACGTAACTGAATAGTTGAGGATATGAGACGATATCAGCTCAGCACTGACACTAACAACATAACTGAATAGTTGAGGATATGAGATGAGATCAGCTCAGCACTGGCACTAACAACATAATCGGACAGTTGAGGATATGAGATGAGATCAGCTCAGCACTGGCACTAACAACATAATCGGACAGTTGAGGATATGAGATGAGATCAGCTCAGCACTGGCACTAACAACATAATCGTACAGTTGAGATAGTGCGAGATAGGAGCAGCTGGTGTAAGATCAGCATGTTAGTGTAAGTGTGGTAATCACAAACTAACACACAGAGTGAGACCCACGCACTGTGGCAGCTTATTACATGCATCAGAACATCCCAACCTATAACAATCATCAGAATTAAACATCTTATTACAGACATCAGAACATAACAACTTATTTGAATCAGACCATGACAACGTATTACAATCATCAGAATATTTTTTAGTCAGAGAGTGGTGAATGCTTGTAATACATTGCCACAGGACGAAATGGAGGCAAGGACAATTAATGAATTTAAGAATAGATTTATTGCGCATAGCTTTTAGAGTAAGGAAATGTAAATGAAACTGGTGGTACAGATTTTGTAGAGTCTTATAAACAGTATAGAGACATTAAGTTAAGTTATTATAATCATCGTTTTAGGGCGTGGTATGAGAACACGTGGGGTGGAACACGCTGTTACGTTGGATAACATTATTAGAAAAGTAGAGAAAACGACAAGGATAGAAGATGATGGGCTTTTAACATCATGACAGGAGATTGAAGGAAGTCGTTGTGGTAGACAGGTAAAGCTCTCGCCCCTCACGAAAGAAGCTAGCGAAAATGGGAAACGAGGAGAGTTTGTATCCTGCAAGTTTCTGGCGTCCACCGTTTCATTCATCCCCTGCTCTCAGGAGAGGTGAGATCAGCACGTAGTCCTATTGGTAAAGAATGATAAAGCTGGAAGTGGCGAGAACACGATGTGCGTGTAAAAGAATCTTTAGCTGTTGAAAATAGAAAGGAGCTAGCTGTTAGCTGCTGTCCGTTCAACATTTTTAAAGCTAATAAAATGCATGTTTGTATGCACACTCGATTGATAGTACATATCGAAAAGAGAACGTATACACTACCAGTCGTAGAAGAGAAGTGACTAAGATGAAGAAGAAGAAGAAGAAGACATAGACGATCCTCAACGGAATATATTTTTCTTAACGATTAAGTCACAGATCGGCATGGTACATGATGTGATGATGACGATGAAGCTAAAAATACAACAAAACGAGCAAACTAAATAACGATGGCGATCTAGAATGGCAAAGAGCAGAACGAAATAGAGAGAGAGAGAGGGAGGGAGAAAGAAGCGCACACAATAATTGAAGATGGCTATAAAGAATGAGAAAGAGAGCGAGAGATAGTGGGAGAGATGGAGGGAGAGAGAGAGAGGGAGAGAGAAATATAAAGAAGCATACAAATTAAGTAAAGTAAAGATGTCTCATGCAAAACACTGCCGTCGGGATCGCAGTGTAGTCCTCTTTATTTAAGATCTCAACTATTTGGAAGGTGGTAACTAGCTTCAATCCTAGATGCATGTTCTTTCATAACTCTAAGTAAAGTACCAATTTACAGATGGATAATCTGGAGTGTGTCGTTACAGTATTTTTGCGATGAGAGACAAACACAATGCGGTACAGATGAGAGCCAAATACAGTGCGTTACAGATGAGAGCCAAATACAGTGCGTTACAGATGAGAGCCAAATACAGTGCGTTACAGATGAGAGCCAAATACAGTGCGTTACAGATGAGAGCCAAATACAGTGCGTTACAGATGAGAGCCAAATACAGTGCGTTACAGATGAGAGCCAAATACAGTGCGTTACAGATGAGAGCCAAATACAGTGCGTTACAGATGAGAGCCAAATACAGTGCGTTACAGATGAGAGCCAAATACAGTGCGTTACAGATACATAACAAGTTTGCAAGGAGAAGACGAACATTGAGAATGATAAAAGATGATTGTAACGATGAAGGATGTACATATGAACATACCAGTCAAGCTGTGATCGTCCACTGCTCTCGTAAATTGTTGCTGGTCGATGTGGCGCAGCAAGATTACACTAGCTCCACAGCGCACGCAACACACAGCCACCTTGTTCTTACAGAGCAGACCTGTGGGTCTAAGTTTATATGTACCAAGGCTTGAGTTTACCCAGGCAATGCACTGTGTTACGTGTATGTAGCATTACATTTCTCATTATATGTGTGGTTTGTAGCTTTCGACCAAGCTAAATTGACTTACTTCCGACACAGTTCTGCGGATTCGTCTCTGCTCTCAGACAACGACACAGGAAGTAAGTGTTGTTTATTGATTTTAAATACATAAAAACCAAGCATTTTGTGAATGCTGTCTCACCGTAGCGATATTGGGTAAACTATTTTCGTCTGTAATGTTATGTGTTACCAGTCCAATGTGTTGTGCTTTTTAGAGCGCATGAGTAGATAGCTGATTGGTTATAGCTCAGAGTGTATTGCGTCTCACGACCAAGTTACAGGGTTACAGCACAGGTCTCAACTCAAACAAGATCACACAGGGTTACAGCACAGGTCTCAACTCAAACAAGATCAAGTTTACCCATTTGTAAAAGTATATCGGACTTCCAATAAATGAAGACAATTGATATTTTCAGGCGGCTAGGTTAATACTAGTGAATAAATACAGAGAGAGAGAGAGAGAGAGAGAGAGAAATGGGGGAGAGAGAGAAATGGAGGAGAGAGAGAAATGGGGGAGCGGTGATTTTTGTTGTTGTTGTTGAACGTCAACAATGAGTATGTTTACTCTTTTTGTGCGGGGAACTCAGACGCTAGTCCAGTCAAGCACAAAATACTGACCAGGACGTCGCGTCAGGGTCAATACACTGACCAAGACCACAATCTCTCTTCCGTGTACCGTTCCCTGGAGACAGGCTGTTTTCAAGGCAGCCTGGATGACGAGATGTGGATCGATGTGATCCCCGTATTAGTGAGCGCCACGCATATGAAGCGAATCATAGCACAACCGCCTGGAAGACCGCGGCCCACATTCATCAGCATGCTCGGGATGTGAGGAAAGCTACTACAACCCGCCACTTAATGTCCTTCTCCGGGCGTTCAAAAGGTGAACTTACCCATTGTGGACATGAAACAGTAACAACAGCTCCTTTATGCCCCCTGAATAAACGTGCAAGGTGGCGGGCTGCAATAGTTCTCTTCACATTCCGAGCATGTAGATGAAGATGGACCTCGGTCCGCCAGGAAACTGTGCAATGCAATCCTTTATCTGAGTGTCGCTTACTACTACCGGGACAGATAGTCCTCGCTTGAATCTGATTAAAGCCAGTCCCAGAGTCAGAGCTTATACGATTGCAAAAATCTCTATATCGTGTCCCTGTCGCAACTATTGCTTGCATCTCGCGATGGGCAGCTGAGGGAGGACAAGGCAGCAAGCTAGGAAGGGTTATCCCACTCTCACAAAAAGCTGAGACCGTACAGTGAAGTATCTCCCACGTTATCTCCGACATTAGACTGATTTGAGACGATCTTCAGCTTACTGAAAACTCACGTTAGGGACAGGTGTAACATACTAACCTAGAGCTCACCTCAAGGACAGGTGTAACATACTAACCTAGAGCTCACCTCAGGGACAGATTTAACTTACCAACCTAGAGCTCACGTCGGGGACAGGTTTAACATATTACCTAGAGCTCACCTCAGGGACAGGTGTAACATACTAACCTAGAGCTCACCTCAGGGACATGTTTAACATACCAACCTAGAGCTCACGTCGGTGACAGGTTTAACATACTAACCTAGAGCTCACGTCGGGGACAGGTTTAACATACCAACCTAGAGCTCACGTCGGGGACAGGTGTAACATACTAACCTAGAGCTCACGTCATGGACAGGTTTAACATACCAACCTAGAGCTCACGTCGGTGACAGGTTTAACATACTAACATAGAGCTCACGTCGGGGACAGGTTTAACATACCAACCTAGAGCTCACGTCGGTGACAGATGAAGTATTACTGTCCTATAGTCAGTCTCACGGCAGCGGCAGGGGAAGTATTACGAAACTAGAGCTCACGTCAGGAGCAGGAGAAAAATTATGGGCCTAGAGCGCACGTCAGAGGCAGGTGAAGCATACTGACCCAGAGTCCATATCAAGTCAGGAACAGGTGGAACATATTAACCCAAAGCCCACCTCAAGTCAGGAACAGGTGGAACATACTGACCTAGAGTCCACCTCAAGTCAGGAACAGGTGGAACATACTGATCCAGAGTCTACCTCAAGTCAGGAAGAGATGGAACATACTGATCCAGAGTCCACCTCAAGTCAGGAACAGGTGAAGCATACTAATCCAGAGTCCACATCAAGTCAGGAACGGGTGAAACATACTGATCCAGAGTCCATCCTAAGTCAGGAAGAGATGGAACATACTGACCCAGAGTCCACCTCAAGTCAGGAACAGGTGAAATATACTGACCCAGATCACATTTACCTGGAGACAGACTGTTGTACAACAGTCTTGTCAATGTGGTGTAAAATCGACACTGTGATACCTCTAGAATTGAGCCGGCTGAGATATCATGTTTTGCACTATAGCAAGGAGGGCCCACTATCGTCGGTATGCCTAGGGATGTAAGAATGATCCTGCTATGAGTAAAAGTTTGTCGAGAGTGAAGAACTAGATCCGAGAAGCGCAGAAAACAAAACAAAACAACATTTTTAAAGTTGCAACCCCAAATGATGTGTATTTTAGTCAAATATAGTCAGTTACCAATCGCAAGCAAAATTGGCAGCGTCAGACATGTTTATTCAGATGTGACTGCATATGACTGTACAGTCCGATCTGAGCGTGACAAACTCCACCGAACGAATGGCTGACGTGGACAGCATTTGGAGTTGGGCAGTCTTGCATTCTTACCTTTCATTCAACTCTCTTTTCTTGCGTCTTAGTGATGGTCATCTGCTCAGCGGTGCAAGCATCATTTGTGACGGCAGTACGCCAGACTGAGCGATTCGGAGCAAGCAGCTCCCAGTCAGCAACATCAATGGAGAAACTTTTCAAAGAAACATTTAGTGTCTTTGAATTGTTTCTTTTGTTCCTTCTGCGAGCGATGTCCTGTCATGAGCTCACCGTACAACATATGTTTATGGAGGCGTTCATTTGACATGAGAACAACATGTCCTGTTCATTTGATATAGACTCTCTGTATCAGGGTATGGATGTCAGAGAGTCTAACCCTGCTGAGGACTTCAGAGTTGGGCACTCTGTCCTGCCAACCGATCATGAGTAGTCCGCGGAGACAGTTTACATGAAAATGATTACGTTTCCGGACATGCCTGCTGTAGACTGTCCATGTTTCGCTTGCGTACAGAAGGGTGGTTAACACAACATCACGATACACACTATTCTTGGTGGCAACACTGATTCCCTGCCGGTCCCAAGTAAGTTCCTGTAGTTTTCAGAAAGCAGCACTCGCCTTGGAAATCCTATTGTGAACAGAGTCAATATTTACTTCTATGGTAATGGTACTTACTGCCAAGGTAGATAAAACTATCAACTGCTTTTAGGTGATGTCCCTGTACAGTGACTTGTGGCTCGTGGTAGAACTCCCCTGGCACAGATTGAAATATTACCTCCGTTTTCTTGGTGTTTACAGTAAGACCAAAATTAGGTGAACGCAGTTGAAAACTCATTCATGTTTGCCTGCATGTCCTGTTCTGAGCACGTGTTAACTGCGCAGTCGTCGGCAAAGAGAAGATTTAAGATAGTTGCTTCTTTCACCTTTGTGAGGGCCTTTAGGCGCCTCAGAGTGACCAGTTGCCCATCCGTCCGGTATCTGATCTGTTTGCCAGTGTCACAGTTGCATCAGAAACCATGGCTGCAAATACAATGCTAAAATGTGTAGGGGCCTTGTTTAACTCCATTTATTATGACTGGGAATGATGCAGAGAGTTCACCATCATTCAGTACGCGGGCTGACATGCCATCATTCAGTACGCGGGCTGTCATGCCATCATTCAGTACGCGGGCTGACATGCCATCATTCAGTACGCGGGCTGACATGCCATCATTCAGTACGCGGGCTGACATGCCATCATTCAGTACGCGGGCTGACATGCCATCATTCAGTACGCGGGCTGACATGCCATCATTCAGTACGCGGGCTGACATGCCATCATTCAGTACGCGGGCTGACATGCCATCATTCAGTACGCGGGCTGACATGCCATCATTCAGTACGCGGGCTGACATGCCATCATTCAGTACGCGGGCTGACATGCCATCATTCAGTACGCGGGCTGACATGCCATCATTCAGTACGCGGGCTGACATGCCATCATTCAGTACGCGGGCTGACATGCCATCATTCAGTACGCGGGCTGACATGCCATCATTCAGTACGCGGGCTGACATGCCATCATTCAGTACGCGGGCTGACATGCCATCATTCAGTACGCGGGCTGACATGCCATCATTCAGTACGCGGGCTGACATGCCATCATGAAACTGGCGGACAACTGTGATACATTTTTTGTAACAACCGAATTTCGCCATGATTTTCCAGAATCCGTCCCTGTTGACGGTGTCAAAGGCCTTTATTGGGTCAAGAAAAGTCGTGTACAGACCACAATACTGTTCCTGACATTTCTCATGGATTTGACGAGCTCCAAAAATAATGTCAACCGTCCCACGACCAGCTCGGAAACCACATTGACTTTCTGAGAGTAGTTTCTGCTTGAGATGAGTTGTCAGGTGATTGATCAAAACTCAAGCTAACATTTTTCCAGCAATCGACAGGAAAGAGATCCTCTGTGGGTATCACACTATTATGATATTAGCCATAACACCCATGCCTCAAGTTGAAGTTAATGACATGCAGGGTAACCCGCCCAGTACAAATGAGGTTGAGAAAGCAGTCAGCTTAATGTCCAGTGGCAAAGCCCCCGGGTCAGATGCTATTCATGCTGAGCTCTACAAGGCAGGGTGCACAAGCTATCAGACCTCTTTTACTAAATCTGGAATATAGGTCATTTGCCCCAGGAACTGAACGATGCCACCCAATTGTCTACATGTACAAGCATAAGGGCAATCGCCAATATTAGTCAAACATATACGAGGCCGTGTTCAAATGAAACCGGATCAAACTGCAACAAGTGAAAATACCTACGATGCATCATGACGTCACTTCTGGTGTAAACAGCACATACCAACCGTCAAATTTGAAAAATATCATTATCCTCCGACTCATAATTTCCTCAGCAGACCGTTGAAAACATGGCGGGTGAGATACTGAATCCGTCCAGAGTTGATCAGCGAGCGGTGATTCGGTCTCTGACCACTGAAGGATGTCGACCAGTTGACATTTATCGCAAAATGCAGTCAGTGTATGGTGACAAGAGTGTGTTGAAAACAACAGTGAAGAACTGGTCAACGATGCATAGAGAAGGACGCGAGTTAATTCAACACTATGCACCTGACCTGGTATCGGAAGATCTTTCGTTAACTAACGTTCTTCTTTACACATCGCTGCCCAGTTCTTCACTGTTGTCTTCAACACACTTTTGTCACCATACAGTGCCTGCATTTTGCGATAAGTGTCAACTGGTCAACATCCTTCAGCTGTTAGAAACCGAATCAGTTCTCGCTGATCAACTCTGGACGGATTCAGTACTCACCCGCCATGTTTTCAACGGTCTGCTGAGGAAATTATGAGTCGGAGGATAATGCAATTTTGCAAACTTGACGGTTGGTATGTGCTGTTCATACCAGAAGTGACGTCATCATACGCATCGTAGATATGTTCACTTGTCGCAGTCTGTTCCGGTTTAATTTGAATGCGTCTCGCACAATATGTGACGAGTCAAAGCAGGAACGAGAAGATGGACACACCGCATTTAGATGGTCAGATGATGACAGCGACGAGGCGTGTACCGGTTAAAGCCTGAGAGTCTGACAGGACGGCTTGAGAGAGCCACGTGCTGTCTACAATGGCCCCGCTATACAACTAGATGACCCAATTATGTGTGTTTTGAGGTAGACATTATCTTATCTAAATGCCTTACAAATGTCAGAACACGTTACCACACACACACGTTGTCTGACACCTGTCACGTGTATTAGTGCTTTCATCTCTAGTTCTCAGCCGGTGACGAATTCCCATGGTCCCTCTTTCTCCTTCAGGTGTAAAATGTTAAGGTTTTAACAGGGAGGGGTTGGGGGTGGGGTGGGGGGGGGGGATATGCTTCGGTGCAGTATGTTAAGTTCAGTTCAAATGCCATCTCCGCATCGAAGATCAGCTGCAATTTCCCTCCAGCGTACTCTATCTGTTGCCTAAATGGTGCAATATTTTAGGCTTTTCCCAGTCCATCTCCTGAAGTTATTATCCTCCATCGTATAACGTTGTCTGCCTCTTGGACGACTGCCTTCTACCCTACCCTCTAGTATAGTCTTCAACAAGGAGGTATGTTTTGTTATAGGACCAAACTATCTTAACTGCCTAACCTTTATTTTCGGTTTTTCATTCTCTTTCCACCTCTAACGTTTCTTCTTCTTCTTCGTACGCTGTCAGACCTCAACTTTTATTTGTTCGAATAAAGCAGCTGTCATCCTGAGGCTGTCGACACTGCCATAGAGCTTGTCTAGTGTTGCCACTGGTGATGGCCACATGTGCTTTCTCTGGTCCTCGTATGTCGGACAATTTTGCAGCAGATGTTCAGCGGTAATTTTCCCTGTACCACAGGTGCATTCATCAGTGCCACCTATCTTCAGTTTATTGAATAGGTGGTACATCAGTTTGTTGTGGCCTGTGCGGAGTCTTAAGACCACGATCTGCTCGCTTCTGTTCAACTGGTAATAGGCATCATTTTTGTGTGTAGCCAGTATGTTCTCTTTCCCATTTGGCCATGTATCTGGCCCTAATAAGCCTTTTGGACTCTTCGTAGGTTACACTAGAATCTGGTTGTGGTAGTCTTGCACGTTCTTTTGCCAGTCTGTCTGCCTCCTCGTTGCCTTGGATGTTACAGTGGGATGGAACCCACTGTACCACTACTCTTTTTGGTGCGGACTGCTGGCATAGTTGACAGAGTACTGCTCTTAACTCATTAAGTTCAGTATTTTTCTGGCATTTTAGTGTTGTAACTACGGCCAGGGCATCTGTAAACAGGACTATCTGGCTTTCATTGCTTTCGCCTGTCCGCATTGCTTTTACTGCAGCCTTCAGCGCCTCTGCCTCCGCTCTAAATTGCTTGAGTATTTTCCAGTTGCCACTGACAGTGTTATTTTTCTACCATTTGTTAGGCTCAGGAATACTCCTGCCCCTCCATTCTGTGTTGTGTTTGTTACAGAACCGTCGTTGAATGCATGGGTCCAGTCCATGCTTGGGTAGTTTTCCGCTATTTATCTCAGAGTTATGCCTCTTCTTTCTTTTTCGGTCTGGCTGTTCTTGTTTACAAAACCTGGTATATTTTCTATCACCTCCGGAATGATATGCTGCTTCCATGTGGGTTTGCGTACAGTAGGGATGGACTTTGGTGTTGTTACGGTGTTCATAGGGTCTTCGATCATCTTTGCTTTGGCTATTTCTGCAAAGTTTCTCCGCTTTAGTTTCCCATTTCCAAATCTATTTAATCTCTGATGCATTGGGTGGTATGTCAGTCTTCTGAGTTTCTCTGCTTGCTGCTGAGCTCTGCAGTCTCTTCTGTCGGTCATGGATAGCAGATTTGTAATCTTTTCAAGTTCTACAATTGGCGTTGACTTCATGCCTCCTGTTATAACTCTCATGGCTTGGTTTTGAAGTTTGCTAATTTTATCAAAGTTCGCCTTTGCTGCTGTTGGCCGCAATGCCATACTCGAGAACTGGTCTCACTTTTCCAGTGTACAGTTTCTTTAGTATACTTTCGTCTGCTCCCCAGCTTGTGCCAGCAAGTTTCCTCATGATTGCCATTCTTTCTCTGGCTCTCATTCGGTTTCTCTCGATCTGAGTTTTCCATGTCATGCGCCGATCAAATGTGACTCCGAAGTAGTTTATGTTGGCGTTTGGCCGCAGATATTTGCTGTTAAGACTTATTTTGTTGTTCTGTGGTCTATTTGAAATGGAGAATATCGTACATGTTGTTTTTTTCTTCATTTATTTTGACCCGCCATGATTTCGTCCACTCCTCCAACGATGTTAGGGCCTGCTGCATCCGATTGTTTGCTACGGTGAGATTTTTTTCAGAGGTCCACATAGCCAGATCGTCTGCAAACATGGAGCTGTGGACTCTTCTTGGTATATTCTCTATGATGTTGTTTATATATACCAGAAAAAGTGTGCGTGACAGTACTCCCCCTTGGGGTACTCCTTGCTCCAGTGTCACCTTTTTGCTTATCTGCCCTTGTACTTGAACTCTGGCTGTTAAGTTTTCGAGGTAGTGGCTGATCCATCTGTACATTTTTCCAGATACTTTACTTCTTTGTACCTTGACTTTAAGTCCCTCTTTCCACACCTTGTCAAATGCCTTCTCTAGATCCACCCAAACCGCTACTGTATGCTTTTTCTCTTGGTAAGCATCCTCTATTTCCTGTGCTATGAGAGTGATCTGGTCATCAGTGGATCTGTGTTGTCTAAATCCTGCTTGCTGTGGAATTAATATGTGTTTTTTTTCCAGGTGCCACATCAGTCTGGTGTTTATCATACGCTCCATCAGTTTACCTACACAGCTCAGTAGACTGATGGGTTTGTATCCATTTGGGTCTGTACTATCTTTTTCTTTCGTTGGTACTGATATAAGTCTCTAACGTTTCAATACCTCCACAAGTGTTTGCTTCCCACAAAGTGCGACCCGATGAATATTAAAACGATTTTGATTCAAATTTTAAAATCCACCCACACAAGCTTTACATCCGTTAACACTTTCAGTCCCAAACAAAAAAAGCAAGTTTGACCCAAGCAAAAATGGCTACCACTGAGTGTGTTGATAGTTCAGGGTCAGGTCAGGTCATCCGGTAACCGGTGAGGTCGTTGGGGCACACATGAAGACATCCTCATAACTCCACGCCATCCCTCTCTGTCAGATGCCGCTGCCTGTGACTCTTCTGGTCGGAGACTGGTCCATTCCTTGATGCCGCCCTCCCATCCCCTCCTGGGCCGGCCTCTTCGTCGTCCGCCATGCACCTTCCGGCGGAGGACCGCGTTTGCAAGACCATCTGATCTCGACATGTGACCGCACCAAGCGAGTCTCCCCCCCCCCCCAACCCCCCCCCCCCCCCGACAGCCGCCAAGAGATCCCCGAAAGGCCCCACCGCTGTTGCAATTCCATCTCGCATTTCCTCGTCCACAACCCGATCCCTGTACGCGACGTCTAAAAGTCCTCGGAAACATCCCATCTCCAAGGCCCGCATCCTTCGTTGAAGGTCAGCTGTAACTGTCCATGTCTCATACGCACAGAGGAACACCGACAGGACCAGCGTACGCATCAATCTGAGCTTCGTGCGCAGTGCCAACCGCCCACCCCGCCAGATCCTGTCAAGCCGCGCAAGCGCGGCCACTGTCTGTGCTACCCTGGCCAATACTTCACATACCGATCCCCCATCACTGACAACCGACCCAAGACATTCAAAACGGTCAACCACTTCGAACCCCTGACCGTCAGTCTCTATCTCGCTGTTGAAGCCCGTAGCGTTGTTGGTCATTAATTTTGTCTTTCCATCGTTTATCTCCATACCATAGTCAAGAGCTGTTTCATCGAGCCTTCTGACGCATTCCTGGAGTTCTGGTTCTCAACCCGCCAACCCGTCGATATCATCTGCAAAACGAAGGTTGGTAATCGTTCGGCCCCCTATCTTGACAGTACCAACGTGACCTCCAAGTGCCTCACCCATAATTCCCTCAAGGAATATATTGAAAAGGGTTGGTGAGAGTGTACACCCCTGTCTCACACCAACTGATGTGCGAAACCAGTCTCCTCGCCTCCCACTCACAAGAACTGCGCCAGACGCCCTGCCACAAAGGTGCACAAGAACCGCGCCAGACGCCCTGCCACAAAGGTGCACAAGAACCGCGCCAGACGCCCTGCCACAAAGGTGCACAAGAACCGCGCCAGACGCCCTGCCACAAAGGTGCACAAGAACCGCGCCAGACGCCCTGCCACAAAGGTGCACAAGAACTGCGCCAGACGCCCTGTCACAAAGGTGCCCAAGGACCGCTATAATATCTCAATTGTTACTATACATCCCCACAGTTGCCCAAACCGCCCCATGCCACATGATAGTTTGCCTTTGTAAATTAATGCTTGTGATGCTCATGTATATAAAGACATGTGTTGTTATATATGAAAATAAAGGTAAGTGGTTGTAGATTACAGGTATGCATAATGTAAACATGATTTCATAACAAAATATATAGTTATGCCAAGTAAAATGTAGGTAGAAAGAAGGATGTGATAAAATTTTGCCATATAAAATTACACTTTTTTTGTTCTGAAACTGCTTGCAATGTCAATATTCTTGTAAAAACTGCAAAAATGTCACAAACAACTATATTCTCATAACATATAATTAATTTGTTGCTATAAAATCAATGGAAAATAAGAAATTTCTCAGAATACAAAAGTAGGTCATTAGGCTAAAAAAAACCATGACATTTCATAACATATCAAGACAGTAGAATGAACATATATTTGTGATGTTTGTGTGCAAAATTCATATCTTGTTCGATATGAAAATGATGACAAATGGGTGTAGATAGCTGTTGTTTATAATGTATATATGTTTTCAATTAACAAAATGTTAGTTATGCTACATAACTTGATTATGTATAAATGATTTCAGTGAAAAATTGTTTGGCATATAAAATTGACAGTGTAAACATGTTTTCATGTATGGTTATGTATTATAAAATTGATACTCAAAGAAGATGATGATGAGACAGTAGTACAAAGTGGCTTACCTTGTTGTTGAACTGCTATATCCATATCCATAACAAATATCACAAAGCTACATACAATGATGATCCAAGTAAAGATACACACAATAATAAAGTCCACAGGTCCACTAGCTATCAATACTACATGCGATTTCATTTAAACTAATCAGATCAAGCTAGCTGTTTTGCTTATGGAAAGCCAGAAAGCAATTTTTAGGGCAAAGGTGCGGTCTGCCTGTGCAGCCTGAACACACATAGCTAGATCTTCGACACCCTTTACCGCGGCCTTGGCTGCAGTGAACACAATCTCTGTCCTTCCCAACAAATTCCACAAGATGTCTAGCGACAACTGTCCTTTCCACTTCTGTTCCTTTCATGGAATGTTTGAAGTTTTTTGATGGACAATTTATCAGTCCATCAGGTGTCAGCTTCGCAGCTTCAATGACCAGATCATTAATTAGCCGCTGTTTGAAATCTTGAAGTGAGAGCTTCTTTTTTCCATCACCTTCCTGGCACAAACTGTAAATAATGTGGGCATTGATCTGGGTTATCTCAATAACCCAATGGTCAATTTTTTTCAACCACTTTCGGCTTTTACGGTTGTGCATGCCATAATAGCCAACCATTTGATCCATCCGATCACAGCCATTCATGCTCATATTGTAGTCATCAACCATTTTCGGCTTTTACGGTTGTGCATGCCATAATAGCCAACCATTTGATCCCTCCGATCACAGCCATTCATGCTCATATTGTAGTCATCAACCAATTTCGGCTTTGTTGTTTTATTCCAGGTACCCTTCTCAACTGTTAACACTGGGGCTTTTGTTGAAACAAGTATACAGGGCTTCTTTGCCTTTTTATTCTTCCAGGCAACGCATAATGTTTTGTCCACTGAGTCCAAAAACCACTTCATTTCTTGGTGTCCAAGCTTCAATGTCTTTATTTCCGGGGGGAAGCAGACGCGGTTGACATTTAGTGTTCCTGTATAATTGTAATTGTGCGAAAGCAAAAAATCAATTATAGCCTTGGAAGAATAAAATATGTCTGCAAAAATATGATGTCCAGGTCTCAACGGCTTCAAAAGAGTGCTGAAAACTTTCACAGCATGTGCGGAGCTGGGATTAACAACCGGATTATAGACAGTATTCTTACCAAAATAATTTTTTTAATTGAATACATAGCCCGTGGCGGAATCATAAAGTCCAAATGTCTTGATGTGGTACTTGTGTGGCTTACTGGCATTGTACTGCTTATACTTGAATCTCCCTTTCCATCCAATAACCATTTCATCAATGCACACATTCTCAAAAGGGTAGAACGCACTTTGAAATCTTGTCAGTAACAGATCCACAAATGGCTCAATCTTGGCTTGATCTTGTGACTCTGGTTCACAAACATGTTGCATGCTGTGAAAATTACACTGGAAGCGGTTTCTTGAAAACATTTGATGGAACCATGGTGCATAATAATTTCCAACAGTACGCCAGTAGTCTTTCATTTTGGGTCTTGGATCAATGCCCATGGCGATCATCACAGCTGTGAACTTGAGCCATTCATAATGTGTTAGTGGTGTCCATGAAGCAAATGTAGAGTACTTCCTTGGTGGGTTATTGGCTTCAATAACCTTTGCAGCATAAGCATTTATGCTTGCTATTAAAATGCCAACAACAGCATTATCTAGAAACAAAATTTTAAAATCCAAGGGTGTTTCCATTTGATAGAAAACTGGATTTATATTGTTTCTTTTCTGGCGAAAAGTAAAATTTGAGTTGGTCTCACCAGTTTCAACTGATCACCAAGGTGATATGTTATTATTACCCTGATGTCCATGGGTAACATTGTTGTTACTAACAACGTTACGATCCTTCCTCATTTTCTTCCTTCTTGGTTCAGACACAGTCGCTGATGTTGTGGCAATCTGACTTGGTTGTCCTGTGCTCATAGTCGAACTATCACTTTCTGTATCGTCGTTCAGTTCGTTTTCAGACTCCTCGTAGTGATAATCTGACAATTCTTCATCGTCAGAGATACTGTCGTCCATATCGGAATTAGATTGTTGACTTCTCATCTCTTCAAACATCTTTATAGCTTGATCTGCAGTAAATCGACGAGGCCTATTACTAGTATTACATGAGGTGGGCGTTGCCATTTTAAATACTGTCGAATACACACTGAATATGTGTATAAATAACAGTAAACGGAAGTGGGAAACGATGTCTGGTGTGTATAAAAGTGACAATATAGCGATAGAAACGAAACAAAATGTAAGCGCCGAATAATCGGCCCAAAGAGAAAACGTGACCGCACAACTGTCCGACCATTCCGCGTCCGGGACTTATAAAGCACTCTCACAATAATGCAAGTAAGTGTATGTGTACTGACACAGCATCTTCAAAATTATAGGCATATTATTTGGAATGTGCCTTTTGAGTCTGATGATCTTGGAAATGGATGATTGACGTTCCGACTTATGGTGAAAAGAGGCTTGCTGCAAAGATGGTTGAAGACCCCTGCACTACACTCCGACGTTTCTATTTTTAAATTTGTTGGCTTCTCAAAGCCGGAAGCAGCACTGCAATTCTCCCTCTCCCTACATTTTTGTCATATGAGCGTGCATTTGTGGCTATTTAATATTTACTGTAAAACTGTGGAATTTAAGTAACGGAAATGAACACAATTTTTGATTTGGTCGTTTTCGTTCTGCAAATCTGAACAGAAATAGGAACAGAGTCGCAATTAATTGTTAGTTGTATAGCATGAATATTCTTGTCAGTTGTGTTTCTTACATAATGCACTTTTTAAATTTTTTTTTTAAATGCAGCTTGGGGGGGGGGGGGGGGGGGTCTTTTATTATTGTTTTGACGGTGCTTTTGTAAATACGAGAGCTATCAAGGCTGCAGTTCGATAACAATAGAAGAAGAATTAAAAGAAATGGCTAGGAATTATTGCTGGTAATTTACTTGTATTATTTCTTGATTACTTGATGACCTGTTCCTCAGCGGCGAATAACTAACTAACTACAGGTCTCAACTTTGTCTCCAACGATTTCTGTACTGGGCAATCGATGCCCAGCGAGGAATAAGTTTATGGCGTGGTGGGTGCTGTAGTAGCGTTCAAGAGAGTCTGACTAACCCGTTGGAGGTCTACCCCGCAAATCTTTTTTCCGTCTCAGAAGTACCAGATTACTGTGATCGTGTTCCAGCATTCATCCTTTCTTACAAGAATGTTGCATGCTGACCGATGTTTTACGTTTGTTGAGTGAACACCTGCATCGCTCGTCAATTATAATTTCCGCAAGTCAGAATTGTGGAGATTCTGCATGCACTGGTTGTGGAGGGTAAGGCCAACCACGAACCTCGTTTGAGTGAGGCCTGGGTCAATCGATGTTTGTTCTCCATTGCTTTTGTAGGTGTCCATGTTTCAGCAGCATAGCACATTGCAGGACTTAGATTGAAGTTGAAGAGAGAGGCGCGTAAGGGCAGATCCTGGCATACATCCGGGCAACGTATGTTTGTTCTGGTTCTAGAGGATTATGCATATTAAGGAGGTTCAAGTCGCATTCTTCGACGTCTTCAAAGCATTTCATTTCGAGGATGATGGGCACAATGTATGAAACAGTTGCGAATGACTTTGATCTTGGAGTAATTCACTTCCAGTATTGCTCTCTTTCCCTCTAACATGAAGATGGCTGCTTCGCCGGATTCTAAGATAAGCGCTATGTCGTTCACGAATCGAAGGTCATTGATGCATCAACATTGATTCCATACTCCTCGCCGTTGCAACAACAAATAGTTGATTTCAAATAGGCGAAGAAGGGGATTGAAGAGATAGGAGCTTCCTGGCAGACCCCGATCTCAATTTGAACCACAACTGGGCCCTGGAATGGATGGATTGTGGTAGTGTAATTTGTGTAGCTGTTGGCAACATCTATGATGCAGCCAGGATCAATACCTTGATCCATTAGGGAATGCCAGACAAATTGTTGATCAAGATAATCTGAAGTTTTTTGTAGTCGATGAAGTGAAGATGAAGGGAGATCTGGCATTCTCTGGCTGCCTCGATAAGGTCCCTTGTGCTGTAAGAATGCCGAAAGACAGCTTGTTTGCCTGCTAACGAGAATAAGACGAACTATTGAAAGAATGAGTTTTGTAAACAGTTTGTATGTGACCGGGAGAAAGCTAACTGGAAGATAATTTCCAAAATCGTCCTTGTTTCCCTTCTCATGTCATAGCATGGGGACGGCGTGGCCTAGTGGTTAAGTGGCACGGCTCACAACACAAAGGTGCTGGGTTCGATCCCCATCACAGCACCGGCCGTTACCCCGGGGAAGCAATCCCTTAAAAAATGCATGAGGAAGCAGATCATTACATACAATGTATGCTTAAGTCGGATGCACTGGGCCGACAGGCGCAAAATAAAAACCACAGTGCAATTCACACCGCCTTGTGTATTAGAGAAATTAGGCGAACGCAAAAAAAAAAAAAATGTCAGAGCATCGTCTAACAGCTGCACCAGGCGATCAGTACTTCTTCCCAATAATATTTTATGATTTACTCCATGCCTAGCCTCGGTGAATTACGTTATCCATCGGAAGACTTCATACAAGGAATGAATGGATGGTGTTGTCTTCATTGCATTCTTTAAGTTTTTGATGTCAGATTTTGCTGGAAATATTGAAAGCTGTATTGTTAGCCAGGCGAGTCATCTTACGCTGATTTTTTATCAACGCTCGTGTGGCTGGTGATATTAGATTTGTGGCGTGGGCGGGTGCCTGGCTGCTTTTGAATGGTTGTTAATGTCTTAATCAGGTTAGTATAGTTTAGCATTAATGTCGGTATCGCTGAGTGCTCCGAGTTGCTTGCTAGCAGCGAGGGTGAGAGCAATCATAGGATATATGTGTGTTGATGGGTCTCAATATGAACGCAGGTGCTGGGGCTTAGCAAGTTTGAGGTGAAAATGTCGAATGCTATTGTCGCTCTTAGTTCTGCAAGAATCAGCAACTGACAATATGTGGTCTATTTCTTGGCGATGTTACCCATTTGTTAGCATTTCTTGTGGAGAGACTTCTTGAAAATGTTGTAGTATAATAGCCGATCAGGAATACAGAAAGTAGTAAGTCTATCGTGTGCATTGTTTCTGGTCTGTGGTGTTTCACAAATGTTTAAACCTGTCATTGAGAGTCCATTCTAATTCTTGCAATGTTTCTGGTCTCACCCAGAGTGGGGTTTCACCAATGTTTAAACATGTCATTTAGAGTCCATTCTAATTCTGGCAATGTTTCTGGTCTCACCCAGAGTGGGGTTTCACCAATGTTTAAACATGTCATTTAGAGTCCATTCTAATTCTTGCAATGTTTCTGGTCTCACCCAGAGTGGGGTTTCACCAATGTTTAAACATGTCATTTAGAGTCTATTCTAATTCTTGCAATGTTTCTGGTCTCACCCAGAGTGGGGTTTCACCAATGTTTAAACATGTCATTTAGAGACCATTCTAATTCTTGCAATGAAGTCCCCGATGGCGATCTTATAGTAGCTGTGCCGTTGTTGAAGAGCCTCCGGTAGGTTGTCCTAGAACAGAAGAGAGCAGGTCGTGGTCTTTAGACTTCGCACTGGCCACAACAGACTGAGGTACCACCTATTCAACAAACTGAAGATATGTGGCACCGACGAATGCCCGTGTGGTACCGGGAAAATGACCGCTGATCATTTGCTGCAAAACTGCCCGACATACGAGGATCAGAGAGAGCAGATGTGGCCATCACCAGTGGCAACACTAGACAAGCTCTATGGCAGTGTTGACAGCCTCAGGATGACCGCTGCCTTCTTCGAAAAAATAACGGTTACTGTCTAACTGCGTACAAAGAAGAAGAAGAAGAAGAAAAAGAAGAAGAAGAAGTCCTAGAATTCAGCCTGCTCTTGCTCATTATTAGCTGCCGTTGGTGAATACACCTATTTGATATTAGCAGAACGGGCCTTGGAAATGGCTGTTTCTAAAAAGTCAGGTGGTCAACCAATGTCACATGTTGAACGAGAAGGACAATTCACGAGGCGACGATAAAACCAATTCCTCCCGATATAGAAGTTACTGCAAGCACAGAGATGTATTGTAAGCTCATGTGCCGTTATACCAGGGGCTTGAGATTGTATGCTCATGTGCCGTTATACCAGGGGCTTGAGATTGTATGCTCATGTGCCGTTATACCAGGGGCTTGAGATTTATTGCTCTAGTTTAAGTTTAGGAGAGGCATATAATGTCATAAGTTTTTACGTTACATACTCTCGTCAATAAGGTGGCTCGGCTGTGGTGAATATTATATCGAACGGCTGTTGAAGGTGCAGACTATCAAGTGCGTGTTTCGAACCTGGGTCTTTAATGTATCTAAATGTAGCTATGATTGGAATTCCTCTGTCAATAAATTTTCTCAGTGGTATCGGATTGATTTGCATGGTGGACTGTATGAGATATAGAATCTTTGCTGAAGTTGTAAGTAGCCAAACATATAATAGTGCCTGTCACGGGGATTAGCCTTGAACTTCTTTCATACCTGGGATTAAATAACCACGAAATTGGCGGGCGGACCGTCACTATGTACAAAAGAGGTCGCCATATTGTTGGGCACCGAAAGTATATTATATGTAATACAATACACAGGAACACTCATCACTTTAGTACATTTTCTAGCAGCATGGTAAGTTTATCCACATTATTTTCTTCATAATAACGTAACGTCATCCATTTTTTAGCACGAAATTGGGGAGTGATTGCGGCAGAGCGGCAACAGTTAAAGATACTAGTCATAACCACACAAATAGATCACCATCATCACTTTTTGAGATCTATGTAAAACTCGGGTCTTCAGCAAACATTCTAAGTTCTCCTGTACTGAGCCATCTCCTCCATCTCTTCCCGCGTCCTACCTGTTTCCTTTATTTTGTTGTTGAATTTACTTCTCGTGTGTGTTTTGGTAACATCTACTTCACCTGCCCACTGATATTCCAGAATATTGACTACCTTGCAATGCTATCATCTGGTTTTCTTAGTGCCTGATCCAACGCTAGCGTCATCTCCTCCATACCTGTTCCACTAATATCTGTATACGTCTTTACAACAGTTACATATTACTGACCGTATCATATCATTTCAATCTTTAAGTTTATTCATAGTGCTTTGGTAGTGAAAGCATTGCTGACAAAAGTCGTTTCCAGAAGACACCAGATTTCAATGGTATTTCCAATCTTCTTGGAGGCTTCTTTCATGTCCTTCTGAGCAATACATGACCCAGACCACCTGGTGACCTGCCCCAACCACCAGGATACACGTAATAGATGGAACATGCTGGAAGCAAATGACAGGGCAATTCATGTCGCCCAATGCTGGATAGATGCTGTACGACATAGGTGCTTGGCACGGAGAGTAAGTAATCCCTCTATTCTGTGCAAGAGGGGTTGATATTTTACTTGCTTTTAAATAAAATGTTATCTACATAATAGAACCGACTCGACAGTAGAGTTGAAGATTGTTATTTTGATGTTGGACTTAATTTATTTGATTTCCACAAGTTCCTTACAGCAATTAAAGATCCTATTGTATTCCATATTCCTATAATAATATAAATCATTTTGATATTGATCAGCACGTTTCTAAATGGCGCTGACTGATAATCCCAACACTTATGATGTGGCTCAGTTTGAAACAATTTTGGTCACGGCTTGTGATATTCACGGCATCGCCAAAGGCAGATTTGTGTTTCGTGAAAGCGTGCCCGGAATCGTGAAAAATGGACTTGGAATGACCCAAGGTTGGTGACCGAGCAGGACCGAGGGAATCGTTTGTAACAGCAGTAAGATGGAGAACATAAACTTTGAATGTTTGGTCAATTTACTCCATCCATTCATGTGCTACATTTTACCGTTGTTACACAGTTTTCTCGTCGTCTTGCCCTCTGACTATCTCTCTATGTTTCCCTCTATCTATATCTGGCTTTTCAACTCTCTCCTGGTGATTAGCTCCGTCTCTCCCACTATCCATTTCTCTTGTATCGCCACTTTTATAAACTCCATTGCTTTCTCTATATATGTCTCATTTTGCCCGGTCTCTGTGTCTCTATCTCTCAATCACTCTTTCTGTCGCGCTGCCCCTCTTTTTTTTTATCTTTCTGGCTCCTACTGTCTCTCTCTCTCTCTATTGTTTTTCTCTAGCGTCTCTCCCTAGCGTCTCTGTCTCTGTCTCTGTCTCTCTCTGTCTCTCTCTCTCTCTCTCTCTCTAATTTAACAAATCATGTCTTAGCCATTTATTCGTATTGATTCAAACATGCGCCGACTCCCCATATATTTGTGTAAAGACAGTCCCATACCAATCACTGCCGTCAGGGATGGAATGTTAGAGGCTGTATTATTCAAGATGGCAGCTATTTCTAAGGTGCGGTGATCAGTTTCCATAAACACTGTCTTTCTTTCCCCAAATGCAAGCAGGATACCATTCACAGCTGGGTAGACTAAAGTCGAAACTGAGGATCGAACCTGTCCCTTTGCCATGAAAGATATGTAATCTAACTGCTCACCACTCATAATGTCATTGTTTATCTGCTACACAAACCAAGTTCAGTTATACGAGGCTAATAACTCGTGCGCGAGTCTAGTAATGGGCAATCAGGTGGAGTTTTATATAAAAACACGTGTTGTCGACGTGTTAATCAAGTCCATATCAAGCAATTATTGTGTGGCGCAGTGTGTGTGATAATGACAAGAATAAGCCCACTGTCACACTGGTAATAGTGGCATAAAAGGGGATTAGACCTTTCAGGGTTTGAAGACTCTTCATGTATTCAACATCCTACCTCAAATAGACAAAAAAGAACCGACTGAGTGGGTAGTAGCGTTTAGGATTTGAAAGAAAGCTGTAGTAACAATGATTCAACTACGACGCATGGAAGTCAGTGGAGATGTCATTTTACCCAGGGATAAGAAGACGATGCTTGATCATCTATAGTCGAAACATCAGTCAGATCGACCAACTCGTGGCCTGTATAAAGCTGAAAATGTGGTTTCATTTACGATAGCATTGAGATTTAGCAGAGCCATGGCGCCAAAAGCGTGTTTACTTCAGCGACCACTTTTGGTCAAGAAGGTAGCAAAAGTTCGACAACCAACGGCAACGGAATTGCGTAATCTACTGACCTTTATGAACCTATAATTTCTCAACATTTTAAACATTTTTCCCACATTCGCCATTTACAGCTAGAATATTTCATTAGAGTTAGTGATGCCACATCAGTACCGTGACATTATAAAACAAGAATACACGATCTAGTTGTAATTTATTTACTTTATTTCAAATAAACGTGAAATCCCCCCGCCCCCCACTTCTTGTACAACTGTTGCCAAAAAAAAGGGCAAACCCTAGAACCCTAGAACTGCTGTTTCATAATTAGCGTGTCAAGCTGAAATTATGCCATGTCATCCCACACCTTTCCCACGTTAATTTGCTTCCTCTGTGAGGTGGGGTCCGCTTCAGGACCACGTGAAACTTATTAACCAAGAACCAGCCTGACGTCCACGTCGTGCATGATGGAAATTGGATGTTGACAGCAACCTAGCCAACGAAGAGGGTATCAACACAGCAATCCTCGTAGAGCCTGGTGGCAAGACTTGCATTGCACTACAGACAGGGAGGACAACGATCCAGCTATGTAAGAAGAGCCGTTACAAACCTGCTGCCAGAACAAAATTCAGTTCGAAAGAACTCAGTTACAAGTTGGTTTGAGAACAACATTTCTATGTATGATTCTTATCCATACTTCTCCAGTGTTATCGTGTATTTTTTCAGCTTTGGATAATGCAGGATCGTGCGTTTTAATGCATTCTGAATACTAACCCTGGTAGCAAAGATTAATCAGGGTAATATAACATACTGATCACGACTCCACCTCACGTTCTCGTTCGTGCTACTGGAACCAGACTGCGCCACATCAGTCTGACTAACACGATGGAGATCGACACTATAATCCCCATATTGGCGAGCTTACCGTGGAGACTCACATTGTACTACAGCCAGAAAGACCGTGGTCCACCTTCTGAAGTACGCCTCGAGATGTAAGAAGAGCCATCGTGACCGACTACCAAAGAAATACAAAACAGTTAAATCAACTCAGAACGAGAAGCTTCGAACAACATCAATGCACCTTAAGCTATCTACTTTAAAAATCGATGTTGTTAATGCCAATTTGTCTAATGATTAATTCAATGGATGTGATTGGCCTCAACACAGAACACAATACATTACCATACTATCTGCAATTGCAGAGTGACAAATACAGAAGTGCATTCTAGCACCAGTGCCCAAAGTACATAAACTCTTCCTAGGCACGTGAACACTAGGATGACTTGGTCATGTTTGTCGTATGGGAGACGATCGCATCCCCAAAGATATTTCAAATGGACAGCTGGCGAATGACAAGAGAACAGTCGATCGACCACAGCTGAGGTTATCAGAAGTTCATAAGCGGGGCATGAAGGCACTGGACATGGGGCTCACATCTTTGGAAGACATAGCTGCATTCCAAACCCAAGTGGCTAAACCCTGACGTGACACTAGGTGAAAACAAAACTTGCAATATGGAGAAGGGAAATGACAGCATCGCACGGAAAATGTTAACCAGAACTCGGAGTTACAACTCCAAGGTCGCATCATCTAATAGTCATTCATAATTGAATTGGGCTACTATACTCAGTCATGACTGAAAGAGGTTGCTATACTTTATATTAAACGAACTAAAGAGACAAGCTATCGATAGTGGTACCGATAGAATTACTAATAGTAATAGTGTTCATGACACACAGAAATAGAAGAAGCGCATATAGCTAGCTATTCTTGTTAACATTCCAGGACCAACTCGATAGATAGACCATGTCAGGCTGGCCACTACTTTCTTTAAGCGTGAAATTTCTTCTTCTTCTTCTTCTTCTTCTTCTTTTTCTTCTTCTTCTTCTTCTTCTTCTTCTTCTTCGTCTTCTTCTTCAGTGTTATTCAGGAAATAAGCATTTGTGACATCGCGTCGTAGTTTACATCAAGGCTGCGACATTTGCCCAATCTGACCCAACATCCGATTTCAGCACTGCACTTTTGAGATCAGGATTGCCTTCCCTATTTTATCCCCAATTTCTTAGCCAGGCTACAGGGTTGCAGTCTGTTTCCATGGTCACTAGCCTTGATGCAGCCAGCCAGGTATAAGTCACAGGCTGCTATCAACTCATTCACTTTTGTATCTTCAGCCCCAAACATATGTAAGTCGATGTCGGAAAACAATCACAAAGAAGATGAAGAATAGGAAGTGGTAAAGGAATCTGCACTTAATATTATTACAGTGGAAAAATCAGTAAATTAGCGAAATTATGCATTGTAGATTGCCAGCACGAGTAGTAATTGATTATTGTAGTTTGTTTCTCTTTTTCCAGCCTCACTGTTTGGTGGAGTTCTGTGTGACATTCCCACCAACCTGGTTGACTATAGTCAGAGTGGTTGGACCAACGGAACAATCCTCCCATGTGTTTCCACGCTGAAACCTCTGTCCTGGTTGTTGTATGGAGGTCGAAAGGTAGTTGTGGAAGATTGCATGTTTAAATCACATTCTTCAGAGTCCTATGGGGCATTTAAGTTATTTGGCATAATTTGCATTTCAGATGAGATCAATTGTCATCTACATCGTAAGTTGTTTGCAATAGTTCTTCAAAGACCTCCATCTCTTGCCTTTATTATGCAATATCACAGGCTTTCCCTGTCCATATCTTTATACAAGGTGAGGCGTGTTCAGATGAAACCGGACCAAACTGTAACAAGTGAACATACCTGCAATGCGCATGATGACGTCACTTCTGGTGTAAACAGAACATGCTAACCGTCAAGTTTACAAAATTTCATTATCCTCCAACTCATAGTTTCCTTTGCAGACCGTTGAAAACGCGGCTAGTGTGATACGGTATCCGTCCAGAGTTGATCAGCGAGAGGTGATTCGGTTTAAAACAGCCAAACGATGTCGACCAGCTGACATTCATCGCAGAATGCAGACAATGTATGGTGACAAAAGTGTGTTGAAGACAACAGTGAAGAACTGGACAACGATGTTTAAAGAAGGACGTGAGGTAACGAAAGATCTTCCGAGTCCAGGTTACGCGCATATTGTTGCGTTTACTCACGTCTTTCTTTAAATATCGTTGTCCAGTTGTTATAGACTCACTCTATCACCACTTAACTTTCTTCAATACAACTACTACTACTTAACTCACAACTCTAAATAAAACATTAACAATTATTTTACCAACAGCGAAAACAAAATAAATGTTTATCATACACATTATAATAATACTAGGCATGTCAATCGTTTTCTATCGTTTATCAACACTTATCTTCTTCTTCATCTTCGTTCGTTCTCAATCTTCCGCTACCAAGCACTGAAAAGGGCTTTGCAAGTAGCAGGATGTGGTCAAGAGAACGGAATGCGTTGTGTCGCTTGTTTACAACTTGACTGAGATATTTGCACCTTTCGGTCCGACACATCCGTCTTCGTCAGAACACTTATCTAACTATAACGACTCTCAAGAGTTTCATGCAATTATCACAAGTATTTCTCTTGCACTAAAATACCCTACGTTCTAACACGTGGTCAATTCAAGCTAATGTTCCATTCATAGTTATATATCCCTTTGAGTTGATACAATTATATCTAGCTAATTGTTCTCTGTCCTACCTTTCTATCCTCGCTCGCAGGGTGGCCTAATGTCCCACCTCTCAGCATCTGCAACGTAAGTGTCTTCTGAGCCTCTTGTCTCATCTTAATGTCAGGAAGATGATTACAGCAATTCCATCTGCTGGTTCATCTTCTTCGTCGTCTAGTCAGGAACTCTGTGGTTGCAGCCGTTATTGCACTGTGGTAGTTCCCCACTCAAGTCAACGCTGTTGTAGACCGGGGTCCTCGCGTCTACGACAGACGACAATGGTCTTCGCGTCTACGACAGACGACAATGGTCTTCGTGTCTACGACAGACAACAGTGGTTCTGGTGTCTACGACAGACAACAGTGGTTCTCGTGTCTACGACAGAAAACAGTGGTTCTCGTGTCTACGACAGACAACAGTGGTTCTCGTGTCTACGACAGACAACAGTGGTTCTGGTGTCTACGACAGACAACAGTGGTTCTCATGTCTACGACAGACAACAGTGGTTCTCATGTCTACGACAGACAACAGTGGTTCTCGTGTCCACGACAGACAACAGTAGTTCTGGTGTCTACGACAGACAACAGTGGTTCTCTTGCTGTAGTTGTTAATCTAAGCGTAACACCTGTGTTACGACGTGTTGTCCGGGATGACAGCTTCGTGTTTAATGTAACATGTTTCTCTCTGACGAATATGCAGATGATTGCCACTCAGAGAATTAGAAGTCGGCGTCATGTGTGACAGGTGTCAGCGTCGACTCAAACAGGACAACATACACAATAAGAGGCTTACAGGTGCGTGGTCTCTGGTTCCCTCTTAGGATAGATTTCCTACCAGGAAATATGATAGATGATATGTGATTGTGCAGCGACACGGGCTCACATTGACTGACACAACATACTTGGTGCAGGACAGACAATTTAAGCTCACCATTGCGCTGGACGTCATACGGGGAAAGAAAACTAACTAGCTAACTAACCAACTAACAGAGAAGCAAGGACGCAAATTGACTATTATTTGTTCATTTGCATATTATTTGATTATATATTATCCGATTTGAAAATTTAGAAAGTCAAATTGTAGATTAACGATGTGACTTTCATCATTTCTCATAATTGACGTCTCAGTCTTTCTAAACCATGCATGTGACACCATGTGAGTTTTGTCCAGCTCTGTCTTCTGTATTTCGACAATGTCTGCTGTGACTTTAAAGGCCGATCTGTGAGTGACAGTCTCTGCCACAGATCGTGCAACCATGCCGAGGAGGCTGGCTTGCCGGGGTGTTCCTCGATCTTTTCAGTCTTCTCTTTTCTCTGCAGCCAGCAGGCCTCTACAAGTGTCTGCAGCCACTATACCCCTTCCAACTGGTTGTCTCCAAACAGCTCGATCCTGAACAATTGGTTTCCAGCCCTCGGATGGGATGTCACAGGACTTTATGTCCTTCTTGCATATGTCCTTGAATCTTGAATTGCAATGTGAGATGGCCGATTCTTCTAGCTCCAATGGCCAGCTGTTCATAGCGGATATCCTTTGACAGCCTCTCATCTTCCGTGCGGTAAACATGACCCAACCACGGAAGACGTCACTGGCTCAACAGTGAGTACATGCTGTGAGTGTTTGCTCGCTGTAAGACGACACTATGTGGCACACTCTCTTGCCACCCAATCCCCAATATACGACATAGGCAAGGCACCTCATTTTAAAGGTGTTCAATATCGTCCCTGTCTAGTGAAAGGGCTCCAAGTCTCACTTTCATACACGAGAGTCTAAAGAATGCAGATCTGATAGGCCTGGACCTTGGGGCAGTCAGATCGCCCATTGTTCTTCCATACTATTTTTGTCAACCAGGCCATGACGGTACTCGCCTTGCCAAGCCTATTGTCTTATCTCCTTCTCGAGCAAGTGAGTGTTGCTGATGGCAGACCCCAGATAAGTGATGACGTTGATTTAACTTAATTGTGACACCATCGACTTTTATGGAAGGGGGAGGGGGGGGGGGAGGAAAGATGGTAACACCTTGTGCGTTGACCTTCGTCTTTCCAGGTTTATGGAGAGCCCAAACTGCTTGCACCCAATGGTGAATCTGTCTGCCAGTTTCTGTACGGCCTCCTCACTATTGGTCACTAGAACCACATCATCCGCAAATAACATCTCATGTGACTTTAATTTGACATTATTTGACCTACTTAAGTTCTGACGCAGTCTGACGTTTCGCTGGCAATTCTGACCGCTGCTTGTTGTTCCTGATATACAGATTCGATCAACTGGATCAAGTGCAATGGAAACCCCATTTCTCTCATTATTTCCCACAACCCTTGGTGTTGTACACAATCGAATGCCTTCGTGTAATCTATGAAGCAAGTGTGTGCGTCAACATTGTACTCTCTGAATTTTTCTATATTATTTCTTATGTTGAGGATGTGATCCCTTGTGTCTTGCCCTTTTCTTAAACCAGCCTGTTCCTCATGTACCTCCTCATTTAGCTTGTTTTCTAACCTCTTCATGATGATCCTGAGGAGGATTTTGCTGGCATGACTTGTTAAAGCGATGGTTCGGTAATTGGTATACTGCTTCATATCGCCTTTCTTGGGGAGCTGTATATATATATATATATATATATATATATATATATATATATATATATACACAGATCTTGTCCATGCTCTCGGCCATATTGCACTGTGCCATACCTTTCTACATAATGCGTGGTAGATGCGGACACTGGCTTCTCCTCCTGCCTGAATAAATTCACTGTGTAAATCATCGCAACCTGGTGATTTCCATTTCTTCAACCTCTGGATTGCGGAACGGACCTCTGCTATACTAGGTTCCGGCTCTGGTACTGTAGGTGTTATGTTAGGGCCTCCTCCGATGTTACTATACATTTCCTTACAATATTCCTTACATCTTGCCAGTACATCCTTGCTTTCCGTCAGTGCCTTGTATTAAAGTCAACAATCATTTTGTTGTTCCTTTCAAATTTTTACTGTCAGAAACTGTGGCATACCAAGAACTGTTCCCAACTTCTGCAGGTTAAAACTTTCGATACCAGTTTGTGTTTCTTTCTATTTATAGATCTTGTTCTAATGAGCATTTAGCTACTTTTCATTATACACTTCATATTTCGTTCTATTATTTATAATTGTGTTTATTATGTTTAAGCATTATTTTTGAACAAATTATTTGTGTTTTAATAGTATAAAGTTAGGCTATCTGACTTTGCATTTAATTAATTAAATTTACATTTAATTATTTCTCATTGAATGCTTCATGTTTCCTGGTGATTCACCTTTTCTTAACATATTTTTTATGTTTCATACACATTCGATTTTTCTTAATATAATCTTGGTGTTTCACAATTGTTCAGTCATTTCTCATTGAATGAATTCAAGTTTCGTGTTCATTAAAGTTCTATTTATAACCTTCATGTTTTATGACTATTTAGTTTTTCTAATTACATTTTTTGTTCATCTAACAACTGAATTTTGTTCTTATGCTCTACCTTTCAAAGCATAACCAATGTTGTAAATAACTGCACAAGAAACCTGTGTCTTTTTTTTTGCAGTAGTGGCTTCTATAGCAAGTAATTTTTCATGCTGACTTGTCTAACATCATACAGAACCACATTTGCAACATATGTGGGAATACTTCTTTGTCTTCGTACGCTGTCAGACGTCAACCTGAATTTTTTCGAAAAAAGCAGCGGTCATCCTGAGGCTGTCGACACTGCCATAGAGCTTGTCTAATGTTACCAAGGGTGATGGCCTCATGTGCTTTCTCTGATCCTCGTATGTCGGGCAGTTTTGCAGAAAATGTTCAGCGGTCATTTTCCCGGTACCACACGAGCATTCGTCAGTGCCACCTATCTTCAATTTATTGAATAATGTGGGAATACAACCAATGAGATGTTTTAATTATTTTCTTAGTTTTTGTGTGGGTAATGTGTTATTTTGCATATTTTTCTTGTTTCTTTCAGTAAATGGAAGGATGATTCTACTTTGGTTTTGCTCTACAAATTCTATGAATCAGCTCTTAATTATCACATTTGTTATCTTTATTATCAATGCCATGACTTTGCTGTCATGATTTCTCAACAGTATATAATATCATGTTCCAATCTGTTGCTGGCTGTGAGGACGGTGAACGGCAGCAATAGAAATAAACTATGAATAAATTAACTACCTTCATTAAATGATACATAATCCCATATTATCTATATTTTAATTATCATCCTTATCATCCTCATTATCATCATTGCAAGGCTTCACTCCCGTATATCTTATCTCATCTCTCCACTTATGCCATTATAAACCACAAGGAATTGCAATCTTTATTTGGTGTACCAGATGCGTGGCTGTTATTTTCAATTCCAATCTTTATAGTTTTTCTCTAACACCAACAGACCGTATTTTTCTTGGTTTTCTAATTTCTTTGATGCCCTGATTACAGGGCAGTGGTGAGATTTTTGCCATATGTCAAACCCACAACATTTTTTGTAAGTCAGTGTATATCATGTATGACTTTGTTCCCACCTTCTGTCAGATTTTCTTAAATTTACACTCTGTCTTAACTTAACTTAAATTAATTTAACTAAACTTAACTTAACTTAATTTAACATAACATCTTTATACTGTTTTATAAAACTTTGCAGAGTCTGTATACAACCAGTTTCATTTACATTTCCTTGCTCTAATAGCTACGCACATCCAATCTATTCTTAAATGCATCAATTGTCCTTGCCTCCACTACTTCATGTGGCAATGCATTCCAAACATTCACCACTCTCTGACTAAAAAAATATTTCCTCATATGTTGATCTGGACCTTTCTTTAGTTAATTTGTAGCTTTGTCCTCTTGTTCTTATAGGTGGTTGTGTTTGGAAAAACTTGTTTTAGTCTAATTTATTCATTCCTTTGATTATCTTATAAACCTCTATTAAGTCACCTTGAATTCTTCTCTTTTCTAGACACTATAGGCCAGTTTTTTAAAATCTTTCCTCAAAACTTTGATTCTGGAATCAGGTATGTTGCTCTTCTATGTATCCTTTCCAACATGTTTATATCTCCTCTACAATAAGGACTCCACACATGTACACAGTATAGTACTGTACACAGTACTCCAATCTAGGTCTAACTAATGCTTTACACAGTTTGACAATCACTTCTTTGCTCCTATGTTTAATATTTCTTGTTATCATACCTAACATTGCATTTACCTTTTTCACTCCTACCTGGACTTGCTCACACCCTTTACCTGTATGATCTATTATAACCCCTAGGTCCCTTTCTTTATCTATCTTTCTAATATTGTTCATGCTCATAATTACATATTCATTCATTATTCTTTTAGGTGGGGCACATGTTATGTGACCTTCTCGACCAATCATATGAACGGGAAGTGTCTTCAAGTCGGGAAGTGGCACTTCGGCAAATAGTCGCACTAAATGCATTAGGTTATGACATACTCACAGCCTATGACCTGGAATTCACAATATTTCATAAGGGCACACTGAATCCAGTGGATCTGCATGTAAGTAAACTATTTTGTTCAATATTTGAATGTAAGGTACAGTATCAGATTGGTTGTACATTGTTGGAGATCAGTTACCTGGGCCTGGGAAAGTGTAATAGTTAAGTCATGTGTAAATGTGTTAGGTAATGATGGTTTAACTCCAACGTATTTCCAATACTCAACTATGGATGTGAATGCTGGAAAATAATAAAGGCATTGGAAAAGAGCATTCAAGAATAAATGTCTTAGAAAACTGTTGAAAATTGACTGGGAGGAATTCGTAACCAACAAATAATTAGAGAATTAGAGCTTATTTTTAGGCATATGTCACAATCAGAAGCAGTTGACAAAGATAACAACTAAAAGAGCTCATATTATTAGTCAGATCATAGGAATAGCTGCATGCAAGCATTACCAGCCAAATAGCAGCATCACTATCACATTGATCTGTTAATATAATTGTAGGAAGACACATCTAAGCTGGTGCTGACCCTGACGACAGCTCTCTTGGAGAGTGGCCTACCTGTGGTATCTGTTGGACGAGGTATGGAGCCTGGACAGTTGCTGGTAGGTATATCTGCTTTGCCCTCGCTGGATATTTATTATTATCTCATTCCATCTTGTCTGCCCACTTATGTTGCTAGATATTGGGAAAGAGTGCCATCTTCTTTCAAGTGCTACTTGTATATGGCTGTTATCTTCAACATTTCTTTAACACTATTAGCTCATCATTTGTTTGATTTTCTTCTGAAGCAATACTGCAGGTAAAGGTATTCTTTATATATTAAAACTGCTTAATTTTGCCTTGACCAGGATCTAACTGAAACATTCTCAAGATCATCTGACTTCCACCTATGATGTTTCCTTGTACCATCGTTGTTCTGCCGTACTATGAATTGAATCCTTGTAAATATTGAAACGCACAACTTAGGAGTTTCAGTCAAACCCTTATATTTCACTGATCTTGATTACACACGTCTTCATACAAAATTCAGGTCATGACAGGCCACCCTGGAACACTAAGAACAGTTAGTTTTACGTTTGGGACTGCACAATTTCTGGACAAAGACCAAGAACTCTCTACAGAGAGTCTGGTCTCAAAAGAGGCGATCTTTGGAAACCAAGCTGTGACTGTATAGATCATGTGCCATTCCAGTTTTCTTTTGTGTCTCAGTAATCTGAACAGTCTTACAGGGAGACTGCACGCAGCTCAAGATTTTCCACATGTGTGTGGCCAACGGCTCATCTGTGGAGTTTGCTGGTAAGACCTAGTCACTAATATCAAGGTCTTTCAATGGACACAGCTCAAGAGCATTTCCTTGACGCTGGATCAGAGCTGCCTCTCTTTCTTTGATCATGCTGCTCACCTCTCTCAGGATGTCCCAGCTCAACAGCTTCTACGCCTGTCCTTGGAAATCGAGGTCTTGAAAAAACTGCAGTCTTTATGGAGTCGTCCCAAGGGTCGCCCGCGCAACAACTGGCTGAGACACAATGCCTCCACTTCGTCTGCCCTCCCTGGAACTCTGCCATAAATTATGGTCGTGGACAGATTGATTTCTTTGTTTCTCACTGGACCTCTTCTAGTGAAAATTTATCTATTGATTAAATAGTTGCATCAACTTGTATTTGTTTCTACCAACAACAAGGAAAGACAAATTTAAAAGCATACACATATTCAATATGGTTTAAAATATTCATTTATTTCAAACGTAAATCGTGATCACAATGCATGTGTGTTACTCCCTTCATTATTTATAAATGTTCATATAGAATGCTTTAGTGTAACAAGAGAGCAGGCAGGATCCAGGATCCGTGAAACTTAAAAAGTGATACAGGAACAAAAATAAATATGATCTAAAGTAGTTGCTGGTAAATAGATTTTGTAGCAAACCAGATAGCAGGGTGACTAACAGGAGAATACCCGCACCTCTCCCAAGCACGTAGTCTTCGAATGCAGCAACTATCACTATGACTTGATCATGTTTAGTTAGCTAGTTTATCGCATGGCATTCCCAAAGATATTCTCTATGGACAGCTGGCTGATGGCAAAATAACAGTCAGCTGACTCCAGATGTGCCACAAAGACACGTGCAAATAAATTGAGAAAATGGACATAAGTCGGACATCATGGGAAGAGAAAGTTGTAGAATAATCTAAATGAGGTGCACTCTGAAGAGCCATCTCAGATTGAAATATTGTATACAGATGGGGAGTCTTTATCATAAAGGGGATATAAACATGCTGGAAAGGATACAAAGAAGAGTGACAAAACTGATAGTGGAATTCCAGAATTATAGTTTTGAAGAAAGACTAAAAATAACTGACTTAAAGTGTCTAGAAAAGAGAAGAATTTGAGGTGATTTAATACAGGTTTATAATATTTATCAGCTGAAAGGATAAATTACATTAACAAGTTATTCAAAATACAGCCGCCTACAAGAACAAGAGGGCACGGCTACAAATGAATTAAAAAAAAGGTCAAGATTAGATATCAGAAAATATTTTTTTAGTCACAGAGTGATGAACGCTTGGAATGCATTGCACAGGAGATAGTGGTGGCAGGGTCAATTAATGTATTCAACAATACATTGGATGTGCTTAAGTATCTTTAGATCAAGTGAATGTAAAAGAAACTCGTTGTATACAGACTCTACAGTCTTCTAAACCAATATAAATGCATTAAGTTAAGTTAAGTTAAGTTATGGTCAGTCCTACTGTATGACTCTGAGACATGGCTTGTGACTAGGGTATCATATCCAGACTGTAGACATTTGTAAACGAGTGTCTTCATCATGTACTTCATGTTAGATGGCCATTGGTAATGATAGACGTAGAAATGTGGTAAAGAACCTGGGAATAGCCAATGTGACAGGAGGTTGATGAGAAAAGGAGGGGATGGATAGGAGACACTCTTAGAGAGAAGCTTGACTGCACAACCAAATAAGTGCTAGATTGGAAACCATGGGAAAAGAGACAAGTGGAAAGGCCAGGAGACAACTGGTATCAAACAGTCAAGGAGGAATTCAGTGCAATCAGGGGTTCCTGTAGGTGAAACTCAAGAAGATTACACAGAATAGAAACAGATGAAGAGCATCTGTTGTGGCCCTATGTTCCAAGGGGAACCAGAAGGATAAATGATGATGACAAATGTTTCAAAGTCGGAAAGGCTGGTACTCTCTGACCTATATTACAAGAAGAGTGAAACGGCCGAAAACAAAACAGCTGCATAACAGATTTGGTTCTCCAGCAGGTCACCTTTTGCTGACCATTGATGTAGAGATTCCACAAAGTTTAATCTACGCACTTAACAAGAATTCTTTAAGAACATAGCTGAATTTATGTTATCTTGTATATCTTCCTAGATATCTCTTAGCGGCCAGCTTGGCATTGCAGCTTCAGATAGCTTTCATCAGCTTCACAGTGCGCTCAAGTCCCTTTGTGTCAAGGAAGGCTATGAGGTTACTCGGATGACCAGGCCACTTGATGATGTTAGTGGAAATAGGAGCAGCTACAGCATTGCCTTAATAACAGCTGGTGGAAGGTGATGAGGTTATGATCAATAACAAGAACTATCATGATTTATATCTATTTCTATCGCAGTTGTTCTTTGTTTGTTCTGTGTTGTTTAACTTTCTCTTGGTGAAGACACACTTCTTTCTTCTTCTTCTTCGTTCGTTCTCAATTTCCCGCTACCAAACCCTGAAAGGGTAAGTAGCAGAATGTAGTCCAGAGAACGGAATGAGTTGTGTCATAGTTTACAGCTTGGCTGCGATATTTGCACCTTTCGGTCCAACACATCCAACTTCAGCAAGCATTTTTTTAGTACCGGGTTAGCATTTCCTCTTCAATCCCTTCTCCTTAGCCAGTCTGCCCTGCTGCAGCCTGTTATCCAGGATCACCGCGTGGAGGTGTAGAAGGGTCTTGGCAGCTATGGTTCGCTGGCCGTGACGCTAGCAGTCAGCTATGGGTCGCTGACCACTGCAGCTCATGCACTGCTCAGCATCTTGATCCCACACTGCTTTCAACCTTGGACAGTCTATTTCGGTTATATAAAAGCAGATGAATGAAAATAAAATAGTAAGCATCTTTACCTTAACTCTTGTGTATATCGCTAAAAAGGTACATCACCATCATGAGACTGAAAACTGAACAAATATCAACACTGAGGGCAATACTAATGCAACTTTTCCATTGTCAATGTCGTCTGGGGGTGTTGGGGACAGGAAAGGGGGGGGGGGGTGTAACTGAGTAATCAAGGCCATTTCACTTGCATCTGCAGTTATCATGTAGTGACAGGATAGATTTTTATTTCACCTCTGATGGAAAGTAAATCTATGTCTTCTCTTTATCTATAAAGTGTTACATTGCACTTTGTTAAAAAAAAGTAAAGAAAATAATACAAATAAGCGAATGGGCAAGGTGCAGCTTTAATGAAAAACTTACACTTGACAAGACTGCTAAAGCAAGTGTAGTTCAGAAATTAATGAAGACCACAAAAGAGTGTACTGCTTTTTAGAACATTATTTATCCAGTTTTGTGTTTAATGCATTACAAAGCGTAGTAACCTCTGATTTATAATTTAATTCCAGTTGCGAAAGGGAGGGGCAGCAGGAGAGAGAGGTGTGCATGCGAGTGTGTGTGTGTGAGTATATATATATATATATATATATATATATATATATATATATATATATATATATATATATATATATATATATATATATATATATGTATATATATATGTATATATATGTATATATATATGTATATATATTTATATATACACATACATATATATATATATATATATCCACAGCAGGCATGATAAAAGGAAACCTATCCATGCTCTGTGATGCATGTCAGCAACTGGGAGCACGATGACATCACAGTTCACGTAATAAGTGCAGACCAATAAACAAGTGATCACATGTATATGTTTTGCTGCATATCGTTGACAACATTTCCTGTGTAATACCAAATCTGTCCAAGATGGATCAGTGAGTGGTGATTCAGTTTCAAACAGCAGAGGGATGTTGACTAGTGGACATTCATCGCAGAATGCAGGCAGTGTAGGACAGCGTATGACAAATGTGCATTGAAGACAACCGTGAAGGACTGGGCATGGATATTTAGGGAAGGACATTAGTTAATGAATGATCTTCTGCAGCCAGGTGAGGCGCTTTTTGTTGTGAGAAGAAGCCATTGTCAAGAATGAGGCAGTAAAATGAGTGGACTGTTATTGAAGCTTACTTTGCTAGCCACAATGTAGCCAACAGTTCAAATGGTTGTGCGGATGGAAGAAACTGAAATATTGTAAGGTGTGTTCACAATTGGTCCAACAAATGCTGAGCGATCGCCATATTGAAAAATGCATGGGGTGGAGTTTCAACCACTTGCTAAATTATGAAGTTGAGAGTGCCACCACTTTGAGCCGTGCAGCAAAACAGCGAGCATGCAATGAAAACATCCAGGATCACCAAAACACAAACAAATTCAAGTCACAGATTTTCGCTGGGTAAGATTATGCTGACCGCATGTTTTAACCATGATAGGCTTATCTTGGCTTACTTAAAAGAGCCTGACATGCACATCCATGCCATCTGCTTGATGGCATAAAGCCGTCAAGAATAAGCGACCCAACATGCTTTCATGTGGTGTGATTCTGTTGCATGACAATGCTTGTGCAGGAAGTGTTTGCACGGCAAAGGTTGAAGGTCCTGCAATACCCAGCCTATACTCCTGTCACTATGTGACTTTTATTTGTTTAACCCTTACAAAAATCTCTTAAGCAACAATGATTTCACTTTGAGGCAGTGTGCTGTGACCAGATGGTTCATGATCAAACATGGCACTATTTCGCGGATGGTATCTGTCGTCTCCCCAAGCAGGGGGATGCATGTTTGAGAACTGAATACCGAGGTGACTTCTTCTAATGACCCCTGACACATGCTTGTTTCCTAACAATTGTTTAATTCTGCCACACCTGCTGATGTAATTTTTGATACTCTTGTAATAAAGTCACTGAGACAGATATCATTTGACCAGGCCTTGTATATTCGCCCCGTAAATATTACAGCAAACTAGCTACATAAACCTTCCACATATCAAAATCCACATACACTTATCCATTTATTGATAAAGACTAATCCACTACTGAGTCTTCTTGGAGTGCAGTAATGCAGACTTTATATAACGGGGATCTCCAAACTATGGTCTGTGGTCCACATCCAACCCACAACACAGTTTAATCTGACCCACGGCAACTTAACAAAATATATTTTATCTTACAATTAAAAAAAGAAAAACAAAAAGAAAAGTGGACAGTGAGTTCCGATTGTTTAATGATGGATGAGCATAAACTACTTCTTTCTACAAGCATGTAACAAAGTTCTCTGTACCATATGCAATGATGCTGCAGCTATTTGGGACAATAAGATCAAACATGGATCAAGTTATTCCTAATTGACAGGATTACATGGTTATCAAAAATTTGTATCAACACAGTACAGTTTCAACAAGCTTTTTTTTGGGAGACGAGAACTGAAAATTAAGCTTATGCCAAGACCATTTGCAAGGTAGCTTATAAGTTGGCTAAAAGAGGCAAGCCATTCCCTAACAGAGATATTATCAAAGAGTGTATGATAGAAGCAGTGGGCAAGCTGTACACAGACAAACAAATCCTGTCATGAATCTGTAGCTCATAGAACTGAGTAAATAAGAAGCAGCATAGTTCATCAAATTGTGAGCAAAGCAAGACATTTTCAGTAGACATGTCTAGTATTCATCCCTGGGATCAATAGTGAATTTATTGTCACCCAATGCCATTTCTTTGACTAACTGCACTGTCTTTCTAGTCTGCATTGTTCAAACAGTGTTTTCCCATTCCAGCAAATGTATTGATCTATAAAAGTTATATTTAGCTTTTTAATAATTTATTTGCACAGAAGCAAAAATTGACTTAAGCTAACTTAATGATTCAGGAATGCATTTGTGGATACCAGCTCCAAGGAGAACTTGTCAGATGTGGGTTGTCACTGGATGGCTGGATTATTACATCATAATGCAGCCATTATGGCTTTGGCTCGTCCAACCTTGAACTGTTACCCTCTTACTATGGATAAACAAGACAGGTAAATTTGATTCTTATAACATGATGCTGGTGAATGTCAATTAGCTGTGTGAATGACAGTTTAAAATATTTTCAAGATCTTAAAATACACTAATTAGTTCTTAGTCGATCTGTACTTCTACAGGGGCAGATGTCCATGTGCAGGTCCCAGCTTTGGAATGAGCCGGATTTAGCAAGAGAAGGATTTCCTGCTTTGCGGACTAGGATTGAGCAGCGTAATATTCCGCTGCGTTTGGTGGTTAACAGATGTGTCAGTTCATCTTAATAGACTCAAACACTAGTGCAAAGTAGACCCGCAGCCTGTTAGGCGCCATCTAATCTGCTCTAAACAAACCACCTAACCAGGGTTGGTGTTATGTCACGTCACACAGTCGCAGTCACATCTTACAACATGCTCTCTGTCTCTGTGAGGCAGTGGTGCTATTCGTGTGCATGCCATATTCAAAGACCCAGGCAGATCACTCAGGTTAATACACTAATTATCATTTCAAATTTCCTAATAATCTTTTCTCTCAATCCTAAATTTTTCACCATCATCTTCCACCATCTCAAATTTTTCACCATCATCTTCCACCATCTCAAATTTTTCACCATCATCTTCCACTATCTCAAATTTTTCACCATCATCTTCCACTATATCAAAATTTTTCACCATCATCTTCCACCATCTCAAATTTTTCACCATCATCTTCCACTATATCAAATTTTTCACCATCATCTTCCACTATATCAAATTTTTCACCATCATCTTCCACTATCTCAAATTTTTCACCATCATCTTCCACCATCTCAAATTTTTCACCATCATCTTCCACTATCTCAAATTTTTCACCATCATCTTCCACAAATTGTTCACCATTTCAAGCTTCTTTACATCATCCTGATCTACTGAACTATAGAAATCGTAGTTTTCAATCAGAAAAATCAGAATCTGATGCCAGATAGCCAAAAATGATCCCTCTGTTGTACAGATCTATCTGGTTAGCCCTTAGAAGGTGCCGTCTTGTGTCTTTCATGAAATAGCTTTTCAACATTCATTTTGCTATTAGGGATCAAGATGCTGAGCAGTGCATGAGCTGTAGAGGTCAGCGACTCGTAGCTGACTGCTAGTGTCAGGGTCATCGAACCAAAGCTGCCAAGACCCTTCTACACCTCAACCCAGTGATTCTAGATAACAGGCTGCAACAGAGCAGACTGGCTAAGGAGAAGAGATCAAAGAGGGAAGGCTAACCTGGTACTCAAAAATGCTTGCTGAAGTCAGATGTATTGAACCAAAAGGTGCAAATATCACAGTCAAGCTGTAAATTACAACACAACGCATTCAATTCTCCTGACAACATTCTGCTACTTGCAAAGCCCTTTTTAGGACTTTGTAGTGGGATATTGAGATTGAAAAAGGAAGAAAAAGATTTTTCTATTAGTAGTAAGTTTGTGGATGGTTTCTCTTCTGTGTGTTATTAAGTCTGGAGAAGGTGCTACTCTTGGGTTTCTAGTCTCCAGGTTTTGGCCTGTTGATATTTAGCCTACCAAGCATTATATGATCTGAGTTCTGCATTTGGCTATCATTGTGGGAGGTCTTACTACTGAACATTTTTCATCATTATCTCCAGAGTCAAAAAGGAGTACAAAGATTAGTAACAATGTAACCTGCCAGGTATGCCATAATAAGTGACTAAGATGGATTGAGCATTTGACTGAATACCTTATCCTGTGGAAACTGTGAGCCATAAGAAAGACATTGATACCTCCAGATTAAAAGTGACTAAGTAAAGTTACTCACCATCTCAAGTTTCTCAACAATGCTGTCATCAGACCAAGTTTCTCAACATTATCTGTCATCACACCTAGTTTCTCAACATTATTTGTCACCATCTTAAGTTTCTAAAATTTCTCAACATCTTTCACCACTTCAAGTTTCCTCACCATCATCTGTCACCACTTCAAGTTTCCTCACCATAATCTGTCACCACTTCAAGTTTCCTCACCATAATCTGTCACCACTTCAAGTTTCCTCACCATCATCTGTCACCACTTCAAGTTTCCTCACCATCATCTGTCACCACTTCAAGTTTCCTCACCATCATCTGTCACCACTTCAAGTTTCCTCACCATCATCTGTCACCACTTCAAGTTTCCTCACCATCATCTGTCACCACTTCAAGTTTCCTCACCATCATCTGTCACTATCTCAAGTTTCTAAAAAACCATCTGCCAGCCACACTAAGTTTCTTATCATCATCAAATTCAAAAATAGTCTGACATCACAAAGACAGAGTTTAATGTAGATAAATGTAGTCATCTACATGGGTAGATCAAAAATGGAATATAATTACAAGATGTTATAGAACATTATTGTGAAGAACAATAGGAAGGGCACATAGACATTGTAATAGATCATTTAGGTAAGGTAAGTGAGCAATTCCATGTAGCAAAAAGGCAAATGCAATGTTAGGTATGATAAAAAGAAATATTAAACATAGGAGCAAAAGTCAAACTGTATAAAGCGTTAGTTAGACCTAGATTGAAGTACTGTGTACAGGTGTGGAGTCCTTATCATAGAAGGGATATAAATATACTGGAAAGAATATAAAAAAGAGTGACAAAGCTGATAGTGAGATTTCAGAATTACAATTATGAAGGAAAGATTCAGAAAAACCAGCCTACAATGTATAGAAAAGAGAAAAAATTTGAGGTGACTTAATACAGGTTTATAAGATGATCAGAAGAATCGATAAATTAGACTATAATACGTTTTTCAAAATACAGCCACACACAATAACAAGAGGGCATAGCTACAAATTAACTAAAGAGAGGTCCAGATTAGATATTAGGAAATATATTTTTAGTTAGAGAGTGGTGAATGCTTGGAATGCATTGTCACAGGAGGTAGTAGAGGTAGGGACAATTAATTCATTTAAGAATAAATTGGATGCGCATAGCTTTTAGAGCAAGGTAATGTAAATGAAACTGGTTGTAAACAGACTCTGCAGAGTCTTCTAAACCAGTATAAAGACGTTACATTAAACATAGGAGCAAGGAGGTGATAGTTAAAATGTATAAAGCATGTATAAAGTGGTCCTTATTGTAGAGAGGATATTAACATGCAGAGAAGGATACAAAGAAGAACAACAAAACAGATAGTTGGATTCCAGAATTATAGATATGAAGAAAAATAGAAACAAAAACCTGCAGATTAGGAAATATATTTTTAAGTCAGAGAGTGGTGAATGCTTAGAATGTATTACCACAAGAAATAGTATGACCAGGGTAAGTTAGTGTATTTAAAAATTTATTAAATGCACATAATTATTTTTAGGTCAAGTTTATTAGAAGAAACTGGTTGTATATGGATACTGCAGTGCCCTCTAAACCAGCATAAAGAAGTTAAGTTAAGTTGCTAAGTTATCTGTCAACCTCCCAAAGTTGAAACAACATTTTCTACATTTGTTTCAATAATTCAGTCTAATTGTTGATTGCTTCCACTTGCAGGCTGCAGATTCGCCCCTCATGTTCTAATGTGTTTATAGCAGACAAGCTTCCATCCTCAGCTGGTAACCCCTACAATGTCATAGGAGCCTTGATTGCTGCTGGGATAGATGGTATCAATAACAAGCTAGAATTGGTTGAAAAGGTAATCTCACCAATGTTAATTACAGATATTGTATTATCATAATTTTTATTGTTATCAGTTTTGTAGATGTACAAAACAAATATCTTGATATTTTGGAAATCAACACCTTCACAGCACAAAGAGCACATAGGAACACAATAATTGAATAACCAACAAGAACAAAAGTATAGTTCCAGAACATATATATATATACACAAGGGAAGTTCAAGTCAAACCGGGACTTCTTTTTCTAAGGAAAAATTGTTTTTTCAAGTAGTCAAAATCCCATTTATTTTTCTATATAATCTGCAATGTTTATGGACATCCCAGTGTTGAAGTAATGCTTGAAAAGCTTCAGCGTAGAAAGACTTGTCAGTATGTTGGAACCAATCCAGGACAGCCTGTTTCACCTCGTCATCAGTGCTGAAATGCTGACCTTTCAGGAATTCTTTTAGGGATCCATACAGGTGAAAATTGCTTGGAGCGAGGGATGGGTAGATGTAGCAATACTTACCAGTCGTTGCTGTAGATCGCACATGGTGCGGTGAGCCGAATGAGGTCAAGTATTATCTTACCGAGCAGGATGACTTTTGTGATAAAACCAGGTAGTTTTTTTTTCCGCAGGCAGCTATGCACATCTCTCAAAATGCATATGTACTGTTTACTGTTGATAGTGGCACCACGTGGTAGAAAATCAACATGAAAGGTTTCAAATTTGTCCCAGAAAACACTTGCCATCACTTTACCTGCAGACACAATTGTCCTAAATTTTTTGGGTGGTGGTGATTGCATTTAGTTCCACTGCTTGGATGCTCATTTCAATTCAGGAGCATAATGATGCACCCAGGTTTCATCACATGTAATGTCAAAATGTTCCTTCAATTAAGTGAAGGCTTGAACTCTACTCTGCCAATCAAAAGCGGAAAGCTGTCTTGACACCCAACATGCACTAACCTTCCGAAAACGCACATTGTCATAACTAATATTATTCACCGTACCCAGAGAAAGAATTGCCTCTTGTGCAATTTCGCGGCCGGTTACGCAATGATTTTCCAGGATAAGGCGTTCTACAATCTGGATATTCACAGGAATAACTGTTGTGGATTGACAGCCACCACGGCCGGGATCATCCCTCATGGATGTTTGGCTTTTTTAAAACATTTACACCATTCAAATATCTTACTGCAGCTGAGTATCTCATCACCATATTGTGTTTGCAGTCTTCTGTAAATTTCTGCAGGTTTCACGCCTTCTTTCACAAGAAACTTCATCAGAACACGCTGTTCCATGCAAGCACTAATAATGATGTCTGCCATTTTTATTTATCTGTCACATGACTGGCCCATGGCAAGTGGGCCACCTAACAATAATAAGACACAAGTGCCCCAAACTAATGGTAGTGGTTCTCACATTGAAGGTGGCCTATTCAATTCCCAAAGGCTGAAAGCCAAGACCAAAATAAACAGGGTGCTGATGAGATAACTGCTCTTTGCGGATGATGCCGCAATTACGACTCACTCAGAGGAGGAACTGCAAAGCTTACTATCTGCATTTGCGGATGGCTACTGTGAGCTCAGGTTAACAATTAGCAAAACAAAAACACAAGTTATGGTCCAGGGTGCAAACAAACCACCAGTAATCTCCATTGATGATGAGGCACTCGATGTAGTAAATCATTTTATGTACTTGGGATCCTCAGTCAAAAATAAACTATCCCTGGACCAAGAGATCAATATCAGGATACGAAAGGCAGCAACAACAATGAGCAGATTAACAGAAATGGTATAAGAGAACAAGAAGTTAGCTGTTAAAACAAAAGAACTTATTTACCAGGCCTGTGACCTCAGCATTCTTCTTAACAGCATTGAGATATGGTCTACCTACATGCACCAGGAGAGGTGACTGAACAGCTATCACATGGTCTACCTACATGCACCAGGAGAGGTGGCTGAACAGCGATCACATGAGGTGTCTGCAGAATCCAATGGGATGGGTGGCAAGACAAGATCACCAACGCAGAGGAGTTGGAGAGAACAGGCAGTGTCACAATCTTTTCCTTGCTTAGTCTTCGAAGGCTCCGATGGCTGGGACACATCCGGAGGATAGATGATGGCAGAATACCAAAATATCTTCTTTATGGGGAATTACAGTTGGGGAAAAGGTCTCGGGCTGGCCACTACTTTGGTACAAGGATGTATGCAAGCAGAATAGGATTGATGCAGGCATCGATTAGAAATCATAGGAACAGAATGCCATGAATCGTGTTACATGGAGAGGCAGGACTAAGCATGGAATACAGACAAAGGAGACCATGATTGCTGATAGGCTAAAGACTCAGAGTTTGAGAAGACAAGCCACATCATGCGATGCCGCAAACGTTCCTGACTTTCCTTGCACACACTGTTAAAGACGTTTCTCTACCCGGATTGGTCTTTCGAGTCACATTCGTTACCGGACTGTAGTTGCATGCATTTTTTTTCAAAGCACAATTACTATCGTCTGACAAGACGAAAAGAGCTAATGTATATATATATATACACACATACATCCTATATTCAGATTGTGTGAACACTTTTTTAACATATAATATCACCAAAATTGGAAGGATATAAGTATGTTTAATTTGTATTTATTTTTTGTGCAGCATAACAATATTTCCTTTAATTTCATCTGTATTTTAAGTTATTCACTCCAGGCTTATTTTTCCTGCTGCAAAATTCCCACACAATATCATAGACAATTTTTATTGAAATTTTTGTTTTTTAATTAACGTCACACCTTATATACTAAAATATTCACTAATGAATGACGAATAGAATGGAATAAAGACATTTATGATATGTGCAATGTAAAACAGGGACATAGTTTTTGCTATGAAAAAAAATATATATATTTACTCACAACTCATAATTCACCTGTATATTTAGCAATACATAAATAAAACAATGAGTTTTGAAAACTATGCATGAAGAAAGATATTATTCAAATTTTGCCTAATTAGGTAAAATAATGTTCATAATATGTATATTCTATTGATGGCATGTAACTTAGAAATTTCAAATTCTATTAATGGAACCAAATGTGAAATCTCCACACACCTCTACAAAGAAACCACACTTTCCATATCTAATCTTTGTTTAAATGAAGTGCCGAATATCCTGACTGATAGATGGAAGTACATTGTTGTACAAATATTGTCAGTCAGATCTGAGCTTCATCAATTCCAAGTTAGTAAATCAGCTGACAGACTGAATGATGTCATGAAAAGTTCTTTCATGTGCCATCTATGTTGCTGCTGTTATTATAAATCTTTGACATTGAATGTTTTACAAACCAAAACAGATGCAGAAAAGCAGTTTATAACAAAAAAGTAAAACAATTAAAATTAAATTCATGTTCTTATATACTTTTACCATCATGAACCATCTTTAAAAAATTCAAAAGTATATGATTAAGTAAAATATCAAAGTATAAATGTTCAAAACAAATAACACATAAAGGCAGGTTTGAGCGAATGACATACTAGAAATTAGAAATACAAAAGCCATCATAATTTTTTGTTAAAATAACAGCTGACACGTTCTTCTGTTCAAGAAATTAAATCTGTGCCACACCTTCTAAAACATTCTGAACACTTGATAACCTACAAGGCTTGACTTCTGAACACTTGATAACCTACAAGGCTTGACTTCTGAACACTTGATAACCTACAAGGCTTGACTTCTGAACACTTGATAACCTACGAGGCTTGACTTCTGAACACTTGATAACCTACGAGGCTTGACTTCTGAACACTTGATAACCTACAAGGCTTGACTTCTGAACACTTGATAACCTACAAGGCTTGACTTCCTAACACTTGATAACTTATAAGGCTTGACTTCTGAACACTTGATAACCTACAAGGCTTGACTTCTGAACACTTGATAACTTATAAGGCTTGACTTCTGAACACTTGATAACTTACAAGGCTTGACTATATTTAATAAGATTGTTTTTGTTATTTTTGCGAACACAAGGCTGCACAACTGTTTTTGTAGCATTACATTTAAACAATGATCACAATATGTGTACACTGAATGTGCTGTATTTTGTGAATTCTTGTTAATCTACCACCCCCATTTATTTGTTGATTCATGGAGTCTCTGCATTCTCAGAAATATCAAGGTATCACAAAGGTCAGATCACTTGTGAAACATTATTGTAATATTACTCATAACTAGCAAATTGTCCCACAAATAAATTCCTTGTGTTGTTTGTTATCTTTGAAGTATTCATCTTATATCATCTATACATTTTTTTTTAATGTGTAAGATGGTATTTGGTTTTTGAAAGGTTTGTAACTTATGTTGGTCTAGCATACATTTACATCTCAAGACAGATATGTATTTTCAATACCACTACTACAATGATCAGCAGTACTAGTATCATTCTTATTATCACCACCATCATCATCCTAAAATCATCAACATAGAAAAATCCTAGTGTATCCATTTCAGACATCTGCAGAGTCTCAACCTCAACCAGCCTCATTGTCAGAAGCTCTTCTCTCTTTGGAGAATGATAAAGTGTTGCAGGAAGCAATTGGAGCCAAGTTTGTGCATCGTTACCTGGTTCTTAAGCGAGAGTTTGAAATTGGTCGTTTAGAAAACAGAAAAGCAGAGAATAAGGCTCACGACCTGGAGTTTGAAAGATCTCTTTATTTATGGTCTTTATAAATGATTTTCTAGTTACCTGGCACAGTACCTGATGAAATTAAACAATGTAATGACAACTGTGATAAAGATGTATATTCTAAGCACTCTGGAACCTTACATTTGTTGTAGTTTTTCCAAGCTTCTAGTACTGAGTTGTTCACTCTTGACACAATTTCTCTTGCAGTGGATGTGCAGTTGTTCTTCTTACTTTTCCAGAATGTACTACAGAAGGTGGGCCTGGATCTTGCTTATTGTGGTTGTTGTTCAAAGCCATTTATGCTGAGTTAACTTCTGATGAGGTTTCTTTTGTGGCACGTTACAGTAGCTGTTCTTACATCTCGAGGCATACTTGAGAAGATAAACTAGTTCCTCCTGGCTATGGTGCAATGCAAGGCTCTGCGCTGATCCCAATTGCATTGGTAAGATTACTGTGACATAGCCTGTTTCCAAGAGCACAAATGAGGAAATGAGATGGGATCTTGATCCACATGTTTCATCTGACACTGTCCTTACTGTAGTGAATTACAAGGCTTTTCAGCAGGTTCATCACTACGGGAATCACAATGTGGATCTCCACTTTGTTTGTCAACAAGTTTATAGGTGTACATCGACATCCAGTGGGGTTTTAAATCAGTATGTTGCAGCAGTCTTGGCACCCTATGCAAAACAATAGAAAGAAAGTGTAGCAAAAGACAATCCAACATTGAACCCTGTTTACAAATGTGCCACACTACAAGAAAAACATACTGAAATGTAGCAAAGTAATACCTCACTTCCATTTTGTTGTTGAGTGAAAATGCTTTCAGTGCTTAAAATATAATGGTCTTGATGATAGTTGTTTCTGATTTAGCCATTTTCTCATCTCAGATTTTCTCCTAATTTCTGTACCTAATTATAAAAACCAGTTCTGCAAAATTGGTCAGGAGTATATTCACTTACTTAATTGTAATTGCATCTCATCAATCAAATTGAATTAACTATTTATATAGTAATGCTCATAGATTCATATTTTGACAGTAGAATTAGATAATAAAGATACACTTCCTATGTCCTTATTGCTCTACATGATTCAGAGAATGACCAATCCTGCATCCTGGTTTCCTTACAAGTAGTCAGTTGTATTAATGTATTAATAATCTGGATGATGTATGTAGTTTCTTTAATTCAACTTTATCTTGTTCAACTGAACATGCACCTTGGTTATTTGCTGTAAAACAATAGAAGTAAGCCACTTTTATCAACATGTAAATATATCATGGAAATACAATTTGTAATCTTAAGGATAAATGTAAATTTGATTTTATTGATTTTAAAGTCTATTTGTTACTTTAAATGGAAAAACTACAATAGACCATCGTCCATTACTTGAAATGGTGTACACTGATAGCTAGGTTCTTTCATGGTAGACATCAATAGTCTGGTTCTTTGATGATACACTTGAATAGTCTTTCTTTTTTTTATAGTAATCTTCTTCAGTCTGTTTCTTGCATTGATGTGAATTATTTATCATTTCCTATTGCATCTACTATGATAGACTGCTCTTGATTGCCTACTAACTTTACTATTATCTACATGCTATCTTGCATTCAACCTTTCTACGCATTATGATTTTCAGTATATTTTTATGATAATAAAAAAATAACATTTTCAGTTGCCTGTGAAGCATATGTCTTCAACAAATGCATCCAAAGCAGTCAAACGTTGATCTGGCCGCACCGCTTGACGTTTTTGTGGCTAAAAATTTCTACAGGATCAGGTAGCCAGCCCCAAGCCCTACCATGCTTAGCTGCCTCTTATAGTGTGCCTGGCATGTTACAGTTTTATTATTCTTTGCTCCCCTTTCAGGCCCTAGTGACAATCTGGAGTTTAGGATGTTTTGATATGCCCAAAATATTTTCTTTGTCTTTTATTACTTTTCACTACACTTAGAATTTCTGCAAACTTCTCTACTTGTTTGTGCAACCATCAAACTCTGTAATAATTGTTATGTCAAAGACTTGCACTTTTGTTTCTAGTTTGACCCAAATGTCTACATACACTCAATCTGTTATGTTAATTGAGTAAAATTTAAGTGATATCAAGAATTGATGTTTATCATATGATTTACAATGTAACCTGAATACAAATTATGCTCACAATATTGTGTGTTATTCAAGTATTGATGACAGATTTATACATTTGTTCATATGTTGCATGATCTAATGTGTACATTCTAAATCATGCAGATAATCTACTTTCTGAATATTAGAATTTGTGTTTGTATCTGATCTTCCTCGTTTCTTTATAGTGTCTGCCATTCATTTCAATGTCTATTCTGTTTTTTTCTGTCCAGTACTAAGCCCCGAAACCCCCACATTAAATTAATTCTTTTTGCTGATGATTACAATATCATCCATCCTGAGGAAAAAAATCTTAAATCATCAAAACATCCCACAAATATTGCAGGTGGGAAAAATAATATGAAAATAAAAGGCCACTCCATATGTAAGTCAGGAAGGTACTAGCGCATCAGTATATCGACCAAGACCCCCCACCTCGTCCATCCTATGCACACCTGAAAATGGACTGTGTTAGAACAGCTTGGCAACAAGATGGGGATTGAAGTTTTAGTCCCCATTATGGTGAGCTTTGCTGAGAAGCTTGCCTTGCACTACTGTGAGTGGGCCCAGTTTCACCTTCAGCAGTATGCTATAGGATTTAATAAGAGCCACTGCAAACCATAGAAGATGTATGAAGAGCGAAGAACTCGGATACAAGTAGCTAAAAATATAATAACAACGCAGGTCAAAAACACAGTTCACGAAATTAAAGAATTCAGTTTTCTTGGAAGTGTGTTCATAGACAAATCAACATCAGCAGAATGACAGGAAGACACTGGAATGAACTTTAAAACTAAATGACACATATACCAGTTGTGACCATTAGTTAGACATCCACACGTATCAACGCAGACAAACAAGACATATAATCAACAGAATGTTCATAAAAAACTGTTATAAGTAAAAGATATGAACATATGACAAATGTTCTCCAAATATGACTGTATCATTCACACTGAGAAGTAAAAGAAGAATATACAAGCCAATGACAATGTGGCTCTGTAAAACATCATTGCCATTGTTGGATCAGTCTACCTTTTCTGTGAAAATGCTGTAGCCATGTGTTGTGTGTTCTTGTATTGAGGAAGAGCAGTAAACAATTGTTGTATTGATCAGTTATACATCTATAATATGATTCTTTGGAAATGTGACAAAAAACCATGTATGCAGATACAAATAAAAGAGTAACTACTGGAACAGATACAGAGTTTCTCCTGTCTAGGTCATATAATAACCGACAAACGCAGCTGGAAAAAAAGAAATAAGAAAGAGAATATTATGGCCAAGACGGTATTCATCAACATGCAACTCATACTGACATACAAACAGATAAACCATACACTTGACTAAACTTTATGGCGTAGAAATAGGACACTTAATAGCAAGTTGGAAAAGAGTATTGAAGCCTTTGAAATGTGGGTATGTAAAAGATTGGGTCACATTTCTTGGAAAGAGAAGAAAACAAATTTGAAGGTATTGAAAATAAATTGGGAGGAAATGATAATTACTTACCAAAATCAGAGTTAGACAGTTAAGTTATTTTGGTCAACTAACAAGACATACCTCCTTGTTGAAGACCATACTAGAGGGTAGGGTGGAAGACAGTCGGTCAAGAGGAAGACAACGCTTTAAGTGGGTGGATAACATCAGGAGGTGCACTGGGAAAAGTATATCAGATTGCATCATTACAACAAGAGATAGCGCACACTGGAGAACCATTGCAGCTGACCTTTGATGCAGAGGTAGCACTTGAACTGAACTTGAACTGATACATCTATGGGACAACAATTACACCGACAGCCATTAAATGAAAACACTTATGACAATATGACAACAAATCAGTTGAAGACAAACATTAGTCAGGCAGAAGATTGTCTTCTGGAACATTAACAAAACAATTCACAATACTAGTAAGATGATATGCCCCAATGTTATCTTAGATTACAGGGAAGAAATACAAGAAGAAAAATAAGACTACATCCTACATTTCGATTGACCTGAGATAAACTTCAACTTTTGTAACTCTCTGGATATTTGAGGATGTTACCCCTCATTTACAAGTTGTGGACATTGAGGTTATTACCTCTGATAAAAAATGTATAGAAACTCAAGGTATTACCCCTGGTCTAAAATTCATAGAAATTGAGGTTATTGCCTCTGGTTAATAATGTATAGAAACTCAAGGTATTACCCATGGTCTAAAATTCATAGAAATTGAGGGTTATTACATCTGATTAAAAATGTATAGAAACTCAAGGTATTACCCCTGGTCTAAAATTCATAGAAATTGAGGTTATTGCCTCTGGTTAATAATGTATAGAAACTCAAGGTATTACCCATGGTCTAAAATTCATAGAAATGGAGGTTATTACCTCTGGTTTATGGAGAGGAAGACACAACATACAGATCAGACATGTTAGTCAGGGTCAGCCAAAATATACTGGCCAAGACCCTCACATCGGCTTTCTCGTAGCCCTCCCTGAAAATTGGCTGTTTTCATGTCAGCCTGGCTCACTAGGCGAGGGATCGACGTGATCCCCATATTAGTGAGCGATACGCAGATGAAGCCAAGCATGGCACAACCACCTGGAAGACCCCTGTCCACCTTCATCAGCACGCCTGGGATGTGAGAAAAGCCACTGCAACACGCCACTTAACGTCCTTTTCAGGGCGCACAGAAGAGTAAACCTACTCATTGTGGGCATTCGAAACAAACAACACCCCTGGTTTTAAAATTGTAGAAATTGAGGTTGGTACCTTTGGTTTACAATTTATAGAAATTGAGGTTCTTTCCTCTGGTTGAGTAGCTGATTAGCGCAGTGGTAGAGCACTCACTTTTCCTTGCAAAGGTATGGGGTTCAACTCCAACTACCGGCAGCTCCAGGTACCTGATTTACGGTTAGGGAAGGAAAAGGCAGCAAGCAAGGGAACTGGCCACACCACCTCACAAGCTGAGGCTTAGTATACTGAAGTCTCTAACACTTCATTCCTGACCAGCGGTTAAGTTTGCTGAAGGACTTACTTTACCCCTGGTTTAAAATTAATAGATCCTTGGTAATGTTAGGCCCATACCTTTTGTAACCCACGACACTTAGTGGATGATGCCGGAAGCCGGCCGCCTTTACTTCCCGGACTGAGCCGGTACCCATTTAAGGCTGGGTCGACTTGGGAGCCATTACTGTTCTTATCGCTGGTTTTAAAGATGTGGACATTCTGTCCAACAAACGTGTCTGGATGATTTCCTATAGTGCTCTGATGTGTGAGAGATAATGAAAACAGGTCCATCACACCACTGAGAGTTGTCAGAAGAAGTGACAAACACTACAGTGTAAGCTTTTTAGAGTAGAAGACTCTTTCATTTATATGTATGCCGACCCTACCATTCACATATCCCCATAACCAGTTAAGGATGGATTAGCCTCTTAGGCTAGAATAAACACGTTTTAGAAGCAATGCACCTGTCTTCCCCCTGCCCCACCTAATATGAGGTAGGGGAGGGATTACTATTGAAAGAACATAACTCATTCAGATATTTAGAAGCACAGGAAACAATCAGGTCAAGTGAAACAGATTATATATTAGGAAATATTTGTTTAGTCAGAGTGTGATGAATTCTTGGTATTCATTGCACAGGAAATAGTGGGGGCAGGGTAAGTTAATGCATTCAAAAACCGATTGGATGCACTTAGTTATTTTAAGATCAAATTGAGTGGAAGAAACTGGTTGTAAACAGACTCTGCAAAATTTTTAAAACCACTATAAAGAAGTTCAGTTAAGTTATATATATACACACATATTCTTTTCAAGACTGTCGACACAGCGCAGTGGACAGTGGATATAGTCAAAAAAAAAGTACGGTCATGCCCCAGGTATAAGGAGCTCGTGGTAACAATAAGGTGACCATACACTGGGGCCCGTAGAGAAATTCGCTTACCTGGGAAGCATACTATCGGGACAAGTTGGCATATCATTTTCTTCTTCTTCTTCGTATGCTGTTAAACGTCAACCTGTATTTTTTCGAAAAAAGCAGCCGTCATCTTGAGGCTGTCGATACTGCCTTAGAGCTTGTCTATTGTTGCCACTGGTGATGGCCACATGTGCTTTCTCTGGTCCTCGTATGTCGGGCAGTTTTGCAGCAGATGTTCAGCGGTCATTTTCCCGGTACCATAAGTGCATTCGTCAGTGCCACCTATCTTCAGTTTATTGAATAGGTGGTACCTCAGTCTTTTGTGTCCTGTGCGGAGTCTGAAGACCACGACCTGCTCTCTTCTGTTCAACTGGTAATATGCATCATGTTTTGTGTAGCCAGTATGTTCTGTTTCCCATTTGGCCATGCATCTGGCCCTAATAAGCCTTTCGGACTCTTCGTAGGTCACACTAGAATCTGGTTGTGGTAGTCTTGCACCTTCATTTGCCAGTCTGTCTGCCTCCTCGTTGCCTTGGGTGTTACAGTGGGATGGAACCCACAGTACCACTACTCTATTTGGTGCGGACTGCTGGCATAGTTGACAGAGTACTGCTCTTAAATCATTAAGTTCAATTTTTTTCTGGCTTTTTAGTGCTGTGTCTACGGCCAGGGCATATGTAAACATGACTATCTGGCTTTCATTGCTTTTGCCTGTCAATATTGTTTCTACTGCAGCTCTCAGTGCCTCTGCCTCCGCTCTGAAATTGCCTGATAATTTTCCAGTTGCCACTGACAGTGTTATTTTTCTACCATTTGGTAGGCTTAGGAATACCCCTGCCCCTCCATTCTGTGTTGTGTTTGTTACAGAACCGTCGGTGTATGCATGGGTCCAGTCCATGCTTGGGTAGTTTTTCCGTTATGTATCTCAGGGTTATGTCTCTTCTTTCTTTTTCAGTCTGGCTGTTCTTGTTTCCAATACCTGGTATATTTTCTAACACCTCCGGAATGATATGCTGCTTCCAGGTAGGTTTGCGTATAGTAGGGATGGGCTTTGGTATTGTTACAGTGTTCATAGGGTCTTCGCTCATCTTTGCTTTGGCTATTTCTGCAAAGTTTCTACGCTTTAGTTTCCTATTTCCAAATCTATTTAGTCTCTGATGCATTGGATGGGTCTGTCAGTCTTCTGAGTTTCTCTGCTTGCTGATGGGCTCTGCAGTCTCTTCTTTCGGTCATGGATTGCAGATATTTAATCATTTCCAGTTCTACAATTGGCGTTGACTTCATACCTCTTGTTATAACTCTCATGGGTTTTTTTTTAAGTTTGCTATTTTTATCAAAGTTCGCCTTTGCTGCTGTTGTCCATGCCGCAATGACATACTCGAGAACTGGTCTCACTTTTCCAGTGTACAGTTTCTTTAGTATACTTTCGTCTGCTCCCCAGCTTGTGCCAGCAAGTTTCCTCATGATTGTCATTCTTTGTCTGGCTCTCATTCGGTTCTCTCGATCTGACTTTTCCATGTCATGCGCCGATCAAATGTGACTCCCATGTAGTTTGGGTTATCATTTGGCCGCAGATATTTGCCGCTAAGACTTATTTTGGTGTTCTGTGGTTTGTTTGAAAGCGAGAATATCGTACATGTTGTTTATCCTCATTTATTTTGACCAGCAATGAGTTCGCCCACTCCTCCAACGATGTTAGGGCCTGCTGCATCCAAATGCTTGCTATGGGGAGATTTTTTTCAGAGGTCCACATCGCCAGATCGTCTGCAAACATGGAGCTGTGGACTCTTCTTGGTATATTCCCTGTGATGTTGTTTATGTACACCAGGAAAAGTGTGGGTGACAGTACTCCCCCTTGGGGTACTCCCTGCTCAAGTGTCACCTTTTTTGCTCATCTGCCCTTGTACTTGAACTCTGTCTATTCTGTTTTCGAGGTAGTGGCTGATCCATCTATACATTTTCCCATAAACTTCACTTCTTCGTAGCTTGACTTTAAGTCCCTCTTTCCACACCTTGTCCAATGCCTTCTCTAAATCCACCCAAACCGCTACTGTGTGTTTATTCTCCTGGTGAGCATCCTCTATTTCCTGGGCTATGAGAGTGATCTGGTCCTCAGTGGATCTGTGTTGTCTAAATCCTGCTTGCTGTGAAATTAATATGTGTTTTTCTTCCAGATGCCACATCAGTCTGGTGTTTATCATACGCTCCATCAGTTTCTGTTCAAACCGTGACTGGCTTTCTGTCCAAACTGTGAACTGGCTATCCCTTCAAACTGTGAACTTGATTTCTGATCAAAACATGAAATGGCTTCCTGTTTATTTCGAGAACTTACCTGTCTTGTTAGGGTTACGTTTAGTGTTATAACTTATTGCCCAATTTACCTTAATTAGACAAGCAAAAACACAATTCACTGGATGGGCAGAAATGTGACTAACTCATGAAATGGCAAATTTCACTATAGCCATTTGAATACGAACCTGGGATCAAGGTGCTGAGCAGCGAATGAGCTGCAGTGGTCAGCGACCCATAGCTGACTGCTAGCGTCAGGGCCAGCGAAACAGAACTGCCAAGACCCTTCTACACCTCCACGCAGTGATCGTGGATAACAGGCTGCAGCAGGACAGACTGGCTAAGGAGAAGCGATCGAAGAGGAAATGCTAACCCGGTACTCAAAAAATGCTTGCTGGAGTCGGATGTGTTGGACCGAAAGGTGCAAATATCGCAGTCAAGCTGTAAACTACGACACAACGCATTCCGTTCTCTGGACTACATTCTGTTACTTAAGCCCTTTTAGGGTTTGGTAGTGGGAGATTGAGAACGAACGAAGCCAATACAAACCTGTTAAAGACAAGACCATATTTGCTACAAACAAATTTAGCAGTGAGACTGAATATTATGTATACGTGATGCGTCGTGACAGTCAAGTGAGAACAACAATGGGTTGGTGGATACAATTCTTGAATTAGCCAGGCTATTGTGAACAGCAACTAATGACTTCTTCATTCTTGACAACGTTTTAGTCAGGTACAGAGAGCATGTCTGCAATTCCGTCTGTCTTCCTGAACTGAGGGGCCTGAGTTGACCCAAAACTGCTCAAGCTTGGTCGAGGCTCTATCTTGACGTTTTGGTTGTCGTTTACGGTTCGGTCACAGACGGCTGGAGACCTATAAGGCAGGCAGGAAGAAGTCATATCATTCAGGCGTGTTTAGGTTTGTTATCTTCTTCTCCTTCTACTACTACTACTACTACTAATAATAATAATAATAATAACAATATTAATAATAATAAAAATAATACTGCTACTACTACTACTACTACTACTACTACTACGGTCCGTCCTTTAATTCATAAACATGGTCTGAAGCATTTTTCTACTAAACTGCGTGTCATATCCAAATAATTTGTCGCATGCAGTCTTAGAATATTCATGACGTTAAGTAAATATTTTGTTTTATCTAAGGAATTTGCTGTATTTTGAAAAAAATATATTCATGAGGCTTATTAAAAGCAACCTCACTGAATTGGACATAATTTTAACATGTATTTGGTTCAAAGTCGTACTGTTTTAATAATACATGGTTTGACATTCAAATACGCTGAGTAAAAACAATTTTCCTGATTTTCCCGTGCACCAATTAAACACTTTGTCGAATGCGAAAAAACAACCAAGATCATTCATGCAAACTTGTCGTTTATTTATAGGCTTGAACGATGTTATAGTTTGTGGTGTGGTTATTGTGACATATAGTTGCTTTTTCAAAAGTTATATTGATATCAATTTTAAAATGAGATTGAAGTGTACATGTATAACAATGCAGAAGGCTACCGTTTTACCCATCAATTTTTTTTCCGCAGGAAATCTTAAGTGGGTCATTTATATTGCGATATTTATGACCCAGAGAAATGAATGCTTGGTCTGGATAGATCATCCTTTTACCTTTGGATTGAACATGACTCATAGTGCACTCATATAATGAAAGGTAGGAATAGGAAATTTGACGATTTCGATATAGAGGTAATAAAACGGAAGATGTTGAAACTGTTGACGAAAATCCGACTGGTTACTCTCAGGAAACTAAAATTAACATTGCAATCCGACTGCAGTATTGAAATCTTCAATAGTACTGCTTTGAAAATTGTAACATTGCTGATTTACATTCAGGAAAACTTCAGACGGCTGGAATATTATATGGGAAAAGCCACATTTGATTGCAAATACTTGACACACATACGTGAACAGTGTAGGCAAGTCTATGATATGGTATATTAGACAAATCCTAGATCAATGGTCAGACACTTATGGTACAGAATGCCAATCAGTTGACGGGGAACAGAAAAGACAAATTCCATGCAGCAAAGGGCAGCTCATTATACTAACGTATGTCGGAAGCAGTTAAAATTTACTTGTCCACGACGCTGAACTTATTTTCCAATCAAAATGTGCAGACGGGAGAGACTTCTACACTGAAATGAATGGAACAATTCTCAGGCACTGAATAACGAATGATCTACTTCCAATTCTGGATAGACTGTCAAGATTAGACATGCATCCCCACGTTGGAACTACAGACGAGCCGACTTGGACAGATTTGTAATACTGACAGATGGACTGTGTGAAACTATCAACACACAAAATAACAATATGAAATCTATGGTGGAAAGCCTAAGCAAAGCAATACTGCAAGCAGCCACCGAGACCATCCCAAGTGGGGCGAGGAAAAACTAAGAGCCCTATTGGAATCATGAACTGCAGAAATCTGAGGATGAAGTCTCGAATGCTAGGAACATGGCAGAGAGAGAGCAATCTATGGAAGCCAATATCGCCATCAAGGCCATCACTGCGAAATACAAAAGAACACTGAACCAAATTACAAGAGACAGTTGGAAAAAAACACAGAAAGCCTCAATCTCGATAAAGAAGGGAACAAACTATAGAATTTAGTCAGAGCCATGAACGACGAAACACCATCAAACAAACAAATTACAATCAAGCACGGTGACAACATGCTTATCGGAAAAAAAGCAGCAAACGCCTTTATAGAAGATTATGCCGGAGCAAACCACATTGATGTCCCTACGGACAGGCATACAGACATTAATGAACAACAAAAGAGCCACGACAACATCCAGATTGCACCAGAGGAGCACATGATTGCAAAACTAACGATGAATGAAATGAATGAGGCCATGAGAACTTTAAAGAAAAAGAAATCGCCCGGAAAAAATGGGGTAACAAATGAAATGCTGATGAGGTTGGGCCAAACAGCAAAGCGGAAGCTACTGTCAGTCCTGAACCAAAGCTGGAAAAGGGGAATTGTACCACAGGCATGGAAAGATGCTGTACTTATACCAGTACAAAAGAAAGAAAAAGATAGAACAGATCCAAATGGAGACAGGCCTATAAGTCTACTACTACTACTACTACTACTACTACTACTGCTACTACTACTACTACTACTAATACTACTACTTCTTCTACTACTACTACTACTATTACTACTAAATATTATCACTGCTACTACTAATACTACGACAACAACTACTACCATATACTTTTACTACTACTACCACAACAACTATTGCTACTACCATATACCACCAGTACTACTACTTTTACTACTACTACTAATTCTTCGTCATCTTCTTCTTGTTCTTTTTCGTCATCCTATTCATCATGATCATATCATAATCTTCTTCGTCTTTTTCTACTTCTTTATTTTTCTTTTCCAATATCAATATTCTCATAGCATCATCATCATTCATAGGCACCTCAGTCTTTGCAGACTATGCGCGTGGCAACCTGTGAGTAGCCTCTCAGGGCGCAAGCCTGGTCGCTGAATATGGAGACCCTCGGCTACCCAAACTGCAGGATGCCGCTCTCGGTCTCGCTGGTGTAATCCAAAGGAATGCAAAATTTGAGACCAGCTCAGCTGCAGCAGCTACCAGAATAAGTTTACAATGTTGAAACCATCCGCCTTAGGTGCTAGCACTCCGGATTTTCTGTCTGGGTTTACTCCCGTAGCCCCACCCTCTGCCGAGGTTTCCACAAGGCAGTGGAGTCGTTGCCCGCAGATACTAATTACTCGAGACATCCGATGATACTCTCATCGACCAAAGACGTCAGCACTCTCTGGGACTTGTGGGCTTAAAATCAGAGTTCCTCCTCTCCTAGGCGAACTGCCTGAACAGGCTAACGAGCTTTGTCTATCCGGGTTTAGAGTCAGAGTTTACATTCTCTTAGGTTGGCTGCCAACCAAGGCTAATGAGCCCAATCTGCCCGCCCAGTTATACCGCCGGGTACTCGGTCGCGCCCCACAGCAGGCTCTGTAAGAAACAGGGGACCTCTCATGAAGGTGTTGTGGGGACACAATAATGTAGGAGAGGCCATTGCCATAGAAACTTCTGAATGGCAAGCCGCCGAACAGTGAATCCAGCGGCGATCTCTACACCTGGAAAGGAGAGGCTATATCAGACGCTTCCCGTTCCTTTAACGAGCGGGACGTCCACCCCAGACCTCGCTACCCCCAGCATCTTTATATTCTTCGTATTTTAATTCTCATTCTTCTTGTTCTTGTTCTTCTATTTCCTCTTCTTCTTCTTCTTCTTCTTCTTCTTCTTCTTCTTCTCCTGATTCCTGAGAAAACAACGAACTCACCTCTTTAGTCGTGTACTATTTATAGACCTTGTCTTGAAACCCAAAATATTGCTCCACACTTATCAAGATAGCACGCCTTTGTGAATAATAAAATGTCTGAAAAAACATGAGTTGGAGAGTCTTCTACATTACATGGGTTTTTGTTTTGTTACGTATCGATGTATCCGTTTTGTATTGCTGGAGAAAATGCAATGAATGAAAGAAAGAGGTGTAGTCTTCTTTCGTGTCCCAGCTGTGTCTTTACCTGCGGAGGTGTAGTTTTCTTTCGTGTTCCAGATGTGTCTTTACCTGCGGAGGTGTAGTTTTCTTTCGTGTCCCAGCTGTGTCTTTACCTGCGGAGGTGTAGTTTTCTTTCGTGTTCCAGATGTGTCTTTACCTGCGGAGGTGTAGTTTTCTTTCGTGTTCCAGATGTGTCTTTACCTGCGGAGGTGTAGTTTTCTTTCGTGTCCCAGCTGTGTCTTTACCTGCGGAGGTGTAGTTTTCTTTCGTGTTCCAGATGTGTCTCCACCTGCGGAGGTGTAGTTTTCTTTCGTGTTCCAGATGTGTCTCCACCTGCGGAGGTGTAGTTTTCTTTCGTGTTCCAGATGTGTCTTTACCTGCGGAGGTGTAGTTTTCTTTCGTGTCCCAGCTGTGTCTTTACCTGCGGAGGTGTAGTTTTCTTTCGTGTTCCAGATGTGTCTCCACCTGCGGAGGTGTAGTTTTCTTTCGTGTTCCAGATGTGTCTCCACCTGCGGAGGTGTAAATTTCTTTCGTGTCCCAGCTGTGTCTTTACCTGCGGAGGTGTAGTTTTCTTTCGTGTTCCAGATGTGTCTCCACCTGCGGAGGTGTAAATTTCTTTCGTGTACCAGTTGTGTCTCCACCTGTGGAGGTGTAGTTTTCTTTCGTACCCTAATGTGTCGCTATACCGCCTGGGGAGATGTAGTTTTCTTTCGTGTACCAGATGTGTCGTTATACCTCGTGTGGAGGTGTACTTTTCTTTGGTGTGTCATATATGTCGTTATACCGCGTGGGGAGGTTCAGTTTTCTTTCGTGTGCCAGATGTGTCGTCAATGTTGTTGTAATTCCATACTTCTTCAGTATCTCACTTACACCGTCTATCCTTCTTTTTCTTGGCCTCTCTCTTGCTTTTTAGCCCTCTTGTTTGGTGTTGTAGATACGCACAGCTGGTAGAGTTGGTTGCATTCTTATCAGGTGTCTGAACCAATTTATTCTTTGCCTTTCCAAGCAATCCATACACGATGTTGCGCCCACCTCATGTCTGATTATTTCTGTTTCACTACGTTGTCCAGTCTTGCGACCCCAACCGCTTTTCTCAAACATCTCATTTCGCATACATGAATTGTTTTCCTTGTATCTTGGTGATAGTCCATGTCTGACACTGGTAGGAGAGGGTTGGTATAAAAATGCTATAAATCACCTATCTCTTTGTTTCAAATGGGATATGTTTGTGTCTTAATAACGATGAGGGCTGATAAGAAACCGTATTTGCTATCTTGGTACTTGATTCCACGTCCCTATCCACCCTTCCATCTTGTGTGCGCACACTACCAACCTATTGGAATTCGCTGACGTGTTTACGTTCTGATTTTCACCTAAATATTTAGTGTTATCTCCCTTCTGTTGATTTTCCTTGTCTCTGTCTCTGCTGTGCTAAGCTTCATATTATATTTTTATCGCAGGTATTGCCAAGGACATTTATATGTTCCTAGAGATTATGGTAATCTGAATGAAAGCTGCTCTCATTATCTGCATAAATGTGCTCGCTTGGTGAGAAGGTTACTGTGTGTGCTTCATTTGATACTTAGTCCATGTTAACAATGAACAAAAGTGGCGATAGTACACACCCTGTCTTCCCCTGGTCGTAACCACACACCAATTTGTGAGTCCGCTTGGTGTTCTCACCATTAGTTCGTTATTTCTTAACATTGATTTGAAACTGTCAGATAACTGAATTTGAACTCTATAGTTTTCTAGGATATCCCATCCCTGCTTCAATGAATAAATACCAGCTAGTACTTCATACTCAAAAGTTTAGGAAGCACTGTCATAGCACGGATGGAGTGATATAGATTTCGTTACATGAAGTCTAAGTGTTATTGTGGGGTTGAGTGATCTCGAGGTAAGACGTCTTAACTGAGACCACTCAGCCTCAAGTGCTGGAGGTCGCGAGTTCAAATCACGGTGGAGACGGGATTTTGTCACGTGGACTTTCAGTTATTTCTCCGGATCTTTGGGTAGTAGGGAGCACACGTTAAAAATCCCTCGGCAGATGGAAATCCAAAAGAGTAGGCTTAAAGGGCGCTGCCCAGGAAAAATTCAAAATTATGTTAAAAATCTTTCTAATATATTAGGGGATCCACGCCGGTGCTTCAAAGTTCCTGCATTGCAAAAATATGCAGAAAAACACAACAATTATGGATTAAACCGTATGCAATGATGTTGATTCTTCGACTAAACTAAACTTAACTAAGTGTTATTGTGAGGCAGGAGTGACATAACTAAATCATGTACCTCTGTATAGCTCTGTATACAGGAATGTGTTGAAACGTGCGACCGAACACGGTCGTGGTGCTGGGAGAAATTGGAACTCCATTCACTATGTCATTGAAACGCCTGTGCGAAGCATGCGAGCCTGATATAGAGATAAATCTGAACTTGCCCACATGGATCTTGGAGTCTGATTCTTGTCCACATAGAACTATGGGTCTGATCTTGTCATGTAGTTCCTTGGTCTGATCTTGTCATTTAGTTCCCTGTGTCTGATCTTGTCCACATGGGTCTCTGGGTCTGATATTGTTCGTATGGATCTCTGGGTCTGATATTGTCTGAATGGATCTCTGGGTCTGATATTGTTCGTATGGATCTCGGAGTCTGATATTGTCCACATGGGTCTCTGGGTCTGATATTGTCTGTATGGATCTCTGGGTCTGATATTGTTCGTATGGATCTCTGGGTCTGATATTGTCTGTATGGGTCTCTGGGTCTGATATTGTCTGTATGGGTCTCTGAGTCTGATATTGTCTGTATGGGTCTCTGGGTCTGATATTGTCTGTATGGATCTCTGGGTCTGATATTGTCTGTATGGATCTCGGAGTCCGGTCTTGTCCTTGTGGATCTAGGGGTTTTATCGTGTCCATTAGGATCTCGTTGTTGCAAACAATAGGATCGCTGCAACCGTTTATGTACAAACAATAGGATCGCTGCAACCATTTATGTACAAACAATAGGATCGCTGCAACCATTTATGTACAAACAATAGGATCGCTGCAACCATTTATGTACAAACAATAGGATCGCTGCAACCATTTATGTACAAACAATAGGATCGCTGCAACCGTTTATGTACAAACAATAGGATCGCTGCAACCATTTATGTACAAACAATAGGATCGCTGCAACCATTTATGTACAAACAATAGGATCGCTGCAACCATTTATGTACAAACAATAGGATCGCTGCAACCGTTTATGTACAAACAATAGGATCGCTGCAACCATTTATGTACAAACAATAGGATCGCTGCAACCGTTTATGTACAAACAATAGGATCGCTGCAACCATTTATGTACAAACAATAGGATCGCTGCAACCGTTTATGTACAAACAATAGGATCGCTGCAACCGTTTATGTACAAACAATAGGATCGCTGCAACCGTTTATGTACAAACAATAGGATCGCTGCAACCGTTTATGTATTATCTTACTTTGCGAATAAAGAGATGTAACATTCTCGTCGAGTAAAAAATGGTTAATATTGTATCTTGCTACTGAAGAGATATGTGCATAGAGATAGCAATCTCGTGGCGTGAAACAGCTGAGGAATAATCTGTATGGGGATATCAACCTTCGTGTTGATCAAATATCATACCCCAACTTGAGATTGAAGAGAGTTGAGCATGTAGAAAGGCAGCCTCATCGTGTAAACCATTCGTCATAAATGATCTTGCGACTGAATAGGCGTGTGCAGTGAGATAGCAATTTTATCGTAAAATCCATGTTTTTGCCTAATTTCATATTTCACAAAGTAAAAGGCCACACCTACCGCCTAGCCTGTAACAGGGTCTACACTATAGCACCTTCTTTGTTCTTCCAGATATGGTTTCTGTAAGAATTGTTTTTTTCACATTGTGAGGCTGCTAGCTTAAGCACAGCCTTCCTTTTTCTCCTTTTTGTACATAATTTGAAGGATGCAGTATCACTCTTCTTTGCTTCCATAATGTAAAACAAATTGCTACAGAAAACACTACCTCTAGACCACCGATTCAGTAACAGCGTCTCTTATCTCAGGACTCATCGGTACAGTAGCAGAGATCCTGGGGTACCACCAAACAAAAAATAAGCCATGGGTGACCAAAGAAATTCTAGACCGTTTTGATAGAAGAAGGTCACTGAAATATCAAAAAAATCCACCTGATGAGGTCGGCAGATATAAAGTGGTCAAAAAAGCGATATAACAAAAGATGAGAGAGGCGAAAGAAGCTCGGATATGTAAGCAATGTACAAACATCAAAGAGAGATTAGATAGAAATGACGCTAAAGGATTATACAAGGTGGTCAAAGAACTAGTAACACCAAGACAATGCAGGAACTTTATGATCCAGGGGATAAAAGCGGCAAGTGCCTTATTGAGTACAAGGACGTACTGGCACGATGGACAGAGTACTGTTCCAAATTATACAACTATGAGAGACGGAACTATCCGGGGAAAACAATCCCTCCAACACATACAACTATAGAGGATAACCAACTGATAACGAAGGAAGAGGTAGCTGCAGCGTAAAGACACTGAGAAGAGGCAAAGCGGCCGGCGTGGACAATATACCAGCAGAGCTCTTACAGGCAGGTGAAGAGGTAGTGACGGAAAGCCTGACACACATCTGCAACACAATATGGTTGACAGGCAACTGGCCGGACTTATGGACGAAATCAATGGTTATACCGTTACCTAAGTCTGGAAACCTAAAGCTATGCGAAAATTAGAGAACAATAAGCCTCATCAGCCACCCTAGCAAGGTCATTCTTAGATTAATCCTCGACCGATTGAAACCCCAAGCAGAGAACATCAATGCCGAGGAGCAAGTAGGGTTCAGACAGAGAAGAAGCAGATAGTTAATTTAAGGCTGCTAAGCGACAAATATCTAGAACAGCAGCAAAAATGGTATCATGCGTTTGTTGATTTCAAGAAGGCGTATATAGTTAGGGTATGGTATAAAGCGCTACGGGCAACCATAAGGATGTATAAAATCAACGAAAATATTATAAATGTCATTGAACACCTGAATGACAAGGCGTCCAGTGCAGTTCTTGTGAATGGGAGGCGCGGGAACTTGTTTCGCACATCAGTTGATGTGAGACAAGGTTTTACACTCTCCCCAACACTTTTCAATATATTCATTGAGGGAATTATGAGTGAGGCACTTGGAGGTCACTTTGGTACTATCAAGATAGAGGGTCAAACAATTACCAACCTTCGTTTTGTAGATGACTTCGATGGGTTGGTGGGTTCAGAAGCAGAATTCCAGGAATGGGTCAGAAGACTCGATTAAACAGCTCTTGACTATGGTATGGAGATAAACGCTGGAAAGACAAATTTAATGACCAACAACGCCGAGGGCTTCAACAGTAGGATAAAAGCGAATGGCCAGAAACTCGAAGTGGTCGACCGTTTAAAATACCTGTCTTCGATTGTCAATTATGAGGGATCAAAATTTGAGGTGTTGGCCAGAATAGCACAGACAATAACGGCGCTTGCACGGCTTAACTAACCAAATCTGGTAAGATAAACGGTTAGCAATATCATATTAATGAGTACACTGGTCCTGTCAATATTCCTCTATGCTTGTGAGACATTGCAATCCATGTCCTTTGTTTTTTATTAGTGAGTTTCTGACTTTCCCAAACATTTACTGTGATTACGTCTATACTATAACACATCATACCTGTAGACGTGTAGATAGATCATCATGTGCGTGAAATGAACATCTCCACATATTCCTGTGTCGAGGTATGTCCCGTGTAGAGCTTTTCCAGACCCACATTCTCATTGTGTTTCGGAATGATTCTCGAAAGTTCTGGAAATAATAATGTCACTAACGTACGAGTCTGAAGATAGCCTTAGAGCTATTGATGTATGTGATGATGATGATGCACATATAAGTCCCGGGACGTATTATGCTACTGAAAGACAGGCATTAGTCAGTGACTGGAAACTAAACACCCATCCTCTCCCCACCCACAGTAACACTGTCAGGCCCGAAAGACTGACGTAAATTTTGTCAATGGTTGGAAGCGGGACCAGTGCTACCATTAGGCCAACCAGGAGTAAAATAAACAACGAATAATTTATATTAAGTTGAACACAAACACCTCAACAGTGCTACGAAATATAGTAATTGTAAAACCTCAAAACCTTATTTATTTTGTTTTAAAGTGATATTTTTTTTCATCATGTGTATATTTATTTTTTATTTTTATTTTTATTTATCATCTGCATATTTATTTATAATTTGTATATTTATTTACTTTTGTATTATAAGATACAGTTAGCTGCTACAGGTCTTGTATCTTCTTCTTAAAGGCATCTTTGTTTGAAAATGTCAGCAGCGTGTGAGTGTGTGTTGGCCGAGGGAGTAGGGTGCCTCTACAAATATGTAGCACGGAATAGGGCACATAGTAGACAAGCACAGTCATTGATGGATGCCGACATTGTTAATCGAGTGTGGCAGATTGTCTCTTGTACTGCAATAGAGAATATGTTCACAAGTTGGATACATCTAACCTTTTGTACGGTTCAACTCGTTACTTCCAGATTTCCAGGCTGAAATCCCAAAATAAAATAAAAATACAACAGGGCAATAGTTTATGCAACAACATCACGTTTTTCATCTCATTCTATCCATCTCTTGACCTGTCCTGTAACATTCTCTTGAGAAATACCGTTCGGTGCAGAAAGGCCCTGAACTTGTCACCCTTAGTTTCATAGAATGCGGATTATGAAACACTCTGATAGTGCAAGTTATCTCATGTCTCACTCCGCTCTGCTCCGCGGCAACTCCAGCTGAGAAGTCCCAACCTGATTTCTCCCTTCGCAGACCATGTCTTCTGCGTTTATACTTTATAACTGAATGATTTCCCTTTTTCGCTCCAACCGAATCAGAGGTCCACCACTGCAACTGACGCTTTACATGAAGCATGTATCCGAACATGCGCAGTGTAGGTTTCAGAAGCAATGGTTTTACATGATGAGATTGCTTTATACATAGGGACAGCCTTTTACGACATGCTTGACAAACTATAGAGAACCTATTCCTTTAAACTTAGATACCACTTAACGGTACTCCATAATACTGGTTTAGAAGGCTCTACAGGGTCTGTATACAACATGTTCATTCAACTCCACCGATAATTAAATAACTGTGAGAATACAATATATTTTTTAATGCACCACATCACCTGGCAATGTATTCCAAGCATCCCCCCCCCCCCCCCCCACACACCCCGTTTGAAAAAAAAATAATTCCTAATATCTATCTGGACTTAACTTAACGAACTTAACGTCTTTATACTGGATTAGAAGACTCTGCAATCTGTTTTCAACCCGTTTCATTTGCATTTCCCTGCTCTAAAAGCTATGAGCATCCAATTTATTGTTAAATGCATAAATTGTCCCTGCCTCCACTACTTCATTTGCCAATGCATTCCAAGTATTCACCACTATCTGACTAAAAAGATATTTCCCAATATCTAATCTGGACCTTTCTTTAATTAATTTGTAGCTATGCCCTTTTGTTCTTGTAGGAAGTTGTATTTTGAAAACAAAACTTGTTATAGTCTAATTCATTCGTTCCTTTGGACATCTTAAAAACCTGTATTAAGTCACCTCGAATTCTTCTCTTTTCTAAACACTTTAGGCTGGTTTTTCCTTATAACTGTAATTTTGGAATCCCACTATCAGCTTTGTCACTATTTTTAAAATCCTTTCTAGCATGTTTACATCTCCTCTATGATAAGGACTCCACACCTGTACACAGTACTCCAATCTAGGTCTAACTAATACTTTATACAGTTTGATTATCACTTCCTTGTTCCTATGTTTAATATTTCTTTTTATCATACCTAACATTGCATTTGCCTTTTTCACTGCTACCTGGACTTGCTTACTTACTTTACCTGTATGATCTATTATAACCCCTAGGTCCCTTTCCTTTTTCTATTTTTCTAAAATTGTTCTCGCTCATTCTGTAATTATGTTCCATATTGGATCTACCCATATGGATGACTGGACATGTATCTACTTTCAATTCCAGTTGCCAGTTGACTGACCATTTTCGAATTTTAAACTAAATCACACCTCAATATATCCACTTCTGCTTTAGATGAGACACTACTGCACAGTTTTGTGTCATCGACGAATTTTGCAATCATGTCCAAATCATTTATATATATCAAGAACAAAATTGGACCCAAACCGAGCCCTGTGGCACTCCCCTTTTCACTTCCCACCACTCAGAGTACTCCTTATTTATGCCCACCCTCTGCCTTCTTCCCGTTAACCAATTTGCAATCCATTTTTTTGAAACTTTCCCAACTATTTCATATGATTTTTAATTTCTAAATATTCTTTGATGAGGTACTCTATCAAAAACATTTGCAAAATCTAGATAAATAACATCCACTGGCTCTCCTTCATCTATCATTTTAGTAACCTCCTCCATGAATTCTAATAGATTTGTTAAGCATGATCTCCCTCTAGTAAACATATGCTGAGTATTTCTGATTAGATTAAACTTGTCTAAATGCATTACAATGTTTTCTTTGATTATTGTTTCTAACAATTTACAGACCTATGCTCGTTAAATTCATCAGTCTATAATTTGTTTAATCTGATTTTTTGCCCTGTTTGAATATGGGAATCACTTCTGCATCTTTCCAATCCCGTGGAACAATCTCTTTTGCAATTGATTGAAAACATAATATAGCCAATGGTTTTGCTAGTTGGTCTCTAATTTCAATCAGCGATTTTGAACGAATATCATCTTGACCTGGACATTTATCCACTTTCAACCCCTCCAATTTTTAAAAAACTATTTCTCCATACAGGTTGATCATAATCCCGCTGTATCCGTTTCTCTGAAAAAATATCTATAGGCTCTGGGATCTTGGAGCAGTCTTCTTTTGTGTAGACTATACCAACGTACTGATTAAGCAGATTAGTTGCCTTTCTATTTTTACTTATTATTTTTCCTGCGCTGTTTATGAGAGGTCTACTTTTTCTTTCGTCCTGTTTTTATTTCGGACATAAAAAAGTATTAACTATCAGTCTTGATCCTCTGAGCATGTTTTGTTTCGACGCAAATTTGTGCTGCTTTATTCACTTTATGAGCTATATTTTGCTTGACCAAAAATGTTAAATTTTTTCTATATATATTTTGTCTATTGTTATTTTTAGCTTTTCTACATTTAACTACAAATCTAGTTATCCACCTTTTACGCTTAAGGTTTGCCTCCCTACAGACATGATTGTCTGACCCACCCACCCCTCTTTACAACAAACGTGTTTTCAAATTACGGGTTGGTCCTAAATACTGTCATAGCCAGGAGTGGAATTGAGAATGAATGGTAAACTAGTTGTCCCCAAAGACATCGCCTCCGACAGTTACATTCCCGACATTCTCTGCGTGAAACCGTTCCTGCTTCCAGGCATCTGTCTCTGTCTTTCATCAGTCTATGTAGATGAAACCCAAGCCTGTGGTGGTAATTCACACGGGAGAAGGACAACTCTGACTTCAATTCACTTTCTGGCTCACTGGTAGTATTGTCACAGTCAAAGGCTAGGAAAGGTTAGTTTTAAAAAAGCATTAAATATATCAGTCAAAAATATAAAATGCAGTGCAATATATTTACTCTCAAATAACAAAAGACAAAAGTGCAGCAAGAAAATTAAGAAGCCAATACAAACTGACTCTATTTGCATACCTTGGACATAAATCCGTAGACAATTGGATTAAGACACGAGTTAATGTAAGCCATTAACCAGAGGCCTTGCCTCATAGGCTTCAGGTAGCCATGGTTCAGATAATGAAGGACCCCAAAGGCAACGAGCACATTATTCAACACAACAGGTCCCCAGCAAATGGCAAACAGAACCACCACAAACACCAGCATCTTCACGACCTGCAGCAACAAAGAAAGATAAGGATTCATTTCAAGATGCCAGTTTTATCATGTAACTCGTTCAGCGCGACGAGCCGACATATTGGCTCACAATCTTTGTTAAATTGTTGGAAATGCATTATCTTAGTTCTTAGTCTTAGTCGACCTGTACTTTTACAGGGGCAAATACCCCTGAGCAGGTCACAGCTCTGGTATGAGCAGGATGTAGCCGGAAGAAGGGTTTCCTGCTTAGCGAGCTAGGCTCGAGCAGCTTAATACTCCGCTGCGTTGGGACAAGCGATTACGGAAGGTGGTTAACCTATGTGCGACTCCATCTTAATAGACTCAAACACCAGAGCAAAGAAGACCTGCAGGCTGTTAGGCGCCATCTATGCTGCATTAAACAAACCACATAACCATGGTCAGTGTTATGCCACGTCACAGAGTTAGTCGCCTCTTACGACATGCTTTTTGTGAGGCAGTAGTACTATTTTTGTCCTTGTCATTCGCAAAGACCCCGGCAGACCACTCGGATAATGCATTATAATCCTCATAATGTCTAAGTGTTGCAACTTTGCTCAACATGCATCCTTACATGTAAAATGTTCTTATATCCACGTCTTCTGTTTAAATTATCAATAGTTGGCTATGTTATATGCGATCCTTCTGTGAAACTTTATTAATGATTAACAAATCTATAGAACTTAACAAATAAGTTATTTTTAAATAGGCATAATAAACTTCGGTACAATTGCACCGCCAATTCAGGAGTGAGCGATTAAAGAAACTTGGTAAGTAGAGAAAAACAAAGCTGTCAATATGACTTTTCCCCATTGCTGGGGAAGTCAAGTTTTGTTTATGTTTTCTGTTGGTAAGAAGAGAAAGAAGGGAAACTCCGAGATTAGAATATCTGTGATTTAAGTTGGGACACCAGTCGTAAGGACCAGTAAGTTTTAAATACCCTGAAAAGAAACACGCATACTGATTTACTTTACCGTCCGCTTGTTCTGTTAGTCGACGTAGGGACTTTCAGTTGACTTTCTTGGACCATGCGTGTTGAGTTGGTTGTTGTAAGCCCGTTTTGTTGTAGGATTTATGTTATGTCATATATCCTTCTGGCACACAAATCTTCCTCATATCTTGAAGCCAGATCTTATTGCTCTGTAAGCATACATTGGTAGTTGGTCAATTTGAATTCTCTTGTGATGTTCGGACTATCATATTTTCAGTCTTGATATATGTCCATCCAGCTTAGACAAGACGAAAGTGATAGATCAGGGCACAGATCCTCCAAGCATTGTCCTAAGCAGTACACATCTGGAGGTAGTATATAATTTTAACTACCTCGGATCTATCATCACCGACAATCTTTCACTCGACCCAGAGCTGCAAAAGAAATTAGGAATGGCCTCAGCAGCACTTGCCAGGCTTTACCAGTGAGTGTGGAATACCAACACGAAGGTTGCCGTGTAATGAGTACCCTGGTCTATGCCTGCGAAACGTAGACACTGTTTGGTTCACATAAAGAAAGGCTAAATGCTTTTCAAATACGCTGCCTGAGGATTATACCCGGAATTTCACGGAGTGACAAAGTGACAAACAATGACGTGTTGGACCCTGCAAATTTTCTCATTTAGTTGCAATCTTACGTCAGCGCCACTTGCAGTCGCTTGGTCACGTGAACATAATTGAGGACGGGCGAATTCCAAAAGATATCCTATACTGAGAGCTGAGACACTTCCTCCGTTACAAAGATGTTTGCAAACGTGACCTGAAAGCGTTGGATTTGAACATCCTGCAACTAGGAGGAACTTGCCAAAGAGAGACCAATCTGGAGGCAGGCTATGTGTGCTGACCTGCAGGCAAGGGAAATCAAGATGCAGGCTTGAAATGTGTGGGGCAAAAGCAAGGGCAACAACTGACTTAGACCCTTCTGTCGCGGTAAGTCCATTATCTCTCTAGACTGACAGGATGCCTATCAATATATATCCAGTACAAGGGGTAGTTTTTATCACATTTCTAATGTCATCATTTCTGGTGACACCAGAGACCTGTCTTTTTCATTTCATTTGACACGTTGTAATTTTCATCTCTTGTGCCTTGGATAAAGACCAAGTTTGATACTAGTATCCAAAGGGTGGCATACATATACTGTTTCTCGCTTTTTGTTTTGTTGTTATCCTAACATTCGGGTCTTTAAGTAGTAATGACAGTTGATAAGTCACATCAGAGCCTTCCTGATATCTAGTTTCCTTGTTTCCAACAAGCCTCCATCTTAAGCAGACAAATATTTCCCAGGTATGTCTAATCTTGAGCCTGTTTAAGTTGGCTATTGTTTACACGTATGTATTTTTATGGATTCTGTCTTTGATGTGCTAATTTTCAAATGAAATAATTCACAGACTGTGCGAAGTGCATTCACATAATTGTGGAGTCTATCCTCGTTCATGTACATTAGACTTTGGTCGCCTGCAAAGGGTAGTTTGTATATTAATTGGTGCTGGGCTTTCAGTGTGCTTTCAGTATACTTTCAGTGTAATTTCAGTGATAAATTCTACTTCTGGTGATACACTGTTGATGACCTTTCTTGCTACTTTGTTCATGTAAATATTAAAAATTAATGGCGAAAGCACACATTTATGTCGTACTTCGGTGGTTACCAGATGCATATGTGATTCTGTCAGATGTTCGTCGTACATTTTTATGAATATGGTCCGCTAATATTATTCATAGATTATTCACATAAAATTCATCAACGGTTTTCTATCAATCTTTAAACGTTAGTTTAAATTATTGTTATTTATCTGTTCTTTCGGCTGTCTTAATGTGCAGAAGGCATTCGTACACCCCATTCATTTCAATCAATCAAGCACATACTTTCCAGCTCCACATGGAGACCAGGTCTTCAACAAACACATGAAAAGTCAACAAATGTTTTGCCTGCCCATATGTATGGATTCAAGAACCTACATAAAGGGGTAACCAGTACCATGCCCAACCCCGTTTAATCGCCGTTTATACTATGCTTGGCAGGTTACAGTGTTACTAGTCTTTGCTACACGTTCAGACATCGGTGACTTTCGGCGATCCAAAAAACTTCGGAATGCAAATTGAGCTTTGCTTAGCAGACGTTGCATAGGTGAACTCATCCTTTGTTCAAATGTCCCAAGCAACAGGAAATAAAGCGTAGTAATCAACTCCCTTCACCTTGTCGACACGAGTCATGTGCCTCAATCCTTCTTTGTGTTGTAACGATCATTATTGAGTCTATTAAATCCAGTTCTCAGTCTGAAGATGATGCCTTCTTCTTCTTTAGCTTAATTATAGTTGATGTCTTCTTTTCGGAAGCGGGGGCGTTGATCAGCCCATTAACTCCTGAAGTTGACGTTTCGGAAGCGTGGGCGCTGATCAGCCCATTAACTCCTGAAGTTGACGTTTCGGAAGCGTGGGCGCTGATCAGCCCATTAACTCCTGAAGTTGACGTTTCGGAAGCGTGGGCGCTGATCATCCCATTAACTCCTGAAGTTGACGTTTCGGAAGCGTGGGCGCTGATCAGCCCATTAACTCCTGAAGTTGACGTTTCGGAAGCGTGGGCGCTGATCAGCCCATTAACTCCTGAAGTTGACGTTTCGGAAGCGTGGGCGCTGATCAGCCCATTAACTCCTGAAGTTGACGTTTCGGAAGCGTGGGCGCTGATCAGCCCATTAACTCCTGAAGTTGACGTTTCGGAAGCGGGGGCGTTGATCAGCCCATTAACTCCTGAAGTTGACGTTTCGGAAGCGTGGGCGCTGATCAGCCCATTAACTCCTGAAGTTGACTTTTCGGAAGCGGGGGCGTTGATCAGCCCAAGTAACTCCTGAAGTTGACTTTAATTATGCTTATTTATGTTTTTGCACTAAATTGTGCGATCGGTTGGTGAAGACAAGATTGTGAAAACCTATTGGTGAAGAACTGTTGATGAAGACCTGTTAATGAAGACCTGTTAGTGAAGACCTGTTGGTGAAGACCTGTTGGTGAAGACCTGTTAATGTGAAGAGTACAGGACGGACTTCAGTGCATGTTTTCTGACAGGAAACAACAATTCCGTGTAAAACGTTACGCTTCGTTAGGAAGAAATGTGACACACAAATGAGAATAATATAAGACATATTCAAAAACTGGTTTAGAATAAAATAATATATTTTACCTGCTTTCTTGTAGCGTCCTCGTGTCCTGAGCACACCCGTTGGCTATATTTTGGTATTAATCCTCTCAAAACGACACTCCCGTGAGCTACTTCGTGTGGGGAGAACGATGTTTGTTCAGGTCCAGCATAATTCCTAAAGAGAAATGTATGGACAAGATATTTATTGTATTTCAATTGCCTTGTCATTTCTGTGCCATTAAAAATTTACGAACTCTATTTTGATAACAGAGTTAGTTTTTACAATATTTTCTATTTGAATATTATGATTAGTTTTTATATTTTCATTTTTCTGCTCATTTCCATGAGTTTAATAAAAATAGTATTTCAATGACATACACATTTGTATAGCTTCATTACAGCGTACGAAGAAGAAGAAGAAGAAGAAGTATAGCTTAATTAACAAAACATAGTGGAACAAAGACGTTTCTCTTCACATTTTCGCTCTCTTCAATCAAGAGCCATACCCGTAGGAAGTCTGCGCCAAAGCACATCGTATGCTCTACCGGCTGTAGTTTAGGTTGCGCTTTGCTTCATACGACATATTGCTTGTCCCAAGGACAATTCTCAGTAGAAGTCTCTTATCACATACAAGTTGTGTGACAAAGTCATTCTGGTATAAGCTGTGCTATATAAGGGAGCCGCGTAGCGCAGTGGTTAGCGCCCAAGCTTTGTATTTGTGTGGTCCTGGGGTTATTCCCCAGATGAGGAGGAAATGTTTTTTCAGACCGCAACGGCTCCTGCGTCGACCCAGCCTTAAATGGGTACCGGTTCAGTCCGGGAAGTAAATGCGGCGAGGGAGAGAAGATGGCTACCGCGCTCATATAGCCGAGCCTTTGAAATGTGAGATCGCTAACACCTCACACTTGCGGCGGTAATGCTAAAGGTTACTTTTCTTTACTTTTCAAATCGGACGTCACCAGAGTGGTACACACGAAGGTAAGACTAGAGTCATTCATATGGTACAATGCGTTTAAGGAAGGTTGTGCATGGGACTAGCCGGCGTCAATATGCATAACTCATTGCTACATAAACCAGGAGTACCAACAGTACCCTCATCTGTGACAAGGATGATGTCGGCGGTCCTCCTCCTCATCGACAACGATGGACAGCTATTACCAACAGTACCCCTACACAGGCTTCCTGAAATAGGTCAGCTGCTACTGCGGTCGTATGCTCTATAAGGGACTAGACGAATACAATCAGGTGGGCATTGGAATTCACACTAACATATGTTACATTATGTAATATGGCGTGTGTTGTACACCTGTAACACATGTTACATTATATAGCATGTCGTGTGTTGTACACCATTACGTGTTTCAGGTTGTGACATCACGTGTGTCGTACACCATTACGTGTGTTACAGGATGTGACACGATGTCTGTAGTACACCATTACGTGTGTTACAGGATGTGACATGACGTTTAGTACACCATTACGTGTGTTACAGTATGTGACATGATGTGTGTTGAATAACACATACAATTAGTTTACAACATTACCAGTCAGTCATTGTTATGGAATCCACATGACAGAAGAAGCAAAAGTACACTAAACACCCACGGATAAGATTGATCGAGGCAAACGTAAAATGTCAGATAACACATGAAGAGAAGGGCAGAGGACTGAGAAGAACGGCTAAGGGCAGTAGAACACGGTGCAAGTGTCTTGATTGGTTTGTTGGATATCGGGCTGCAGGATATATACAATCGAGAATTGTGTTTTGGATTTATATTCTTCATGGGGCGGTATAACACCTCTGACGTGTGTCTGATATGGTATTTTCGTGAAGAAATCCCTCAATAATTGCCCGATGCTTCAGATTTGAAGATTTGTTTGGGTATATATCACGGAACCTACGAGAAGTCGTTTGACCCCAAAGCCATTAAAGCAATTTCTATACAGATAATGTGTTTACATACCTATATACACGAGCACTCACTTGAAGTTAATAAGTGTAGACAGACCTATATTTAGTTTTATAGAACAGTATAATATGGCTTAAAGTAATTATGTGTAAGTTTGGTGAACATAGCGTTACATAACAGCCTAGGTGAAAACTTGACAAAACTACCAAATGTAGAGATTCAGTTCAGTTGCACTTAGAAGAACCTCAGAAAGTCAGCTGCAATGGATCTCTAAAAACCTCCGTCTCTTATCTTGACGGTGCAATATGACCGATTTTTCTGTGTCAATCTCTTGATGCTAACCTAACACGCATATAGTTGCTCTTCTGGCATTTTAGTTTTCCATATTTCCTTGCAACACAGTTTTTGGTAAGGTATTATGTCACCAAATTGTCTTTCCTAACTGCTGGACTATCATTTCGTTCATTTTTTACCTGGTATTGTGGTATAAATCGAGCGCAAGATTGGTTTTCAATCCCTCATAGTCGGTTCGATTTCATTTCGTATTTGACTGGGCATGTCGGGGATTTTTCTTGGTGTGACCACTTCTCCGCGTACAGAAAGGATTGGCAAATCTACTGTGCTGCAAAACTGCCATAGAGCAAGACATTACAAATAGATACACACACACACGTCCTTACACTTGCCGATACGTCCTGATATCGCTTTAAGGGGTATGGCCTGGGGTGAAAAGAGACGTGCCTTCGCCATTGGATCCAAACAAGAATAATTTCTCCAAGACTTACGTATTTGTCTCCTTGCATTTCTATAAGATTCGCTTCATTCTTGTCTCAGTATTTTAATGGCACCCTCGCCCCCCTAACCCCCTCCCTCATCCACTCCCTCCCTCCAAATTCTCCCCACCAATTGATTACTCATCATCCTTGTTTGTACACCGCACACATAACGCTTGACCACCCTCAATTTAAATAGTGAGTTAGTTGTGTTGTAGTCAATGTTAGTCTTATGCTGGTGAAAACAGCTATGACCATCCATCCTCTCTTCTTGATTTGCATATTACATTTACAAACCTCCGTTATTGTATTTCCAAAATATGAGAATCTATAGCAGAGACGTAAATGCGCTTGGCTCTCAAGAAACAAAAATTCCAAATGGTGTGGTTTTTAATCCAAGTTTTAAGTGTTCACTGGCTTCAAGAGGTGATATTATGATCTAGTCATATTGAAGACTGATTAAAAAAACGGAGTTCCCGTGTGCACGATGTGCTCGTCAAAGAACCATCGGCTGTTGGTGCTCCACAATATTAAGCTATTAACCGTTGTCCGGGCAACATTATAAAAAGTAATTAATTTCCTACGAAGTAGGCCATCTACCTTTCCCCAATTGCCAAGTAAACTGCCGGAAGCAAACATTGCAAAATGAAGAACGTGCTATTGAAAGTCATCAGTTACCTGGTAGCAGGCATGACCTGTCTATTTGACCAAAAAGGTGGTGAGTGGGCAGAAGCGGGAGTGGGATCATGGTGGAGAGGTTTGCTTCCCATCCTTGATGTCCGTGGCCTGCTTTAAGAGCTGGTGGGTAGAAACATCATCGGCTAGCCAGGCCACACGCCCAAAATATGTTAAACGGTGACGATTTAGTATGGTGAGTGTGCTCTCAATGCCTGTCCGTCGGGTAACGCCATCGATTGAGACACCGTCATACCAAGGATAGTTAGAATTCGGCTCAGTTTCTGCATGTGGAAGGCTTCGTTACGTTTCTTATAACTCTGGATAATAGTCCAGGTCCTGGAACTGTACAGCAGAGCAGGGACGACACATGTTATGTACATTCGTAGTTTAGTTTTCAGCGGAAGCCTCTGCCGGCTCCAGACTCGATGCAGATTTTTCATAGAGGCTGCATCCAGACTAGAGGCTGCATCCAGACTAGAGGCTGCATCCAGACCAGAGGCTGCATCCAGACTAGAGGCTGCATCCAGACCAAAGGCTGCATCCGGATCAGAGGCTGCATCCAGACCAGAGGCTGCATCCAGACCAGATGCTGCATCCAGAACAACTCGTAGAAGTGATTTCGTGCGTTGGAATTTCGTTTTATGTCCAGGTAAATGACATTTTCAGTGGAGTTCACATGCTTACCATCGACCATAATCCATGCTCTTGCAGGGTTGCAGTCAAGGTTTTTGTATCTTGATTTTAGCCCATCAGATTTCACTGGTTGTTGTGGAATTCCTACAAAGAGTAGGATTACTCTTTTGTGCACCCTGAAAAATACGTTTAGTGGCGGATCGTTACAGCTGTTCTCACATCCCGAGCGCGCATGTGAAGGTGGACCGAGATCCTCTAGGCGGTTGTGCTATGCTTGGCTTTATCTGCCCATCGCATGCGTTTGCAAGAAAGCTCTATAAAAAAATAGTTCGTGGCCAGGATCAGGTATAATATGCTGAACAAAGCGCCCTTGCCTTCCTTTTCGTGCACCTGGGAACAGACTGTGTTACAGTTTAGACTTTCTCTCCGGGCACCTTGAAACAGACTGTGTTACAGCTACCTAGACTTTCTCTCAGGGAACCTGGGAACAGAATGTGTTACAGCTACTTAGACTTTCTCTTCGGGAACCTTGGAACATACTGTATTACAGCTACCTAGACTTTCTCTCCGGGCACCTGGGAACAGACTGTGTTACAGCTACCTAGACTTTCTCTCCGGGAACTTGGGAACAGACTGTGTTACAGCTACCTAGACTTTCTCTCAGAGAACCTGGAAACAGACTGTGTTACAGCTACCTAGACTTTCTCTCCGGGAACCTGGAAACAGATTGTGTAACAGTTACCTAGACTTTCTCTCCGGGAATCTTGGGAACAGACTGTGTTACAGCTGCCTAGACTTTCTCTCCTTGCACCTGGGAACAGACTGTGTTACAGCTACCTAGACTTTCTCTCAGAGAACCTGGGAACAGACTGTGTTACAGCTACCTAGACTTTCTCTCAGATAACCTGGGAACAGACTGTGTTACAGCTACCTAGACTTTCTCTCAGAGAACATGGGAACAGACTGTGTTACAGCTACCTAGCAGTAGTGTGTTCGTCTCATGCACACGTGCACAGTAATGAAGCAGATAATGAACGCTCACATATATATTTATCTCAGGACTGTCCCTTGCATAGCTAATTAGTGAACATCGACTGGCCCAAAGGTTGAACACTGAACTCCAAACTGTGCGGAGCTAGAGACGAGCTCTAAACATCGGTCGAACTCATCCCGGTAACTCGCATGACGGTGTAAACATCAGAGATGACGAAGAACAATAAGAATTAGAAAACAAAGAAGAACCCAGCCCACATCGTGAGTTACGATGTGGTCATCCCTGTGGTTAAATGCCTTTAGAAAAAAATATGGCATTATGTCACAGCGACAAGGAATTAGGTCTTCTTCAACATAGAAGTACAATCTGTTATCACATAATTTTCGTCATCATTAAAGAAATCAGTACGAGTAGTCTACAGAACAACAACAAACAATGCTCCATAAATGATGCAAAGCAAAGGCAAAGCAAAGGCAAAGCAAAGGCAAAGCAAAGGCAAAGCAAAAGCAAAGGCAAGGCAAAGCAAAGGCAAAGCAAAGGCAAAGCAAAGGCAAAGCAAAGGCAAAGGCGCCGTCCATCGTAGACGATGATGGAATCATTTATTTTGCTAGCGATATTTTTTGTAAGGATTAACTACGCTACTTTTTACCTTACTCTGTCGTCTCGAGCCACCCGACCCCAGTGGCAAGTCAAGGACAAGACGACTAGGGGGCGACTGCGAGATAAGGGGATTCCGCATTAAACACCCGTGAAAAAGACGGTGGAGTCCGGAGTCGAACCCACACCACCTGATCACGAGGCCGACGGGTTAACTATTTCGCCACGAAATTATACAGGAAGTAATTAAAAACTCGTTTCGTCAGGGAAGAGAAGAAAATGAATAAGCTGAAAACAGGAAAGAAAAACTTGATCAACTTACTGCGTCTCCTCTACATATTTGTGCTGGTACTTGACTACTCGCAATCTCATGCAGATGCTGAAATAGGCGTATGCCATCAGACCCAACGGAAAGACGAAGACCACCAAAAACATGTACAAATTGTACACCTTGGCCACGACTGAAGAGTTCCAGTCTTCTATGCACCAGTAGCCTTTACGTATTTCTCCAACAAGCCGGTGTCGCTGTGGACGATAATGAGGTAGTGGTAGGACGAAGCTTTGATATCGAAGAAATTGTAGGTAGTGGCTGTCATGGATGAAGTGCTAGAGACTTAAACTTAACGCAAAAATTATGTAAATTAGTGCAAGTTGCATGAGGCAATAAAGTCGAGTAGGTAAAACAAATAGGTGACGCGAGCATCATATTAGACAATGCCGCCGAATAGGAAGCGCCGGAGATTTCATTGTACCAGGTTTCAGCTATTTTGACGAGGACCATTATCCGTTCTCGCATTCGGGCATTCTCTAATCGTAAGGTTATTTCACTCATTGCTGAGGTCAAGCGAGCTGCTCTGATTTGTTGTTTTTTGGGGGTTTTGGGGTTGTTGTTTTTTCTACGTCTTATTTTTCTCGTTGCACTGTGTTTTGAATTTTGTGCCTGTCAGCCTAGTGCAACCGATTTGGGCAGGCATTTTATGTAAGGGTCTGCATCCTCCTGCATTTTATAAGGATTTGCTTTTCCGGGGTAACAGCCGGCGCTGTGATGGGGATCGAACCCATCACCTTCGGATTGTGAGCCATGTAACTTAACCACTAACCTACGCCGCCCCCTACTGCTCTGATTAAATGCAAACAGCTTTCAAATGCAAGTACTCTGCACACCTTCAAGCCCGCCAGATGCCTAGTTCAACAAACAGCTCGTTGTTGTGCTGATTAGTGCTGACTATGTCTCATTTGCTTGCCTCACAACGCGTGTTTGGTAACACCGAAAACCCACTAATAAAACCAAGGCACTTGTGTACAACGTATGTGTCATCAGCATGCTCATAAATGGTAGGGGAACCATGACCAATCTATGCCAACCTTCCATCTATGGCACGGTTGATCTATTCTTGGAATAACGTACATGGAAGGACATAAAAACAAATGCAGGGGTGCACTCTCGCACCGGTCTCTTGAGCATGTACATTAGACATTGAAGACTTCGATGGCTTGGTCATGTTCATCCCATGAGAGATGGTCGCATTCCCAAAGATATCTACTATGGGCAATTGGTGGATGCTAAGATAGTAGTCTGCCGTCCATAGTAATGGTTCAAAATGTGTGTAAGCGTGATATTAAGGCCCTGGCCGTGAGTCGGACATCCTGGGAAGACAAAGCTGCAGACCGATCTAAGTGGAGATATACCATGAAAGGCAGCCTCACGCTTGGTGAAAAGAAGCTCTTGCAACACGGATAAGTGAAACGACACCATGAGGAGATAGAAAACAAAAAAGATAAGTATCACTTTCTTTATCACTCCAAGGTCTTATAATGCTATAGCACTCGGGCGCGTGTGTGTATGTATACGTATGTATGTATGCGTCTGTATGTATGCGTGTGTATGTATGTATGCGTATGTATGTATGCGTCTGTATGTATGTATGCGTATGTATGTATGCGTGTGTATGCATGTGTCTGTGAGAGGTGAGTTTGGTGTAGTGGGGGGGAGGGAAATTGGCATTATGCGGGTATTGGGTATGCGTGAGTTTGTGTTTGCATGCGTGCGTACACGCACACACACAAACACACACACACACACACATATATATATATATATATATATATATATATATATATATATATTTACATATCCCCACACTGAGTTAGAGGGGGAGACATTGCTCTTGTTTCAAATCTCTCGTTCTGAGATGAGTGTTAACTTGTTATCCCATTTCTTTGATAGCGAGTAACAGTGCCTCGTCTGCAATCATGAGGTGTACTAAGAAGGTGAATTGGTGCCCTCCTGGCTGTTGTGCAATGCGATGCTTCCCAGTCTGCTCACCAGTTTCGGAGTTGCTGGGTCCATCCCCATCTCGTTAGCCATTCTATTGTATGTAAACACGAAAGGAAACGTCAGATGTTGTCTTAATCAGTAGGCGTCACTTAACCCTGATTACTCTTCGCTCGCACATTAATCAGTATGTTTCACCTGACCCTGATTACTCTTCATTCCCACATTGATCAGTATGTTTCACCTGACCCTGATTACTCTTCGCTCCTATATTAATCAGAATACTTCACCGGATTATGATTACTCTTCGCTCCCTAGATGATAAGTATATTTTACCTGACCCTGATTACTCTTTGATCCTACTTTAATCAGAATACTTCACCTAACCCTGATTGCTGTTCGATCCTACCTTAACCGATAGGTTTCATTAGAACTTGATTACTCTTTGCTCCCTACCATGGTCAATATGCTTCACCTGACACCGATTACTCTTCGATCCCTACATTGATCAGAATACTTCACCTGACACCGATTACTCTTCGATCCCTACATTGATCAGGATACTTCACCTGACACCGATTACTCTTCGATCCCTACATTGATCAGAATACTTCACCTGACACCGATTACTCTTCGATCCCTACATTGATCAGAATACTTCACCTGACACCGATTACTCTTCGATCCCTACATTGATCAGAATACTTCACCTGGCATTGATTACTCTGCAATCCCACTTACAACATTTACCAGGAGCTAATTATGTTTCTCACACAAGGTATGCTCCTGTCAAATTGAATTGAATTACCTCCATTGGTTTAAAAGAAGTTGTAAGGGAAAACAAGCAGCCGGTAGCGAGAGGGAGACAGCGCATCTTTTTATTGGGGGGGGGGGGGGGGTTTAAATCTTAATAGAACAATCACAGCATACAGGCCTTTACAATTTACAAGTAGTGATACAGTCTATTTTATTTCACCCAATGAACAATAGTTCGTTGCATTCAAAGACTTACTTGGCCTACCAAGATTGGAACCGCCATTATCACACTGAGTGTCCAGATGAGAAGAACTGACCGCCGAGCCATGGTGACTGTACAAATGTACTTAGCTCTCATTGGGTGGATAATAGCATAGTACCTGCGTAAATAAATATAAATTAATAATCACAAGTTGGCCAGCAGATATATAGACAGACAAGCGGTCAGACAGGCAGGCAGGCGGACAGACCAACAGGCAGGCAGACTACAAAATATGTTGTCAGATAATACAGTAGTGTCAGTAAATATGTCACAAGCTGAAAAATGTAGTTGGTAGTTTGTAGAGGTGTTATAACGTGGCATCAATGCTCAGTTCGGTGACTACTGTAGGTAGCAGACGTTAGGTAGCGCTTGCACGTGCGCAATTAGATACAAAATGGCAATAGTGCTCACAGAATGCTCCTAATGTGCAATCAAAGAATGGTGTGCTACTGTACGTTTTTTGTTTGTGTATGTGTGTGTGTATGTGTGTGTGTGTGTGTGTGTGTGTGTGAGAGAGAGAGAGGGGGATATATTACTTTCTGCAATGCATATTCATAAGAATAAGCTTTCTGTTTACGATTAGAAGTGTCTGTCGCGTAAAGAGGTGAATTGCTGGGTCGATTACTTTTATCAAGGACGCTCATAAATAGCTGAGGATGTTCAACCTGTTCAGATTGCAGTAGAAGCATCTGTACAGTGGTTAGGGGGATGATTCAAGCTGACAGGCGAATAACGATAGACATTACAACTGCCATTCATCCTGGGCGATGTCCATCTGTAAGATACTCACAATAATAACATTTGTTCACGGACAAACGAGCTGAATGGGAAGTACAAATGTGGCTGAGACAGTAGATCAAAGAGTTTTAAACTGCAGGTTTTCGTGCACTGATAAATCGATAGGGAAAGTGTATCATTGTTGGTGGAAATTATGCTGAGAAATAAGGGACAATGTAAGCGCAATAATAAATGTTTGTATCTCATTTAGACTTCTTTTTTCAGTAACCACGTGTGATCTGTTTGCTGACCTGCCCTCGTAGACAGGCGGACATATAGACAGATAGACAAATAGACATATAGATAGACAAACAGACGGACAGACATACAGGCAGACAGACAGACAGGGCAGGCAGGATGTGTGTCCACGTCTGAGCCTTAAGGAAAGAAAGTAGGTACAGACATTTAGATAGATCAACAGACGGACGGACAGACAGATATCCAACAAACAGAGAGACAGATGTACGTAAGGACACATATATACAAATACAGACTGACTATAGGCCCACCTGCCAAGACTGAAATCATACAGACAGACACGTATTAAGATAAAGGGACAACTTTACCTTTCAATGCTGAGACCAGATAGATTGAGCACAGAACAAATGATGGTCAAGTTCTGGAAATAGTGCACAGCTTTGCACACGACTTCGCCATATTCCCAGGTGAACGTGAAGAAACGCGCAAACTAGAGAGAAGATTTACACATCAAAATGTATGTGAGCTACTACAGTTTAACTAAATAACATTTATATAACATCTTGATTGACAAGAATCTCATTGGAGTAATTGTAGAATACTGGCTCTATGGACCAAAGGTACGGGGTTCAAACTCAGTTGCCATTTTCTGGTCGATCACCTGTAATAAATAGGTAACTGGATTATTGCTATGGAAGGAAAGGCAATGAGGAAGGGAACTGGCCAACTCCACATCATAAACAAGCTTAGGCCTCGCGCATCGAAAGCTCTTTACACTTCATCCTCGAGAGCAGTGTCTGCTATGAGACTACCTTTAGCGTTACACATTTAACGTACGCTTTTACATAAACAGGTGTATCTTTTTCACTCATAAACTAACCAATCATTGAATGGCCAATGACAAGTTCTCAAGTACAAGATTATCTCTAATAAGAGGTGAAAGAGAGAGCGAGAGACACACAGAGAGAGGGAGAGAGAGTGAGTGAGCCAGAGAGAGAGGGCAATAATGTGTCGTGTGTATCTAGATGTGTTTACATTATATTGCAGCCCAGTTAAATATTTATATCCCGAATAGTTATTATCTGTTAAGCGTAAACGACATAGGATGAATGTTAATATTTCTAGTTTTGTGTAATGTTCCGTTCAAACGATTGTTTTGTATGTCTGATCTGATATACACACCTTTTTATGACTAACTAACAATCGCGAGCAGATCTACTAGCTCTCTTCGCCTATGTTCTTTTCTTCCATATCTTTTAGTCAGGTGCTTATGTACAGCTGGGTTAACTACTAAGTATCGACATCCAGGAGTAAATCTAGTGCCCCTGCCTCAAATAATAATCATCATAACATTCACTCTATCCACTGAGATTCGATTCAAATAGCCGGTGGCAACCAAGGTCGCATTCAACATAATAACTGTCAATCAATTTGTTACAGGCTTCATCTTTAAGTTGAAAGCGTCAGACCAACAATATAAGGTAGTCATTAAATGTAAAGTTTATTGCTCGAAATCCTGACTTTGAAGGAATGACGTTTTAATAACCAGCAACATAAATAACAGCTTTATATTTTGTTAGATTTTCCAGTTTAATTAAACCTGTGATGTTTTGCTTTTTTGTTTGTTTGTTGCTTACATGATCTAGTCTCTGTCTGAGCTGATTTGTCGAAGGTTGGCTCTTGTTGTTCTTCTATGCTTCTCTGAAGGTGTGCTTCTTTTTTTTATGCCCAGGAAAAGTGAATTATCCACACATTTATTCCCAGCATTATATTTGAGGAGGTTTTTCTAGAACTTTCACCCACACTCAGTTGTCTATACTGCATCTAGCAAAATGAATCATTCCAAATGTGTTGGCACCTTCTACCATTGAGGAGTTACCATCAACAAAAAAAAGTAGAATACAGCGTTTATTGATTGCAATTGGTGACACAAGAAACACACGACACTGAGAAAATGAGCAACAATATCCTAAACAAAAGTGGCGAAAATGTCATTGGCAGATTTTGAAACTTGATATTAACATGATATTTACAAGGAACTCCCCATCAAAGCACAACTGTATCTTCTTTCGACATCATCTAAATTATGTTTGCTACAAGTCTCACAGTGCCAACAAAGTGCATGGATTCCTCTAGAACAAAGTCATTATGTCTCGTGTGTATCCATCCACTCGTGTGCTACCTGGACCCCCTCTTCGTGTGATTCGGAAGTCTTTCCTCCAATGGCCTATTTGAGTGGTCGAAAGACGTGATAATCACTTAGGGCGGGGTCTTGTTGGTACGGTAGATGTGGAAGACACTCAAGGTACGGGTCCTCGAAGGTTGCTCTGACCGTATGAGACCGGGTGTTGCCATGTTGCAGCAAGACACATGTACCAAGAATTCCATGTTGTTTGAATTTGATTACTGGTTAAAGATTTTTCTTGAGAAAACCTGAATACGTGACACTAATGACAGTGTCACCGTTGGGCATGTAGTTCTGTAAAATAACGACTCGCTCACCCCAAAAGGATGTTCTGCATAATTTGTCTTGCAAGTGACTGTTTGACGAACATCTTCGGTTTTGGTGAGGAGGGATCGAGCCATTCCCTGATCGTTCTTTTGGGTTCCGGCTGATGGAATCTGTTTCATATTCCGTTAAAAATTGGTTTCGTTATGGAACCTTCACCGTCAACTTCAAAATGTCGTAATAATAAAACGTTTCGGTCATCAACACGTCTTTGGTTTTGTTCTGAAGTTAGCTGCCGTGGTAACTACATTGCAGACACCTTGTGGAACTGGAGAACATCGTGAATGCTCTAGTGTGGTGAACCTTGACTGATGCAATCGACTTTAGTGCCACTACTCAGTGTGTCTGACACAGTTGACAACAGTCTGTCACAGATCTCACATTGCTTCGGAACTATCTACTCTACTCCTACACTTACTAAAGTTACAGACATGTATTAATGTACTGAACTTTCCTTTGTCTATGAATTACTATAGGTTTACCCCTCTGCTGCTAAAAATACAAAACGGATACTGGAACGCTGTTCCTTGTTGATACATGCCACACGTGGGGCGACAATCTCTCAACGGCTAACATGTCGTCATCTAGCTCGACTGCCTCGCGGTACGACCGGTTGGACACTGTTGAAGCATACACACAATGTGTGAACCTGGCTGGCACTGCAGCAAATGTCAGGATGAGATGATGATGAGGATAAAGATGATGATCACCGAATGGTCGCAGATCGAAGGGGGAAAATCTATCGCGGAGGGTCAACGGAAGTGTTTTGTCTGTAAAAACAAAACGCGCGATTTCACAGCAGGTTCTCCAATTGGATGCTCTGAAAGTGGCAGGTTTTGCTGATCCATGATTGATCTTTCCAGCTATATGACAACTAATTTTGCTGCACAAGTCTGAAGCTCCGATGGTCAAATATTATTTAGTAGGTAAAACTTTCGACTACCAAGAGACGTTGGTTGCGTATAATGATTTGTATGTTCACTATAAGGCTTTCCAGGAGCAGCCTAAAAAAGAAACAAAGTTTTTGTAGCGTTGACTGTCGGACTAAAACTGGTGCATTCTGAGAAAAACTTCTTCATATCGAATTGCATATCGTGTTCTGAGTCGGAGTTAAAGGTGATGTGATCCAAATGGTTTCTCCTTTTACCTTGAAATAAAACGTATGTCGTCCAGGATTAAACAGGTGATCGTGTGTCATGTACCTGAGACGCATGCATGTAGCAGTGCCATGTATTTCACCAGAAAACATGGCTGCAAAGACCACGCTAAGGAGTATCGTTGATGACTAGGCCAGCTGCAGACAGTTCACATTCGAACAATTTCGCGATCAGAAACTTTGGCACAAGTGAAATGAATATGCTGGGACAACAACTTTTCGCCATTTTGTATTTGTCGGAGCCCTTCCATGCTGACAATGATAACGGCATTGGTTAGGTCTGCAAAAACTATTTTTTTTCCTGGAAGTGACGTGCTGCACATATCATGTCGACGGTCCCACGATCCGCTCCCAACCCACACTGACTTTCTGTGAATAGGTCTTGCTCAAGATGATTAATTAGGCAGTTGAATGGGACTCAGACTAGAATGTTGCACGCAATTGACAGGAGAGCGATTCCCTTGTTATCACATGAATGATGATTGCCTTCTCGTTTGTTCAAGTGAACAACTGATGTAGCTTTCAAGTCCTAGGTATCTGGTCCTTATATCAAATTGAGTAGAATAGACCTACAGCCGTTTAAGCAGGATAGGACATTTGCTGTATAAACCAGCAGGAGGGACATCTAACACAGAGATATTTGATCTCTTGCTTTCTTGGCGTCACCATAGCTGGAAGAGGTGTCGAGTCTATTGTTGTTCATGACTTGTGGCATTCGTGTTATGGATTTCTTGCAAATGGTTGAGAATTGCACTGAAAAGTCCGTGACATTAAACCTTCACATGAGGTGAACATTCCCTGCTAACTCTGTCCAAGATCTTTACAGGCGTAAACGGTTCCCCAGTCACCTTCGAACCTATCAACTGGGATCAAGATGCTGAGCAGCGCATGAGCTGCTGTGGTCAGCGACCCATAGCTCACTGCTAGCGTCAGGGCCAGCGAACCAGAACTGCCAAGACCCTTCTACACCTCCACGCGGTGATCCTGGATAACAGGCTGCAGCAGGGCAGACGGGCTAAGGACAAGGGATCGAAGAGGGAATGCTAACCCGGTACTCAAAAAATGCTTGCTGAAGTCGGATGTGTTGGACCGAAAGATGCAAATATCGCAGCCAAGCTGTAAACTACGACACAACGCATTCCGTTCTCTGGACTACATTCCGCTACTTAAGCCCTTTCAGGGTTTGGTAGCGGGAGATTGAGAACGAACGACGAAGAAGAAGAAGAACCTAACAACTGAACAAATATTTTCCAAATTGATGAACAGAGACCGTGGTCTTTTTCACTCGTAAAGGATGACATGTCGGCCTTTCATAAAAGCGTGAATCGGCATTCCAAACGAAATATGAGTGAAAACAAATTTGTGGACCTTATTTAAAGAGTCTTCGTTAATGTCTCTTCAGTAAGACAGTGGGCTATCTTGTTAACTGGAAGAAATGCGAGTAGATTATGGTTCATATATTTGAACAATTTCGAGTCACAACTAATGCCGTGCCAGGTATGATCGCAATCTCTATGCAATAACCCGCAGACCTCCACGGGAAGACCTCCACGTGCATGCGATCGCATTGTCTGTTTTTGTGGGCCAATAGGATACATTCTTTAAACATTCTTAAATACAAACAGTATAATATGCACGCATATTTTCTAAAACAATTTACCAATTCTGCACCTTTGGATATTTTTAAATTATTATTTTTAATATTTTAAATTGGGTTACTGTTACTTTAGTTTTGTTTTAACGGACACATTTTGGCTAAATGTAAAATATTACTTGAAGTTTCTTTTTTTTCTTAAAAAAATTTTCTATTTCTTCAGAGATTGAGTCCTTGACTCGTTTACTTTCTATATCTGACAGTATTTGGGGAAGGGTTTCAAGGTGTTACTTTCTATAGCTGTAGAACACTTGTACTCAGTGACGTTTGCTGTGTCTAGTGTCAAATGGAGAATATTCAGGAATATAAATATATATTCAATTAAAATATATACCGAGTAGTTTGCGGGGGTCTATATGTTTGACAAGAACAAAATAGCACCACTGCCACACAGAGAGCATATTGTAAGATGCGACTAGATGTGTGACATGGTATAACATCGGCCATGGTTATGTCGTTTGTTAAGAGCATCATAGATGGAGCCTAACAGGCTGTCGGTCTACTTTGCTCTAGTGTTTGAGTCTATTAAGATCGACTCACACATCAGATATCCACCCTCCATAGTGGAGTAATTGGCTGCTCGAGCCTAGTCCGCTAAGCAGGAAATCCTTCTCATGGCTACATCCAGCTCACACCAGAGATGGAACTTGCACAGGGGTTTATGCCTCTGTAGAAGTACAGGTCAACTAAGACTAAGACAAGTAAACTGTAATCAAGTTGTTCAATCAGTCACATCATGTACCTGATACCAGGTAGCCAAACGTTGTAGAAACTCATGTCTGTCCATCGCCGTGAAGTACCATGCCGAGTCAAGGGCTTCTCATTGTTGGAGGCGTAAGGCCACAGGTCGTCACTTCTCGTGTCCATCTGCTGCCAGGCGTGTGCACCATGTGTCATGTACTGTTCTTATTACCGCCGTATCTTTGACGTCGTCGCAGGAGGTGTGACATGGGCTAACGGGGTTTTGGACGTGGTCTCGCAGTGAGATTGACAGTGTTCCTCGCTTTATCGTACGTGGAGTAGCTAGACGACTCATGGCTGAGATGATCGTGCTGTTGAATGTCTGAGCTTTGCCTTGCCGTTTCTCATCTGCTGAAGCATGGGTTACATGCAGAAAAAGTTGAACCATTCCATTGTTTTCCATCACGAGATCTCACGATTTGTTCCATGTGAATTCCTCATTTTCTGACCCATTGAAAAGTTTGAATTCACGTTTTTGATAGACGTGATCATTTCATAGCCGCAGTTCGTCTTGTAGGTAAGAAGTGTTCAACATATATTGTTTGTTTGTTCTTCTTTTGTCTTTTTATTTTTAAGTCAGCCACCGCTTTAATTTCGTTGAGGATTTTTAGGAACTGCTCAAATTTCTTGGAAGAGGTAGCACAATGATAGGGAGCACAATGTATTTCCTAGAAACACATAGTTTGCTGTTATTCAACCCAAAAGACTGCACGCAATTAAACGGGTTTATCTCCGCAAAAAGAAGACAGAAAGCCTATCACAAATCAGACAACGTTAAGTTTTAGCAACATGATAGAAACCTTTAGACAAGAACAAATTCATAATAAAATGTTTATAAGTGCATTGACTACATGTATTGACACTTTTTGTAATCTCCAAGACCACGCTCATGCACGCTGGCCAACAGCAACGAAATTTATGTAAAGTTCCCGTTTGAATAGCACACTCAGTATTAAAAACAATGTTCTAGGGCCCCTATTCAAACTATTCGGAGGAGACATGAATGACACAAGCTAAGAGCTCTGTCCTATAAAAGTTAAGCTCATGTCGCTGCTAGCTGTCTGTGTGCACTGCACCAATTATTACATCAAGTATCATACCGTTCTTCAACAGTGTACTCTGAGCCAGCGTGACATTACATGACATACACAAGCAGTGTACTCTGAGCCAGTGCGACATTACTTAACATACACAAGCAGTTAACTCTGAACCAGCATGACATTACTTGACATACACAAGCAGTTTACTCTGAACCAGCATGACATTACTTGACATACACAAGCAGTGCGCTCTGAGCCAGAATGACATTACTTGACATACACAAACAGTGTACTCTGAGCCAGTGTGACATTACTTGACATACACAAGCAGTGCGCTCTGAGCCAGTGTGACATTACTTAACATACACACGCAGTTTACTCTGAACCAGCATGACATTACTTGACATACACAAGCAGTTTACTCTGAACCAGCATGACATTACTTGACATACACAATCAGCGCACTCTGAGCCAGTGGGACATTACTTGACATACAGAAGCAGTGTACACTGAGCCAGCGTGAAATTATAGAGCCAGAATGACATTATAGAGCCAGAATGAGATTCACAAGCAGTGTGCACTGAGCCAGCGTGACATTATAGATCCTGCGTGACACTATAGAGCCAGCATGCCATTACTTACCTACACAAGCAGTGACGTTATAGAGCCAACATGATATTATAGATCCTGCATGACATTATAGAGATTGCATGCCATTTTAGATCCTGCATGACATTATAGAGCCAGCATGACATTATAGATCCAGCATGACATTATAGAACTAGCATGAATAATCTACTGCGTGACTGACATAGAAGGTATGAGGCTAAATGTAATGACAGATTGTACGCAAATGGAGATGTATACTCAGGCAACCTTACAACCAGTCTTAGGACTGGTCAACCACAGAATAGAGTCAAATGAAGATATTAACTCAGACAACCTTACAAGTAGTCTTAGAACATGTCAACAGATGATAATGAATGGCATACAAAGTTATGTGACCAAGACATTTCTTGATGAGGACTTTTGCTGGAACATGTTTCTTCTTCTTCCTCGTCCACAATCAGACATCCATACTAGTGACTATAACAACACCAGCATTCAGTTCAAAGTCCACGACATTGCCTGTTAGCTTCCCAAGCAAAGACGTAGTTTGCAACCATCTGCCATTACTTTCACAAGAGAGTATTTAGCAGATCTGCAGCAATTATTCATCGGATAGGACGGCGAGTTCCAGCAATGAGTCATGGAACTCACAGAGCAATGCGAGACATTCCGAGCCCCACTCCATATTGCTCTGTATCCAGCCGTCTCGACCACGTCTTGCCGTTGCACCCAGATGGTTCAGGATAGGCAAGTTAAAGACCAGTGCATCTCTTCCTCACTTAAGACACACATAAAAAGTCAGAGCATCGGAAATATCTTACAAACATCTTACACACATGATCGGAATAGAGAAATGAGAAAACTGAATGCTATAGCTCTGGACACACGACAAGATAATGCGAGGCAGATATACCTGAATGTCGAGCGTCATAACTTGCCATGTAACTGGCATAATCAAAATATTGAGGCTCTCAGTGAGGTATGTCTGCCTGGTTGGAGTAAAATCACAGAGGCTATAGAATTTACATTCTTTGGAGTGGATGTGAATAATACGAAAGACGCGAGGCGGGTATAGGGGTTGTCATCAGATCTCTGCTCGTTCGCCAACTTGCTAAGTCAAAAAAGGAACATTGATTGTATTATGTTTTAATAAATGCCACCGAGAAACAAGAGACGTGCTACTATACGCAGCGACCTATTGTCCCAACAGTGAGCAACCCATAGGATGTTGATGAGAAATTCTATAAAAGAACCGAACTCTATCGTCTATATGGTTCCAAAGTATAAAAGAAGACGCGACTGGGTGGTCTCAAGATAAGACGTCGACCTCGGGTGCTGGAGATTACGGGTTCAAATCATGGGGGAGACGGGAATTTATCACTTGGACTTTCTGGTATTTCCCCATCATTCACTAAGGACAATGGTCGTGTGTCGGAATTGTGGAGATTTTGCATACGCTGGTTACGCAGAGTGATTTCTAAAAAACACGTCTGGGTCACTTTCGATAAGTCCCCCAGTGATTTTGTTAGTGTCCACGTTCCAACACAATAGCACATCGCAGTAAGTACAGTGGAATTGAAGAGGGAGGCTCGTAGGTCTTGGTCTTGGTACCGTATTGGGCCGTGTTAATGGACGAGAAGACTTCCCAACCCGTGCGGCAACGTCTTGTCATTTCAGGTCTCACGTTATTCTGCATGTTGAGTAGGCGCCCATAATAGATGTACTCGTTGACATCCTCTAGTCGCACCACGCCAAGTAAGACTGAATCACAATTCGCGAAACGATTGCACAATACATTTGTCTTCGTTACAGTCATATCGAGTCCCGCTTTCCTACTCTTCCCATCAAGTAGCTGAATCATTTGGTTGGCTTCTGCTGCTGAATCTGTGATGAGCACTATGTGGTCGGCAAATCGAAGGTGATTGAGATGTCTGCCGTCAATATGGATGCCAAAGATGTCCGTTGCATGGGGTCATAACTGATTCCAAACATGCAGAGAAGACGTTCGGTGAGATAGGATACACGTGACAGACCTCCTTCTGACCTGGTAGCACAATTTGACTTTGGATGGGACGAAATGTGGTAGGTCAGTTTGTATAATTTATACAATGCAGATCCATTGCCCATTACACATCCAGACAAGCAAATTGAGTCATGGGGTCACAAGTGATAGTTATATGTGTTGTCTTAAGTGGTACACAATTGTGCCGCGAACAAGGGTAGGATATTCAAATGTCACGTAGCCAGTCATGTCCTAAACGTCATTTGAAAGTAACTGCAAAATTTGGTTCAGGTCGTTGCGGTTTAGAATTATATTAAGAAACAAAACAAAAGGTCTTGCGTTTATAAATAAAATTAGATCTAGTCAGTTGTTGCTGTCGGATTGATACGTTTAATCTAAAATGTATTGTTCTGGGGGTGTTGACCATTATATTCCACAAGCTGCTGCAGAAGGTTTATGTAGCTATGGCACAAGAAAAAAAAAAAAATTCTGGGGTAATTGTATTAGTATTTTTATTTTCGTATTGAGAGCAGCGTAGCGCAGTTGATAGCGAGCAGGCTTCGTATCTGAGTGGTGCTGGGTTCTTTCCCCAGTTGAGGAGGAAAAATTCTTTTCATCGGCTCCCGGGTCGACTCAGCCTTAACGGGAAGTAAAAGCAGCGAGGGAGAGGAGATGGCTACCGACCTCATATAGCCGAGCCTTTAAAATTTGAGATCGCTAACATCTAACACCTCTACGACAGTAATGCTATTACTTTATTTTACTATTAGTATTTTCCCGCTTATTTTCCTCCATATCTTTAAGTCCTTATTTCACAATTCTGCTTCATTATCACTTTCTGTCTCATTAGTTTCTCTTTTCTTCTTTGTTTTTATCTCATTATTATAATTTTCTTCTTTATATGCGAGACATTAGAGATATGCTGCAACATAATCCGATAATGTATTACAGAGCCACCAACAACATTAGCTACAACCAGTTTAATGCAGCAAACAAGGTTCACATAAATTCAAACCATTGACATGTACACATGAACTGACCTTGATCGGGATACACACTGAGATGAGCAACAAGTCGGCTGATGCCATACTTAAGAAGAAAATATTTGTAACGTTGTGCATGCGTCGGTACCTGAAATTAAATTTAAATAAAAGGTAAGCGCAGTGTCAGACGGAGTTATTCCTGCGCGACAACTGCAGGGGCAAAAGACCTTTATTTCTCAGCTCTGTAAATCCTTCTGGCGAACAAGCACCGTAGAATGTTCACATTTTGTTGTATGTTTGTTGATAGAAAGATTGATGTCGGATATTTAATGTATTGTCAAACTAAGCGATTTTAATACTCCAAAAGAAACGGAAAGATAAAAATGATTTAAAGTAAATTTATACAAACTGTATATATTTTATCAGTGTCGAATCTGTTTAGGGAACAAGAGTTAAAGAGAATTATAGGTTAACGAATATGAAACTACGCTCACGAAAAGCCACCAGCATCATTATACGAGGCTGATAAATATAAACAGAAATCCAGCAGAAAGTGATGAAAACATCGCTTTGCATGATATGTATGTGCTCGCGTGTTTATCTGTGTGGGTATGTGTGTTTATGTGTGTGCGTGTGTGTGTGTGTTTGTCTGTGTATGTGTATGTGTGTGTCTCTTTGTGTGTGTGTCTATGTGTGTGTCTATGTGCGTCTCTGTGTGTGTGCCTGTGTGTCTCTGTGTGTGCGTCTGTGTGTCTGTGTGTGTCTCTGTGTGTAACTGTGTGTGTGTGTGTGTGTGTGTGTGTGTCTATTTATGTATGTGTGCCTGTGTGTGCTTGTAAAACTATATATGTCATGGAACTGATGGATATTTTATTTAAAAATCTGATGGGACAACCAGAACCCTACAAAGGTCTTGGTCACAACAGGTCTTGGTCACAACAGGTCTTGGTCATTGACTTGCTGTATATATCATTCCGACCGTCCCACGACGCCCATGAAAACCACACTGATTCCCCGAGAGTAGAACCTGCTCGAGGTGACTTCTTAGGCGTTTGAACAGGTTTTAGGACATCATTTTATTCGTAAATGACAGCAAGGAGACGCCTTTGTGATTATTGCAGCATTGACGGTTGCCCTTTTGCTTGTACAGATATATATGGAACTGTTGGATAGGACCAAATAGATATGAGTGGACCAATACATGATCATAGAACCAGATATATATGGAACTGTTGGATAGGACCAAATAGATATGAGTGGACCAATACATGATCATAGAACCAGATATATATGGAACTGTTGGATAGGACCAAATAGATATGAGTGGACCAATACATGATCATAGAACCAGATATATATGGAACTGTTGGATAGGACCAAATAGATATGAGTGGACCAATACATGATCATAGAACCAGATATATATGGAACTGTTGGAAAGGACTGTTGGATAGGACCAAATAGATATATATAGAGGCAGATAAATCAAAAGAAACATATGTAAAATATTTGGACAAGCAGAACATATCTCAGAAAGCGAATAAAATAGCAATTATAGACTTTGAAAAAAAACTTGCCCAGAGGATCAAGACTGACAGTAAAAGCTTCTTCTCTTATGTTAGGAATAAACAAAGAACGAAAGACAAAGTAGGCCCTCTCATAGACAGTACAGGGAAAATAATAAGTGAGAATAGGGAGGCAGCTAATCTGCTCAATCAGTACTTTGGCACAGTCTACACACAAAAAAAGACTGCTCCAAGATCCCAGAGCCTATAGATATTTTTCAAAGAGACATGGATATAGCGGGATTAAGATCAATCTGTATTACAGAGGAAATGGTTTTTAAAAAATTGGAGGGGTTGAAAGGGAATAAATGTCCAGGTCAAGATGGTATTCATCCAAAATTGCTGTATGAAATTAGAGACCAACTAGCAAAACCATTGGCTATATTATGTTCTCAATCACTTACACAAGGGATTGTTCCCCGGGATTGGAAAGATGCAGAAGTGATCCCCTTATTCAAAAAAAGCAAAAAATCAGATCCAGCAAATTATAGACCGGTGAGTTTAACGAGCATAGTCTGTAAATTGTTAGAGTCAATAATCAAAGAAAATATTGTAATGCATTTAGACAAATGTAATCTAATTAGGCCTTGTACACCACATTTATTGATTTGACAAAGGCATTTGATACAGTAAACAGAGGAGGGATGTGGATGATAATGTCTAAGTTTGGCTGCCCCAACAAGTTCATAACAATGGTGAAACAGCTACACGAAGGCATGTGTGCTCGTGTACTGGACAGCGGTGCAATCCCTAAAACGTTTCTAGTATCAAACGAAGTAAAACAAGGATGTGTACTCGCCCCGACTTTGTTCAGCATGATGTTCGCGGCCACGATGACAGACGCCTTCAGATCATTGGAGCTTGGAATACCCATAAAGTACCGCACAGATGGTAAGTTACTCAATTAAAGAAGAATGAAGGCCAAAACCAAAGTGGCTGGCAACATAATCAGGGAACTTGTATTTGCTGACGACTGCGCTCTAATGAGCAACTCAGAACTGAACATGCAGGTTAGAATGGACCAGTTCTCTGCCGCATGCGAAAATTTTGGCCTGACCATAGATGCCAAAAAAACAGAGGTCATGTACCAACCAGTACCAGGCATGCCGTACACAAAACCAGAGACTACAGTCAGCGGGCAGACGTTGAATGCCGTAGACAAATTCACATAACTGGGCAGCACGCCGTCGAGATCTGTCAGCCTAGACGATGAGGTGGCAAGCAGAATAGCAAAGGCCAGCACAGCCTTTGGTAGAATGCGCTCGATGGTCTGGGCACGTCGTGGCATCAGCGTCAAGACCAAACTCAAAGTCTACCGTGCAACCATCATTCCAACCCTACTATACGCTTGCGAAAGCTGGACTGTATACTCTGGACATGCAAGGAGGTTAAACCACTTCCACACAGGTTGCCTGAGGCGAATATTCCACATCCGATGGCAAGATCGTGTCACTGACATCGAGGTTCTCTCGAGGGATAACATGCCCATCATCCATGCACTGCTAGAAAAAGCACGACTAGGATGGGCCGGACACCTCGTCCGTATGTCAGACGAGCGGCTCCCAAAGAAGCTTCTCTATGGCGAGCTGAGAGAGGGATGGCGTGAGAGAGGGCGCCCAAAGAAACGTTTTAAAGACGGTCTGAAGGACTCACTAAAAAGTTGCCAGATAGACATCGACACCTGGGAATGTCTTGCGCAAAACAGATCTGACTGGAGAAGCGCAGTCAAATCGGGTGTAGCTGCCGGTGAAGATGACCGTGTTGTGAAAGCCCAGAACAGACGCGAGACGCGGAAATCCCGAGCAGCGGGAACACCATCCCCTTCTACAAATCTTGTGTGCCCGATATGTAGCAGATGTTTTCGTGCTCGCATTGGCCTGTTCAGCCACATGCGCACCCACACCCAACAGGGAAATCTGTGACAATGATGATGTCGGCGGTCCTCATCGACAACGATGGACAGCTATTATTATTATTAATCTAATTAGAAATAGTCAGCATGGGTTTACTAGAGGGAGATCATGCTTAACAAATCTATTAGAATTTCATGGAGGAGGTAACTAAAATCATATGGATTGAAAATTGGTTAACGGGAAGAAGGCAGAGAGTGGGCATAAATAAGGAGTACTTTGAGTGGTGTGAAGTGAAAAGTGGTGTGCCACAGGGCTCGGTTTTGGGACCAATTTTGTTCTTGATATATATAAATGATTTGGACATTGATATGGGATCCATGATTGCAAAATTTGCTGATGACACAAAACTATGCAGGTGTCTCATCTAAAGCGGAAGTGGATATATTGATGTCGGATTTAGATAAAATTCGAGAATGGTCTGTAAGCTGGCAAATGGAGTTTAATGTAGATAAATGTACAGTCATCCACATGGGTAGATCCAATACGGAACATAATTACAGAATAGGAGAAAACAATATTAGAAAGATAGATAAGGAAAGGGACCTAGGGGTTATAATAGATCATACAGGAAAGGTGAGTGAGCAAGTTAAGGTAGCAGTGAAAAAGGCAAATGCAATGTTAGGTATGATAAAAAGAAATATTAAACATAGGAGCAAGGAAGTGATCGTCAAACTGTATAAAGCTTTAGTTAGACCTAGATTGGAGTACTGTGTACAGGTGTGGAGTCCTTATCATAGAGGGGACATAAACATGCTAGAAAGAATACAAAAAAGAGCGACAAAGATGATAGTAGGATTCCAGAATTACAGTTATGAGGAACGATTCAGAAAAACCGGCCTACAGTGTCTCGAAGAGAGAAGAATTCGTGGTGACTTAATACAGGTTTATAAGATGATCAGAGGAATCGATAAATTAGACTATAACAAGTTGTTTTTTTAAATTCAGCCACCTACAATAACACGAGGGCATAGCTACAAGCTGACTAAAGAGAGGTCCAGGTTAGATATTAGGAAATATTTTTTTAGTCAGAGAGTGGTGTCTGCTTAGAATGCATTGCCAGGAGAGGTAGTGGAGGCAGGACAGTTAATGCATTTAAGAATAAACTGGATGCGCATAGCTTTTAGAGCAAGGGATGTAAATGTAACTGGTTGTATACAGACTCTGCAGGGTCTTCTAAACCATTATAAAGACGTTAAGTTAGGTTAAGATATGAGTGGACCAATACATGATCATAGATCCAGATATATATGGAACTGTTGGATAGGACCAAATAGATATGAGTGGACCAATACATGATCATAGAACCAGATATATATCAGTGGAACAGGACGTCAGGATGGGACTAAATAGATATCAGTGGAACATTACGTCAGGATACAATAACATATATATCAGTGGAACAGGAGGTCAGGATAGAACCAGATACATATCAGTGGAACTTGACGTCAGGATAGAACCAGATAAATATCAGCGGAACATGACGTGATAATAAAATCAGCGGAACATGACTTGAGGATAGAACCATAGGAACATGACATGAGGATTAAACCAGATGTTTACAAATACTTTGCTTTACTACAACTACAAAAATTAGCTGGGGGCGTGTATTCAGAATTGCAGTGTGTATTTGTTCGTCTGGAGGATCAACGATCCACATGATTTTATTATCATCAGTAAATTCAGCACAAGTCACACTAGCAGAATCATCTCTTTTAAACGGCCTTCGCCCTGATGCAATCTTTGATCCGTTTCCTGTAGA